>CM040425.1:55534218-56134218 GCA_022702705.1 Papilionanthe hookeriana x Papilionanthe teres
ATCTCCGTCTTGGATTTGATGAGGTATTTGATCATCATCTTGTCTTTAATTTCAAATTAACCGTTCACCTAATTGACTAGTAGCTGTGTGTCTAATTTTGCTAAGAGGTATGACACCCAATTTCATCAGAGAATTGTGACCCAACAATCAGTGTTTCGTGCTTGGCTTAATTGTTGGAAACTTTGAATCCAACTTCTATTAAGTGGTACATATGACCCCTGATCAAATTTTTCAGAGCAAGACTAAGACCCACCCGAGTTTGACTAGATGCTCTGTCAATATGCAGGACCCAGGTATAACCATCAATTATCATTTCTTTGTCTATTCACTTAGCAAAAATAATAGACCAGGAAGTCAACACTTGTCTAAGCCTTAATGGTAAGTCTGTGACACGTAGGAGAGATCAAACTCGTTGAGTTCTAATGCCTATTTGAGAATTCGATAGGACTGTTCGGGTCTGGTGAGAACTGATTTGAGTGAATGGTCAATAATGATCCCGATTAGATGCATTTAGAAGTATGGGTGAAGCATTTGGGTAAAAATAATAAAGGAAAATGTTAATTTTTTCATAATTGGATATTGAGCTTAGCTCCTTGAAGGAATCCACTGATATAGTAGATCGAGAACTTCTTCCTTTACTCTTAGACTTAAACCGAGTTGATGGCCTCATATCAGACTCTGAAGTATAAGATCTTCATTAGGCTTTACGCTTTGAACGAGTAGCACTGATGCTAGGGAGACTTTTAGTTTTCTTAAAGTTTGTTCACATTCATTTAACCAGATGAAATTCCTATTCCATTTTCGCCTTTATGTTTTAAAAAAAGCAACACACTTGTTGCACTATTTTGAGACAATTAAGCTCAAGTCTGCAATCCCATTGGTCAATTTAGCTTTTAGGGAGATGACTTAGTGTAACCAGGGAGATTACATGTAACCAGTGCTTGGAGCTTTTCCAGGTTAGCTTTTATTCTCTCCTAAGAGTTTTCTCGTGGATACCTCGAATGTACATTTGAGGGGATTAAGTTTCATATTAAATTTTCTTATGGTTTCCAATGCCTTTTTTAAATATTTCAAATGCTTCGACATTTTACATATCATCCACCTACATTTCAATATTTTCTCTTTCTATCTTGCAAAAATTACATCCATCATATGCTGGTAAGTACTGCCAGTATTTTTAAGCCTAAAGGGCATTATAGTAACAATGCACTCCCTAACTTGTGATGAATAAAATCTTTCAACATCAGCTAGATACATCTTGATATGATGGTAATCAAAGAATGTGTCAAGAAATCTAATCATAGAATAGCCGCCTGCCATGCTAAGAGTGTGTCGTTCCTCGACAGGGGTAGCTCTCTTTTAGGTAAGCCATGTTTAGGTTGGTGAAATCAATGCACATCCTCCACTTGTGATTCAAAATCTGCACCATGACAATATTTAACACCCTTGTCAGTTATAGGACAATCTCTCGGATGTAGGTGACTTCCAATACTGTTTGGACTTACTCTTGAATTTTCATGGCTAAGGTGACGAGTGAAGTCCTTATCTTCTGCCTCATTGATCGGGCCGCAGGGTTAATATTCAGGTGGTGATAAGCGACATTGATCGGTATCCCTGGCATCTTGGTGTTAGACTAGGGAAAAATGTCTTAAGGTCTCCTGAGAATATCGATCTGCACATCTTTGTGATCTGTATCAAAAGCTTCACTTAGTATAAAAATTTTACCAATATATCCCTTGGTCACAGTGATATGATGGTTGGTCTTGCTAGTCCTGAGACTCCCTTATCACATGTTGTCGAGTTCAAGGGGTTCTTGTTGGATGCTTCTAACCACCTAATGTGAGACTGCTCGAGATTATCGTGGAAGGTGATTATTTCTTCGTCTTCTGGGAACATCATAACAACATGGTAAGTAGAAATGATACGATTAAAAGAATTGAAAGGGGAAAGTAGAAGATATCGTTGTATGTAGGCGGTGAGATAATCATTATGAAGTTTGCCATGTTAGTGAAAAACTTGTATTTTTCTCCCTAGGCAATCAATAGAGCAATGATTCCTAGCACTTCCTTCCTCTCGCCAGAGATAATAGAGTAGCTTAGATGCAATTGTCAGTTGTTTGTTCCTAAGGCCTATTTTGTTGAACATTGACTTGAACATGATATTCACAGAACTGCTAATGTCAATGAGGATATCATCGATTTGGTTGTTGTTAATAAGCTCGATGATGATAATTGTGTCGTTGTAGGGATTAAACTTGAATGGCAAGTCCTCGCTAGTGATGCTATGGAAGGATGTGAGATTCGTTCATGCGTAAGGGTGGTCGAGCTTCGTTCTGATGATTGCAACCCCTTAAGGCTAGCTCAACAGGATAAGTCTCTCTCACGTGAAAATATGGTGGGAACAATGCTAGTGACATAGAATTCTTGAAATCAGATTGGTTTGTGAGATATTTCCTCAAATGGAGTCATTTCTTGTCACTTGGTTGTTGCATTTAGTGCCACCAATTCCTTCAGTCTATCAGCTTTAATTAGATCTTCTATTGGGCCTCGATGGTATCAACACGCCTTTGTGTCGTGATATTGGTTACAATGATAGGCGCAAAACTTATTGGGATCCTGAAGCTAAGCTCTGGTCTTCATCATGCTTCATCAAGGCACTCTCTTAAAAGTAGCTTTTATTTTGTATGATCTCCATTATCTCAGCCATTGAAACTCTCAAAGGTTTGATTGCTTCATAGTTTGGTAGTGGGACTTGTCATACTGAACCAGACACTGGTCAGGATATCAGGCCTGATTCCCTTGGTGATGCATTCTATCGATGACCATATGATCTTGGGGTAGTCGAGCGTCATTGTAGAAAGGATGGCTGGTAGGTCGTGAAGTATGTCCTAGTCTCAATCTTTTTCCTTGAGAGACACTTTTTCTGCAGATGATGGGTAGAGGATTCCACTCTGAAGAAGGAGATGTTGGAGTCATACTCATCGGCAAATTTGTGATTGTTGGCCAATACGAACACCTCGGCTAACATCATCGGTCGCTACAGACCCAACACATATCAAAAGGGTCCTTCCTTCAACCCTTGAGTTAGGGCAACATGAGCGATCACGGGTCCCAAGTCATACACTTCCAACATCTTCTTTTGGAAGCAAAAGGGTCTGTCAGTTCTTTTGTAATTTATGGGTCCTAATAAATTGTGTCATAAACATCTGCTTGAGATCTGTGAATGGTGATTACTCTCGATGGTAATCTACCGAACCACTTGAGAGTTGACTACATCAACGTGTTACAAAAGATGGCATTTCAGCTGTCGCTAATACTCAGCAGGCACACGACCGACTGAAATAAGGTGGTGGTTGGTCGAATCAATCTCTCTTATAGGACTCTAGTGTTAGGATCTTGAATCTTTATGG
The DNA here is from genome assembly GCA_022702705.1 of Papilionanthe hookeriana x Papilionanthe teres. NCBI lineage: Eukaryota > Viridiplantae > Streptophyta > Magnoliopsida > Asparagales > Orchidaceae > Papilionanthe > Papilionanthe hookeriana x Papilionanthe teres. Next base: position 55,537,628 of record CM040425.1, read on the forward strand.
AGGCTAAACTTCAAAGATTTGCCTAGAAAAGCATTCTTGGGCTATCGGGGTTCCTTAGCACTCCTGAATTGATGTCAATCAATTGGTATTGACCCAACACTATCGAAGTACTGAGTCGCCTTCTCTCTCAACCCTTTCAAAGACTGGAGGGACTCTTTTGTCATTGGGCGTCGACCCTTCATCCCGGTGTCGTTGATTTTTTTCCCAACTCAGCGTACCTTTGATGACGTCCAACATATGATCTTTCAACTCCAAGATTTGTTGGGCCACAAACATTCTGGTGCACTTCAAATCGTCGGTTTCTCTGTTATCGATTTCTTCCCTCTAATCTACTCATTTTCTTGTTTGCGGTATGATCCACGCTCATAACACCTTTTTGGGATATTGAATCTCGATTTATCTGTAAATCACACCTAATGAATGAAGCTAAGGAGAGAGAGCGAGAGAACAGTAATGAACAATTATCCGTCATTTTTTATAAATAAAATGATCCCATATTTATAAAAGAAATAACACAATAATGATATTATCTAAGGTATTTCTGATATTTTACATGTATAGCCTTATCGACTGATTGCTTTCTGGCTCAGTCGGCTAAGCTTATTCGGTTTCAGGTCAACGAGATCAGCTCGGTTGGCGGAACATAGTTGGCATTGAAAGACCGACTGATCTAGCCTGCCGGTTGATTCTTGATAACTGATGAGGAGCCTCCAAATGCCTCGGGGTAGTTAGAAATACCAAATAACCAAAATTGTCCTTGGATCGGCTCCACTAGAAGGTAGGCTATCACATAGGAACGACTTTCCTGTAGTGGTTGGCTTAGATGTCCTTTTGTCTCATTTCTGGACGAGTGCCTCGTGCTTGCACCCTAGTCATTGGTTTATCTCATGGTTCGATCGATTTTTGAATTTGTCGGCATAATTTACACAGCTTCACTTGATCGGTCAAGTGGGCCTCATGACATCCTGTCAATGAGATAGCCTTCGCCGTACTCTTCCCTTCTGGAACATTGGATGCCTTCAAAATCAGCATGGACACTTTGGGTGTACATAATTAAAGCATTTTAAATTTATTAAAAATGTCAAAAACTTTTTAAAATTTCAGTTTACCTTAGGCCAACCGAATTCTACTTAATCGGGTTTTTAATTTATAGCAAACAATTATAAGACAATTTAATAAAAATATGTGAACAAATCAGCAACTGTATGCTACTGATTTTTCTTGCAATGCCATAAAACCGTTGTGTAGAATTGCTTCTGATGCGTTTACGCACATACCAGTTAATTCCCATGTATTTACATATCTAGCTCCTAAATTTAACAATTTTTACATTTATACCACCCCAAAAATTTCATATCACACAAAAAATACCATCATCATGTTAACTAACTTTTAAAAAGTGAAATACACCTATTTCATTCATAGATAAGGTGGTATGCTCGTAAGTTTAGGTGTTAGTTATGTAAATGCATAGGAATTGGGTGGTATGTATGTAAAATTTGTATTTTTTATTTTTGTGAAATTGAGTCAATTCTGATGCCATCATCCTTTATATAGGTTTGATAAATCGGAAGGACAAGAGAAATGAAGAAAGAAAAGGGACAAATTATGGTCTTTTTCAACAATTGTTCTAATAATACATATCTACCCAGAGACTATTTTCAAATCCATATAATGACCAATTAATACTCAAAAAAGTAATTAACTTTTAAATATAATTCTTATGTAAAAGAAGAACAATTCAAGCAGTATTTACTTTTTTTCGGAAGATTTACTTACAAACCACTCAATTCTTATGTATTTATATATCTAAACACCTATACTTTAATATTTACATACATGCCATCTTACCAATGCATGACAAGGTATAGTTCACATTTAAAAGTCAAAATGGTGGCACTTTTTTATGTGATATGAAAGATTGGGTGGTATTAAAGTAAAAAAGTAAAGGTTAGGTGTTAGCTATGCAAAATATAGGAATTAGGTGGTATGTAGGTAAATGCCCCCCTGTTTTGTAATTATCGCAATCTTAAACTTTAAATAATTATATTTACACGCAATGTATGATAATTCCAATTCATATGATCATAAAAAGTGTCTTGGAGTTGGAGTGTGGAGCCCAAGGAGCTGGCTGAACTACGCCTGGGCATACAGCGTAGCCACGCCTGAAACGGGCATAGCCATGCCACAATAGAGCGTAACTACACCGAGCATTCGCTCGATATAGATTTTTTGAAACAGTAAAGGCCGCATTATTACGCCAACTATGGGTGTGGGTACACCATAGAGCCTTGCGGGTTCATGCTTTGTGGAACAGGGCGTTTGAAAAAATTATGCCAAAGACAGTGTGACCATGCTAGCGACAGTTTCTCTTCCGATTTGATTCTTATGTTTCAATTTGAGCATGAAAACTCTCTTTCGTATGGAGTGTTTCTCAACAATTCTCCGTGAAGTTGAATTATTGGGAGGGTAATGTGATAGCTTTGTCTTGTGAGGTTAAGAGAAAAGTTTGTAGCTAAGTTCACCAAATTTCAGTAATTATAGAGAGATTATGTGAGTGCGCATCTCTATATCTTTCTCTCATTTATAGTTAAATTTTTGATGGTATGACTTCGTGATTTTTTCCATTATTGGAATTTTCCACGTAAATCCTACTATGCTTTTCTTAGATTACTTTGCTTGTGCTTCTGCTCGATTTATTTTTCATATTTCTCGAATCGGTGTTCTTATTTTCCACAATTTGATTTTAATTGTGAACGAATTGCAGAACTCGATGCATATTCCATCCCGAAAAGCGTTATCGAAGCGGGGTGTTTGATTCGAGTCGGGGCAATGACCAGCAAAGTGACGTACAAAGTGGAGAAGTTCAATGGACTGAACATCGCATTCTAGAGGATGCAAGTGAACGATTTGATGTATCAAAAAAATAATTGTAGTTGCCACTACAAGGATCACAAGGAAGCATGAAACAATGACAATGGAAGAATGAAACAATGACAATGGAAGAATAAGAAGCGCTGTATCGAACGACCTATATTTATTTGTCACATTTCTCCTCAGTTGCATTCAATATAGTGGATGAGAAAATCACAGTGGATCTCATGGCGGTACTGACAAAGATGTATGAAAAATTTTCTATTTCAATTAAGATTTTATTGATGAAGAGATTATTTAATATGAAGATATCATAAAGGAGTTCAATAATTGAACATCTGAACAATTTCAACACTTTAACTAGCAAATTTTGTTCTGTGTGGATCAAATTTAATGATGAGTACAGAGCGTTATTAATTTTGTCTTCCTTGTCAGCAGCTGAGATGATTTGGTCACGGAGATGAGTAGCTCTCTAGGAATATAAAGTTGAACTTTGAAGACATTGTGGGGATAACATTAAATGAAGAAGTTCGTAGAAAGGTAGCGAATGATAATCTTCATATTCTACGTTGAATATTGAAAACAAGGGGAAGAATGACTGGACAGAAATACAGGCAACAACAGATTCATGTCCATAAGAGGAAAGTCCAGGCCCAATAAAAAAAATGGAAAAGAATAATACTAAAACTGTGGAACGAAATGACATTTAAGAAGAACTGTAACGCTCCAAAGAAGGCTGGTGGCGAAGGACCAGAAAGAAATCTTTTTACAAATATCTCCACAGGCAAAATCCAAATCTGTGGTTTTATCCCTAGTCAGTACTAAATCTGTGTTTTTTTTTCATGCATGTCTCAACAAAGATGTATTTAAAAATTACACTAAGAATGATCTAGAGAGGGTTTATTTGGGTGATATGGATATAAAGTTGCTAAATGAAATAGTCTAAAGCTCAGTGAAGTCAAACCTATTCCATGTTTGAAGAGAAATTTAATCTCTGTGAACTAGCTAACAAAGTAATGATACGTGATTGCTTTCAAAGGTGATTCATGGAAGGTAACCCGAAGGCAATAATAATGGCCCAGGGCAACTTTGAAGACACTCTTTACCTGATCAATGAAATGAGAGATTTCATTGATGTAGTTAATTAAGGTAGATACAGGTTTATGACACCACAGACTTGACAATATGAGCGAAAAAGTTATGAAGTCTCGACTTTCAAAAAACAAACTTCAGTGTTAGAAATATGTAGAATTAGATTTTTGTGAATATTGTGTATATGACAAGAAAAAAAAAGTTTCTTTCTCAAAGATGGGTCAATGGTAAAGTCAAAGAAAATTAAGTTAGTGTATATTAAAGTATGAGGTCCTACTCCAATTCAATCTATTGGAGGTTGCCACTAATTTTTTACATTTATTGACGATCACACTAGAAAGTACTGGTTTACTTCTTAATGTAAAAATCTAACGTATTTGAAGTGTTTAAGAAGTGAAACGTTGTGATAAAAAATGAGACAAGCTTGAAATTGGAGTGTCTCTGATCAGATAATGGGAGTGAGTATCGTGATCAGAGATGCAAAAGTTAATGTGCTTCAGATGGGACCACGCATGAGTTCATTGTTCCAAGAACTCTACAAAATAATGGAAAATTTGAGCCATGAATAGAACATTCACGAAGCATGCTAGAAGTAGGAGATTGCATGTAAGCTTGTCAAGGTCGTTATGGACAGAAGCAGTGAACACTACAGTATATCTGATTAATCGTGGTCCATTAGTACCTTTGATGGAAAGCTTACCTAAAAAATATGAAATAACAAAGAGGTAAATATATCTCACTTGAAGGTATTTAGTTGTTCTGCATATCTAAATGTCAATGCAGGGCCCACAAGTAAACACGAAATCTGTAAAGTACACTTTCATTAGGTATAAGCTTAGATGAGTTTGGGTACAAATTTTGAGACTATTAGAATCAAAAGTTCATATGGAGCATGGACATTACGTTCAATAAAATGAAGATGTAAAAGAACACGATCAATACTCAGGATTGCTCTTCAGTTACTTCTAAAAAGTACAAGTATGATGGGATAAAAGATAATCGTGATCAGAAGAAATGAGAAAGAAGAAGTGCTCAATCAGATGAAGCACAATAAATTTCTCAGTCACGTGATGCTGAAGTCAGATGTCCAGTAGAGCTGCTCCGCTAATACAGACATATTCTCTTTCTTTGTACCATTTGTTGCTAATAGATAGTGGTAAACTATAGTGCTATGAGGATATCACTTAAGATGAAAATTCAAAGAAGTGTGAGTCAAATAGGACATGAGAATTGCAGTATTACAAGATGACAAAAGAACACTACACAATAAGTGGGTCTACAAGCTCAAAGGAGTTAGATGGTAGCAAAAGTTACAAGGCATAACTTGTTGTGGAGTGGTTTCAACAAAAGGAAGGAGTGGACTACACAAAGCTTTTTTCTCTTGTGGTGAAGATGACAAATGTCAGAGTTGTGCTAAGCTTGATAGCATATAAAGATCTATATCTAGAACAGATGAATGCAAAGAATTTTTTTTTTTTTTTACATAGAGATCCGAAAGAGGAACTATACAGGTACAATCGTAGGGTTACAAGGTTCCGGAGAAAAAAGATTTAATCTGCAGATTGAAAAATAGCCTCTTATGATTGAAGCAGATCCTGAGATAATGATAGAAGAGATTTGATAAATTCATGTTAGACAATGGACACATAAAATGCTAGGCAAACCACTGTTGCTTCATCAAAAACTTCGGCCATTATTATATCTTGCTTTATTTGTATGTGGATGACATGCTAATTGCAGGGGCTGACAAAAAAAAACAATGGACATAAAAAAAAGTAATTATCAAGTGAGTTCGAGATAAAAGATTTAGGTCAGCCTAGAAAGATCCACAGGATGAGAATCAACAGGGGCCAGAAATGCAGGTACATTGAAGTTTTCTCAGGCAGTATGTTGAGAGGATCCTTTAGAGCGTTAATATGGGTGAAGCAAAACTATTTTGCACTCCATTAAGTAATCAATTTAAGCTATTTATCGCTTAAGTATGAATCATAGCAAACAAAAATGGAGAGAACTCTGTATGCATTCAGCGGTATGAAGTGAATTCTCAAGTAGTCAGCTGGTGCACAAGCAATTAAGCCAGACATCATTGAGAGGCAACGATTTGAATTCTCAAGTGTTTGAGGGGAACAATCAACAGAACACTTATTATCAAAGTGTAGTGATCGGTCTACATGTATTTATAGATTCAAATTTGACAGGAGATTTGAATGATACAAGTACAAAAGAGTATATCTTCACTTTGGTGAGCACAACAGTAAGTTGGGTTTTCAGACTATAGAAGATTATTGCATTTTCAATTAAGTAGATCGAATACACTGCTATCGCTGAAGCTAGCAAAAAGATGATTTGGCTACAGAGCTTTATAACATAACTGGATAAGGAGCAGTGACTGAAAAGCTTCATAGTGACAACATCAGTGCTATTCATCTTGCTAAGAACACTATTTTTCATGTCAGACCAAAGCATATCCAGCTGATGTAATACCTTTATACTCTCTCCTAAAAGATGAACCATTTCTTTTGCAGAAAATATATACATCTCAGAATCCTACGAATACGATTACTAAGGTAGTGACTTTTAAGAAACTAGAGCTATGTTGGGCTTCTGTTAGAGTCCCGGGAGCGAGCGACACTACGGTATAAAATTATGAAGATGGTATAGATGAAGATGTAGATCTGGTAGACATGCAAAAGTTGCTATCAATTTCCAGGTAGAAGATTGTTGGAGCATGGAGCCTACAACACCAGGAGCAGAACTCTTGCGCTCCGAAGAGGCACTCCTACTCCTGAGCATGGCGTTGCCATGCCTGAAACAGGTATAGCTACGTAAGACGGCGTGACTATGTCACAAAGCACAGCTACGATGGGCATTCACTCGATACAAGTTATGTAATTACGCCTGGTTATGCCGCGGCTTTGCTTTGCGTGTTTAAGGTTTGCGGAAACGAGCGTCCTAAATAATTGTCAAGGATGACACCAAGGACAATTTATTTTTCGATTCAGTTCTAAAGTTCCAATTTGAGCGACGAAGGCTCTCTCTCTCTCTCTCTCCCTCTCTCTCTCTCTCTCTCTCTCTTGGGTGCGGTGTTTCTCCACAGTTCTTTCTGAAGATGAATTGTTGGAATGAAGATTTCGTTGCGAAGGCTTTCTCTTGTGAAGTTTAGAGTGGGGTTCTGTAAGTTCCAATAATTATAAAGAAATTATTAGAGTGTAAATCTGTTCGTTTCACAAATTCATAGTGAAATTTTCAGTATTATAGTTCCATGATTTTTTCTTATGCTAGGGTTATTCCACGTAAATTCCAGTGTGCTTTTCTTAGATTAAATTGTTGTGCTTCTTTTGGAATTTTTTTAATTCTAGATTTCTTGAATTGTTATTTTTCTTTTTTCACAGTGGGATTTTGATTGTGAATGAATTGAAGCTCTCAATGTATTTTCTATCCCAACACTCAGAACCTCGTTTATTTATTAGATATAAATAAAATTTCTGCAATTGCCTCATGCTCGGTAAACATTTGAAAGCTTTGTTTAACTTCACAGAATGTTGTAAGAACCACGAAGGCATTACCTTATTTTGCTAACAGTAAAAAGATAAACAAACAAATTACTCAACAAAATTTCTGGAACTTTTGACCTTTATCTGTAGTAAGAGTATACATATCTCCGTGTTCCTGGAGCGCTTCATTGCTATTCTGCAACTTCGACAGTGTAGACTTGAGATCAATATTTTCTTGCTTCAGTCTTTCGAGTTCTGCTCCGAGCTCAATATTTTGTTGCTTCAGTCTCTTCACCTCTTCCATACGACTTGATTCACTTTTCTGCGGAAAATAAGGACAAGTCAATGGAGATAACTCAGAATAGAGTTTTTATAAGTGCTATGGTAAATAAACATGCCACTCAATTCCTATGTATTTACATATCTAGCACCTAAGCTTTGTTTTTTACATTTATACCACACAAATCTTTCATATCACATCAAAAATACCATCATTTTAACTTTTAAAAAGAGAAATACACTTCTCATGCATATGTTATGTATGGGTGTAAAAATTGAAGTTTAGGTGTTAGATATGTAAATACATAATAATTGAGTGGTATGTATGTAAATCTTCCTAATAAAAAAGAACATAAAAAATCATAAGATGAAATGTTAAAAAAAAAAAAAGTTTCTCTTACCATGTTTAAATTCATTGTGGGGGAGACCTGAGCTTTCCCTAGCATATATGGGGCAGATAGCAACACTTCTTTTATGAAATCATTGGCTGCCAAGTCATGAATTCCCATATTTTCATAGCTCCAGAATGCACCAAATGTACCCATGAATCCTTCATGGCATAAGAATGTTGTCTGCACTTCACCTTTAGACCTAATAAAAAAACAAATTACCACAATTTTCTACATATTTACATATTTAACCCCTAAACATTGATTTCTACATTTTATAACACTTTTAACTATTCATGAAAAAGTATATGTAAAGATCGAAGTTTAGGCGTTGTATAAGTAAACACACAAGAATTTTGAAATATGCTTGTAAATCTAAATGGTTCAAGTGAACTGTCCAAGTGGTTAATGAAGTGGTTACTAAATTAACTGAAATTTTGAAAGGAGAGGAAATCATTTTCCCATAAATTAAAGCCTTCAAACAGTAAAATATCTGAAAAGTTATGCAACAGATTTACATCTAATAAAAATAAGATGATACACTGGCTTCTAAACAGTTGCATTTCTAGATGTTTACCAATATTTTAACGCACGAGAAATCTTATCCATAGTCTTGGCATGGCCGCAAATGTAAGTTCCTCGAAAGAAGATCTTTTTCAGCCCGGATAGCTTTGCAACAAAGTAGGATATCTGTAAAGTATGACGATTAAAAATATGTTCATGATTTTGTTGATGTTCATAACTGAGATGCAAATTCAGGAAGAACTCTAACAAACAGATGGAATGGATGCCTTGTTTCTTTCATTATAAGAATAATATTATACACCCCAAATAAACCTGCATATAAAATTCAGAAGGCCCCAAATGGATAAGTAGAGGAATTTGTACCTTTTTTACACAATAAAAAAATGAGGGAGAACGTGTTCACACAAGCATCCATGCCGAACATACGAGGCCCTTTGGATTTTAATGTGTAAGCTAGTTGGGTAAGTATTCCATTATTCTTATCATAATCAGACACACTTGAAGCACCATATTGCTAAGTAAACTCAATATAATAAGTTATTAAATAATTAAGGCTAAAAACAAAGATAATAAAACTAAACAATCATTACTTTGTAAGCTGTTTTTCATTCAAAGTTGCTGTTATTTAGCAACTATTTGAACTCAACGCAACTCATTGTCTATTGAGTATCAAGTGTGACTTGGATTGTAAGAATCCTGATAGGACATGCCGACCGACTTAAATGGGGGGCACAAGACTTGGTTCTAGATTTGCAAATGAAAAAAATACCCTGATTTATGATTCATCTAAACATGCGAATAAATAAGAAAATAAAGTTGTCAATAAATAATAAATATAATTCTCTGATATCCATCAATAACTAGAAAACCATAATATTCTTTTTATTCAAATATATGTCGTTATTGTTATATGTAGAGCTTAATTGGTAAGGATAGCACCTACAGAGGCGCCTTGGCGCCTGGCAACTGGCGGCCCAATGCCTAGGGATGCGCCATAGTGCCTGGCAGCCGCAAACCAGCCAATAGGAGGGGCACCTAGGCGCCCAGGGACTGGGTTGTGCCCCAGCAAGGCATTCCAGTGCCCAAATATGGTCAGTTCTAGCTTTCAAAACCGAGAACCAGGAAACACGATACCTGTAATTGATTTCTGCATTTCAAGACTTTAAGTCTCGGGTTTCTTCTTCGGGGGATATGCGGGCAAACAACGTGAAGCAGTGCTTGCGAGTCATTGGTGAATTTCTACAGATTTCTCTTGTGAGATCTAGAGGGGAGCACCATGAGTTTCATGATTGTAGAGAGAGCTGTGTAGTGCAATATATACATTTTTCCTCGTTCCATGTGTGTAGTGTGATTTCTTGATTTTTTTTCTCGTTCTCAAGTTTTTCAACGTTAAACTTTTGTGCACTATTTTTTGGGTTTCTTGTTTGTGTGCTTCTATCAATTGTTCGCTTTGAATCTCTCAAATCGGTGTTTTTGCTGCAATTCTAGGGAAGTAAATATCCCCTAACAAGTGGTATACATAGGGGTTTCCTAAATATCTTTGATTCGTGTGGGAGCAATGACTGACGAAGCAAGATACAAAGTAGGAAAGTTGAACGATACAAACTTTGTGTTTTGAAAAATTACTGTATCAAAAAAAACTGTACTAGCCACTAGAAAGAATCACTAAGAAGTATGAATCAAAGACTCTGAAAGAATGAGAAGTGTTAATCAACCCACACTAGATTTGATCCGTATTCACTTTTCTCATTTATTGCTTTCAATATTGTGAATGAGACAACAATGGTAGATCCCATGTCGACACTAACAAGAATGCATGAGAAGACTTCGACCTCAAATAAAGTTTTTCTAATGAAGAGATTGTTTAATATGAAGATGGTAGATAGTAATCAATGGAGGAGCACTTGAATAACCTCATCACTGTGACAAACAAGTTACGTTATATGAGAATCAAGTTCGATGATGAGGTCAGGACGCTAGTACTCCTATCTTTATTGTCTGATAGTTGGGATGGATTGATCACGATGACGAGTAACTCTTCAAGTGATATGATGTTAACTTTGATGGCATTGTGTGGTTGTTGGTGAATGAAGAAGTTTGCAAGAAGGTAAGCAGTGAAACTTCAAATTCTGCATTGAATGTTGAAAACAAATGAAGGAATCAGGACAAGAACACAAGCAAGGGCGGATTTAAGTTTAGAAGAGGAAATTCCATGTTAGAGAAAAAAAAGATAGAAGAGTGTTGGAACTACAGGAAAAAATGTCACATTAAGACTACAAAACTTTGAAGAAGACTGGTGGTCGAGAACTATCTAAAAATCTCTCTACAAATGTTTGCACATATTATATCCAATGTGACTCTCTAGTTTTATTCTTGGATAGTACTTAATCTAGGATTGTATATTCAGGTCCCTCTATATTTATGCCTGTTCAAATGAGAAAATGTTTAAAAACTACACTCAGAGAGATCTAAGGAAAGCGTATTTACAAGAAAAATAAAGCCTGTAGTATTGTAGGAAAGGATGATATTAATATTGGATTGCCAAATATATGAGTCGGGAAAATCAATGAAGTTAGATATGCTTAATGTTTAAAGAGAGTTGAATTCGATGAGCCAATTTGCAAGGTCATGGTATGTAACTATTTACACAGGGGATTTGTGGAAAATGACTAGAGAGGCAATAGCGATGGCTCGGGGTAATGTTGAAGGTACTCTCTACTTAATCAATAAGACGGTAAAATCCATTGATGTAGTTGGAACAAAGATTAATACATGTCTTTCGTACTGCAAGTTTGGTCATATGAGTGAAAAATATATGAAATCCCTACTTTCTAAGAACAAGCTTCATGATTTAAAGTCTATAGATCAAATTTTTTGTGTGGTGACGGTGTATATCAGCAAACGAATGTTACTGATACCAGAACTAGTTAAAGAATCAGATGAAACAAAAACAAACTTTTATTGAAACTGAATTACGGTTACAAAACGACTCAAACTGGAAAGGGAAATACAACACACAACTCGCCAACTAGGACCGGAAGAAATGATCCGAGAGCGGTGGCGGTGGTAGCGTCAGCAAGTGGTAAGGGAGCGAGTCAGGGTAGGAGGCTGTCGAGTGGGTGGAGAGGGTGCATTGGAGTCTCTAGGTGGGCTGGCCACGCAAGAAGTTTGGTGATCGGGTGCTGGGGTGAAGGTGGGATGGTTGGATAGCCCTGGTGTGTTGCAAGAAAGGGGAGGCAGGGTGCTCGGATGAAGGTCGGATGCTGAGAAAGCAATAATATGCTGCAGAAAAGAGACAACAGGGTACTGGGGTGGAGGCTGGAGGGTTGGACAGCAATAATATGTTGCAGGCAGAGTACTGGAATGTAGGTTGGATGGTTGGCCAGCAAGGATATGCTGCAGGAAAGGGGCGATAGGGTGCAGGGTTGCAGGTTGGAGAGGCCAACCGCTAAGAAAAGTGGAGGAGATGCCATGGAAAATGATAGATGAAGATACAACAACATTTCAGAGCAGGATACAATCGAAGCATCACCCGTTGTCGGATACAATCCTAACAGGGAGAGGAGAAAACTCCAAGGGAAATTTTGAAATAACAACAAGCAAAAACTAACCCTAACAAGCAAAACAACACATATATAATAGCTAATATATAAAATATGAACGGAAGGCTTCTCCCTTTGGGTGGAAACCATAAAGAAAGGAGGAAGAAGCGGTAACAAGGAAATAGGGGAGGAGGCACGAGCAGCAAATCCCGCGTGTAGAAGGCCGACCGGTCTAGCAGAAGGCTGACCAGATCTTCCCTAGGCTAGTTCAGTTGAAACTCGCATCCCGTTCACGTCCTATGCCCCGCTTCCATCCCAGTCCCACGACAGTTATTTTCTCAAAAAGTTGGTCAAATGTGAAGTTCAAAAAGCTGGAGTTAGTGCATACTGATGCATGATGTCCCACTTTAGTTCAGTCTATTGAAGGTTCTCACTCCTTTATCACTATCATTGATGATCACATTAGAAAGTTATGAGTGTACTTCTTGAAACGCAAATATGATGTATTTGAGGTGTTTTAAGAAGTAGAAGGTCATGGTTGAGAATGATACAATTTTAAGCGGATGTATCTCAGATAAAATAATGATGGGGAGTATCGTGATCAGAGGTTCAGAAACTATTGTGCATTAGAAGAAATCAAAAGTGAGTTCACAATTTCAAGGATATCACTTTAAAATAGTGTGGTTAAGCACATGAATATAATCATCACAGAGCATGCCAAGAATATAAAGTGAATGTAAGTTTGCCAAAGCAGCTCTCAACAGAAGCAATTAACGCTATAGATTATCTGAAAAATCGTGGTCCGTCAGTACCTGTAGAGATTTACAGAAAAAAACCTAAGATAAATCAATCTCATATAAGAGTATTTGATTATTCAACATTCGTTTGTGTTGATGCAGGACCAAGAAATAAGCAAGATTTAAAATCAGTCAAGTGCACTTTCATTGGATATGACTCAAAATGAATTTAGATATAAATTCTGAGATTATCAGAATAACAAATTTATTATTAAAGATGTTACTTTCAATGAAATGAAAATGTATAAGAACAAAAGCAAAACATAAGGTTGTTTACTAAAGAAGATTCTTTTAAATATGTTTAAAATAGAAGATATTGGTGATAAAAGAGATCAAGCAATGAGAGGTGCTCAATATGAAGAAGCACAAAAAATTTCTTAGTCACCTGACTCACCTACTAGTGAAGTTTGAAGGTCCAACAAAATCACACGACCAATATAAAGATGTATTCCCCTTCTTTATAGTATTTTTTTGTTAACTGATACTGGTGAACTGGAGTACTATGAAGAAGCTACTCAAGTTGAAGACTCAAAGAGTGAGAGTTTGTCATGGACTATGAGATGCAATCACTCAAGTCAAATAGAATAGGAATTGGCATAATCACCAGATGGCAAAAATGAATTGCACAACAAGTGGATCTACAGGATGAAAAAAAATCCAATGATAGTAATCACTACAAAGCAAGACTTATTGTGAAGGCTTTTCAACAGAAGGAATAAGTGGATTACATTGATATATTTTCTCTTGTAGTGAAGATGACAATATCAAAGTTATGTTGAGCTTGGTAGCTGATCGCACGACAGTAATTGTTATAAATATAAGTATTCAACACGATTACTAAAAGATATAATTCCCTAGCAATATCGCTAAAAACTTGACCAGCTCGGGGGAGAGCAGGACGGAAATTTGAGGGTATATATGTTTGTTAAGCTTTATAAATGTTTTTCAAATAAAATAGTAATTGTACTCCCTCCCCTATTTATTAACGCAAGTATACGTATCGCTCGAAGTAATAAAGGGCTCCAATGAGTCACTATATATCGATCCCACTAGGAAGTTAGAGATTTAAGGACTAAATTCAACAATTGTAATTACTAATCTAGTATACGGAAATTAAGAACACTTATACTAAAAACTATTAGTTAAAGATTAAATAGAAGATTGCGATTTAGAAAAGTATATTTCTCATTGTTAAGAGAATTAAGTGAATGAAGAATTAAATGAGTTTAGAATTATATTGTGCTTAAATAGGAGCATTCATATTCTTTACCTTTTAGTCGAGTGCGAAGAACATTGACTAATCCTATGTTTAGTTACTGAATCTGCAAGTTAAGTGGGAGGATACTGATTGCCACTTTAGAGCTCCACATTCACTTCGTCTGAAAGCTAACATCTACACTTCGACTCCGAAACGATAGGATCGAATTGAATATTTTAGTCCGTCACACTAAAATGTCCGATTCTACGCCCGATAATTAATATTTTCCTATTTATTTGCACCCTCCTTCTAAGGCTTTTGACTCACTGAAACTTGGATGTAATCTTTACTTATAGTTGATAATTCAACGTATGTTAACAATTTAATTGGCCAAACTGAAAGTAAATTAAGAGTTAAGTAAAAAGATTATCACAATCTATATTTAATATTTTTAGACACAACTATAATTCTTCATTTCATGAAATCTCATCAATGATGAGAAAGATGAAAACTACTCAGAATGTATAGGAAGAATAACACAAAACTTAGATTTCATTTAAAGTTATAAAACAATAAACAAATATACTTATCTCGAACCTTCTTCCCAAGCACACTCCTTGAAGCTCTTTTGACTCTTCCTTTTTTGTACAACACACTTCAGATACTCACCAAAACACTCTTAAACACACTACTGACTTTCAGATTACACTTAAATGACACTTAACGACACACCTCATGACACAAAAATCGTTTATATATATAGGAGTCATATTTCCAAAGGTTGCTTAAGCACCTCTTCAAAAAACGTCCAGATTCAAAGTATTTGGCTTGAATCAACTGTCTCGCCGTCGGCGGGCTCGATCCCGCCGTCGGTGGGCTTCTAGAAGAATGGATAACAACTCGATCTCGCCGTCAGCGGGCTCGATCTCGCCGTCAGCGGGCTCCTTGAAATATTTTCAAATGCTCTCGGGAAAATCTCACCGTCGGCGCTCTCTTCCTCGCCGTCGGCGGGATAGTTTAAATTTCATCTATTTTAGTCCTTTTTGTTCAAGATTCGTTCCTTCTTGATCTTTTTGCTCTCATTACCTATAAATCTTCATTCCTGCAATAAAATATAGAAAATACCTTTCTTTAAAGTGCAATTTCATATAAAATGGGTATGAATTTCTTAATACATTTTCTTGTGATCAAAATCCCCAAACTTAGCTATTACTTGTTCTCGAGTAATTTTGATATTACATAAAAGTAATGATTATTTGTAATAAAACTTTAATTCGGAAATACTTATGAATTTAATTTAAATAAATATTATAGTAAAGCTTAAATAGAAATATTTTTAAATAATTAAACAAATTACTATAGATATAAAATTTATTTAGTCATAAAGTTTAAGATTTCTAGTTTTATTTATTTCAAGAATAGTATATTTTGTAATATTAAATTACTTAAGATATTCGGATGATAGGAAATTCGTGAAAACATTATTTAGTAAAATACTAATCCATATATATAAGTTCGAAATGTAAGCGAGTTCTACTCTTTAGGTTGATTCAAATGAAGTCAATTTTTTATAAGGCATTTCATCGAAACTTCCATCATTTATATTTTTTTCTTTTTCTTTTATTTCTGGATTGATTTTCAATCTTTTTTTTCTTTTCTTTTCTTTTTCAAGTGAGGATCACTATTTTTGGTTAGTCAGTTAATAATTTTGAATTTCATTTTCCTCTACCTAAATTTGAAACTTGAAACATTTGCTTACTTTATATGTATTTCAAATTTTTTACTTCATTGAGTTTCAATATTTTCCTTTTCAATTAATAACTTAAGAATTTAATATTTTAAAATATAGTTTCCATTACTTTAAATAGTTAACTATATTCTTATCCTTTATTCCAAATATCTTAATCTACAAAATTTGTTAATCATTAAAAGTATTTCTTTTTACTTTCTATAATAATTAAATAAATTAATTCTAGTTTACTGAATTAAATTTACTACTAAAAATCATTTTTATAAATAATTTTTGAAAATATAATTTGAGAACAATTTAATAATTAAATTTGTTTGTTTTTCCCTCCCCCAAACTTAAAGTTTTCTATCTATCTATATAGGGTGAAAAGAAAATAAACTGTAAATTTAAATCATACCTTAGTGCTTTAGGTATTTCTCCTTTTGAAGTTCACGGAGTTCTTTTCATCACTTAATTAACATGTATTGTTAATAACTTTCTACACATATATAATATCGAAGAAATTCTTTAGGTAAAGAAGTTTAACACAATACTACCACATTTTGTACTAAAATATCACACTACATCCACATACATTTTACTAATCTCATCCAAGATTACAATAGCAGTCTGAAAACATTAAAAATTTAAAAACTACATACATTTAACTTATACAACCATATTAAAATGTCTTACACAACATAACAATCCAAGTTCACAAACTAAACATCAATACTGAATTTAAGAAAACAAACAAACAATCACACAACATAAATATCTAATCAGAAAATCTAATCATCGACACTAAAATCCCAAACAATATCATCATCTCCTTGATCAACGAGGTGGAGTAGGTTGATAATGAGTATAGCGAGGGCACTCGGGAAATACAACATCGGGCTCTCCTTTCAGATAACGATTCTCGGCATCATAGTAGAGTTATTTCAAACTCGAAATATCTCTGGAGATAATCGCTTGTCATAATCGTGCCTTCGCTCTAAGCCTCCGATTCTACGATCTATATGCTCCAATTTTTCTTTAATTTTCTCAAAACTTTTCCGTTGCGAGTCATTTCATTCATCGAATCATAAAGGATAGGAGAAGCTATAGGTAGGAGGGTCATAAGCTGGTAGAGGGAATATCTCTACTAGTTGAAGGTGCATAGCTCCTAGTCCCGGATCTCCATCCTTCGTGGGACTCATAGGTTTTTATATTAGCACTGAGTAATGGGTTTCATAGGTTCTACCCATTCTTCATCATCTCCAGCCTCTACTCGAGACGATTGGCGAGTGCATAAATTAGACCGGGATGTCCTAGTCCTCCTCCACTTTCACTTCGTGCGGTGGCTAATATATTCTTGTAAATAATACTTCCCGCATTAATACTTTTACGGTTCGAATACGAAGCTCGGAAGCTGCTACTATCTCTTGTTACTTCACTATGGTGATAGGTAGGTAACAAAGTAGAGCAAATAAAATAATGTCGAGCCTTAGATGTTGCATTTAACATAGAGAGAGAAGTTTACCCGTTCATGCTGCTTAATCTTCCAAGTTCCTTTCCCATCAGTGAGAAAGTTAATCACTTCATCCAGTGGTCCTTCCATTGTTCCAAAAGTATCATATTCACTGGTACGCAGATCTTGTACTTCGTAGAAAGCATTGATTCTTGTAGCATTAAAATCAACTAAAAATCCTCTAACCTTTATTGGTGCATCTTCTATCTCGATCGAGTTGGCATAAAATTCTTTCACGACTTCAACAACAACTTTATTCGTTGTATAACAGAAATTCTCCCAACTTCTCTCTCTTATCGTTCGTTCTACTTCTCCTCCTGGATTTTTAAAGACTATCCTGAATGCACTTTCTTGCTTTGATATTGAGGTTGTATCTTGATTGGGCTCTAGCATTCACGAATCGTGTTTCGTCAAAATCCAGTCGCCTTTTCTGTCGTGGAGCTATTTCTCGATCTATCAAATTTACAAAAAATCTTAACTAAATTCCAAAATAACACTAAAATGGCTTCCAAATGTGACTTAAAACAATCTAAATCAAGTTCCATGAACTTCTTCCAAATCTTTTATCCACATTTTCACATTTTTTAAAATTACTCAATGTGGAAGAAATCCATGGTGAAAATAAAAAATTTTTACATAGGAGGGAAGCTCTTACCAAGGGAAGATAAAATCCGGTGTCAAAATGAGTTGATATCGCTCCAAATGCAAGATCTTTCAAGCCCTAGGTCGGTTTTTCGAAGTTTTGAGGAAGGGGACGATGAATAGTGACGGTTGACCGGTCAAAATATAGTGTTTTTCGGGATCTCGCTGTCGGCGAGAAAATTCTCGCCGTCGGCGAGCTAATTAATTCAAAGAGGTCAAAAGTTTCGGGAAAATCTCGTCGTCGGCGAGATCGATCTCGCTGTCGGCGGGATTTTCGAAAATTTAAAGCTCTTCTTTTTTTTTAATGTTTTTAATTTATTTTAAGCCTCAATAATGTCCGATCAATCTTATTAAATATATTTCATTGTGATTAGATATTAAATTAACACATAAATTCACACAACACAAAACATCATAACTTTATATATGAAATCCAAGTGTTTACAAATTTCACACACACTACATTCCTAACAAAGTACTTTTAAAAATTTAATACACACGATTCGACGTCGCAATCCAAACCACGATACTCAAAAGCTGAGACTAAACAAATAACACGTAATCTCATCTATATTGAGATTAAATATCCAAAGTGCAAATAACATAATAAACTAAATTCAAACTAGCATAACACAGATAAATACGAATAAATATCTTCTACTCATCAGGATCGGTACTAAAATCATCTTTGATATCTCCGATAGAACGTAAGTGCACAAACAGATTATAGAAAGGTCTGTAAGGAAATTCTTCTGTAGAATCTTCTTCAATCCATCCTTTCCTTCTTAAAAGCAGTATGAAACTAGCCTCGAGATGTCCGGAATGATCAAAGTGTTATTTCATTCTCCGATCGATATGATCGAATAAATCAGAGATATTGTTGATAGAATTCATCACGTCTTGTATATCCTTCTCCAATCCTTTGAGTTTTCGAAAGATCAGATTACTTTTATCAGTAAATGGCCTGATTGAAAGATTGCTTTGAGATGCTTGATCGGTAATAATGGCTGTATCATTATCGTTATCCAAACTAGGAAACATATCAATAGGATCCAATGGTTTCTAAGGCAAAAGTACTTTTTCCCAGGCTTCATAGGAAACTTGGTACTGACTACATAATGCAAATATTGTTGAAGGATGTCCAAGTCCATGAATAGATCCATGCACAATCAGGCTTAGGGCGGACTTCACAATAATAGATCCAACGTCGATGGGTAATCCCATTTGAATACAGTAATTTAAAATCGCACACTCTTTTGGAAACTTTATTTACCCTCATCGTGGGTAATAATTTTGAAGAAATAAAGAAGTGTCAGTGCTTAGAGACGGGGTTAAGAAGTGATGCAGAAAAACTAACGTACTCGTCTTCTCGTATTTCCCAATCTTTAGATTCGTCAGTCAAATATCGGTAGATCTCATTCATATTATATCTTGTAGGAACGAAATTGGAATAGTGACAAACAGGTGTATTCTCAATTGAATACAACTCATTAATTCTTGAAGGAGTGAAAGTTACCCATCTGCCTCGTACATATACGCTTCCATTGTTGATTCCATGAAGATTGGAGTAGAATTCTTTAACTACGAGGATGATTACTTGCGAAGTTGTATAGCATAATACCTCCCGACGTCGTCGAACAATCATCTCCTCGATAGGTGTTGTCGAATTCTCCGCTCCTCTGATGACGAATCTTCTTTCTTTAATCAATCTCTTATTCATCATAACTTTGTTGAATATCCGCTGGGCCTCATAACTGACAAACTTTCGTCGATTGAACACTCGGGATTTAGTGATTTCTAGTGGATTGGATGCCATAATACTATGTTTTTGAGGGGTTTCTATTCGTTTCTAGGAAGTAAAATGTAAAGATTTCGAGTTCTAGGCGTCCTTTAAAGAGAAAAACACTTACAATTGCCAAAAACCGCCAAAATAACTCCCTAAAACCGCTCCTCAACTATCTCGCTGTCGGCGGGATAGTTAATAGTTTAAACTGAAATTAGGCGCGCAGATCTCGCCGTCGGCGGCGTCGATCTCGCCGTCGGCGAGCTAAGGCAAAATTGCCCAGTTTCGCTTAGGTCCGAATATTTTTTGATTTCTCTCTATAGACTTAATTTTGTGATGATTATAAAGATAAATATGAGTAGTAGAATTTATTCTATTTTATAATTATTAATAACTCACGTAAATATATTATAATTAAAGACTACTATGGAAGCGCTTTAACGTCGTCAGCCCGACCTATTTTGGTTATTAATCAGGTTGACTGAGTATTAAAACCTCTTTAAAATTTGGTCTTCTTCCTTCAAAATATGGTTTTAGTCTATGTTCATTTACATTAAATCTGTGTCCAGTCTTTTGATCTTCAATTTCCACAGCTCCGTATGTGAATATTTGAGTTATAATGAAAGGTCCTAACCATCGAAATTTTAGTTTCCGGGAAATAATTTCAATCTTGTATTATAAAGTAAAACTTACTGTCACGGTTCAAAATTTTTTTGGTTAATCTTTCGATCACTGCCATAATTTCATTTTTAATTCTTTATAAGATTCACTTAATCGTTAATTCATAGTGATTCTCTAGCTTTCTTAAATTGAATTCTTAATGTCATCGCTTGTATTACGTCAGTAACAAGTCTCTTCATCAATAGCCAAGTCGTATCGGTTTTAAACTGTATAATCTGAATTCCTGTAATCGACCTAATGTTTACGTCTTTTATAAATACGTTTAATTTATCGATTAGAAACTTGGTATTCGATATGGATGATAAGCGAGTTGATATTTTATGAATAATATTAAATTTTTTCGCAATTTTTGAATATATTTATTTCTAAAATGGGATCCTCCAGTCGATGATAATCACTCTCGGCATTTCATATCTTGTGAAAATATTTTTCATTAAAAATTTTGAAACACTTTTAAGTATCACAACGAGATAAAGCTTGTGCTTCAATCCATTTAAACATAATCAACAATAACTAATATATATGAGTTTCCGAAATGAAGGTATAAATGGTCCTATGAAATCTAATCCACAAACATAAAAAATTTCAACTTCTAATATAAAATTCGGAGGAATTTCATTTCTTACGAAATATTACCTACTCGTTGGCATTTATCACGAGTTTTGATATATTTATAAACATCTCTAAAAAGAGTAGCGAATAAAATCCAGATTGTAGAATTTTGAAAGCGGTTTTATACGTCCAAAATGTCCTCCAAATTCGGAATCGTGACATGTTTGAATGATGTGTTCGATTTCTTCATAAGACACACATCTTACAATTATTAGGTCGCTTACATTGCTTTATATAAATATAGTTCATCCAAAAAATATGTTTTAAGCATCATGAATGAATTTTTTCATTGTTGCGAGTTAGCATGAGTGGTAAAATATCACTTACAATATAATTTCTATATCGAGTATACTGTGGTATTTTCCACTCATTTATATTATAAAGTTGTTCGTCAGGAAAACTGTGTAATTTCATTGTCAGTGTCAGATAATTCACAATATTCTAATCTTGATAAATGATCCTCAATTTGATTATCAGCTCATTTTCTATTACTTGTTTCAAAATCAAATTCTTGCATTAATAATATCCATCTGATTAATCGTGGTTTGGTATCTTTTTTTGCATTAAATATTTAATAGCAGAATGATTAGTATGCATGATACGTTTAGTTCCAATTAAATAAGATCTAAATTTATCAAAACATATACGATTCTTAATAATTCTTTTTCGATAATCGTATAGTTAATTTCGGCATGATTGAGAGTTTTACTTAGCATAATATATGACTTTGAAAATTTTATCATATCTTTGTCAAGAAACGACTCCTACTGATATAATCACTAACATCACATGTAAGTTCGAATGGTTTCTCCCAATCGAGTGAAACTATTATAGGTGTTGTGATTAATTTATCTTTTAATAATTCAAAAGCTCTTAAGTTCATCAGTAAATTCAAATTTCTTGTCCTTTCTAAAAGTTGGCATAGAGGTTTAGTAATTTTTGAAAAATCTTTTATATAGCGTACGTAAAATCCGGCATGTCCAAGAAAACTTCTACCCCTCTCACTGTAGTAGGAGGTGGTAATTTAACTATTGCTTGAATTTTTGCAGGGTCTACTTCCATGTCATTTTTCGAAATTTTATGCCCTAATACAATTCCTCCTGTAACCATAAATTGACATTTCTCCCAATTTAGAACTAAGTTAATTTTTTCGCATATCTCTAAGACTTTTTCAAGATGATTCGAGCATGCGTCGAATGATGTTCCAAATACAGAAAAATCATCCATAAATACTTCTATTCCATTATCAATTAATTTTCTAAATATAGACATCATACATCTCTGGAATGTTGCAGGTGCATTACATAATCCAAAAGGCATTCTTCGTAAAGCAAATGTTTCATAAGAACTAGCAAATGTTGTTTTCTCTTGATCCTCAGGAGCAATCAAAATTTGATGATAACCGGTATATCCATCTAAAAAACAAAAATATTTATGTTCGGCTAGTCTATCTAACATTTGATCAAGAAATGGTAAAGGAAAGTAATCTTTCCTGGTGGCTGAATTTAATTTTCTATAGTCAATACATATATGTCAACCAGTTACTTGTCTTATAGGTATTAAATCATTATTTTCATTAGCTTCAATGATCACTCCTCCTTTCTTAGGAACAACGATAAATTGAGACTTACCAATGATTGTCCAGAAATAAGATATATAACACCATTGTCTAACAATTTCAATATTTCGTTCTTGACTACTTCTTTCATTATTGAATTTAATCTCCTTTGGGGATCAACTCTTGGTTTATGTTCATTATCTAAAATAATTATGTGCATACAGATTGAAGGACTAATTCCTTTAATATCTGCTAGATCCAACCAAACGTTTTCGTATACTTTTTTAATGTATCCAGAAGTTTTTGCTCTTGCGATTTGTTTAGTTACTGCTAGATATAATAACCTAGGTAGGGTTGAAGAGTTATCTAAATAAGCATACTTCAAATGAGTAGGTAAAATTTTTAATTCAAGTTCAGGAGGTTTAATAATTGATGGAACTATATTCTTTTCAGCGTTGTCTGTATTGTCCAATATTTCAAATTTTTCTTGTATATAATCTAATTTTTCGTCATATGTTTCTTCAATTAATTCCATATTTTCTATTTCTAGTTTTTCTTCAAAGTATTCTTTAAAATGTTCATCATCTTTTTCTATAGTAGGATATTTCATTGATTTTGCAATGTTAAAAGTTACTTTTTTGTCGTTTACTCTCATAGTTAATTCTATTTTCTAAACATCAATCATAGCTTTTCCAGTAGCTAAGAAGGGTCTTCCTAAAATTATGGGTATTTCTTTATCTTCTTCCATATTTAAAACAATAAAATCCACTGGGAAAATAAATTTATCCACTTTTACTAACACATCTTCGATAACTCGTTTAGGATATGTCATCTGAACGATCAATTGCTGAAGGGTTCTTGAAGTAGGTGAAACTTCTCCCAATCCTAATCTTTTAAAAATTGATAAAGACATAAGATTTATGCTGGCTCCTAAGTCACATAAAACTTTTCCATAAAATTTTTCTCCAATCGTGCAAGGTATAGTGAAACTACCAGGATCTTTTAATTTCTCCGGAAGCTTTTTCTGAATAATTGCACTACACTCTTCACTTAAGTGCAATGAGTTCATTGTCGGTGAACATTCTTTTTTTATTTAAAATATCTTTCATAAATTTCACATAATTAAGCATTTGTTATAATACTTCTACAAAAGGAATATTTACCGTTAAATTCTTTAGGATTTCAAGAAACTTAGAAAATTGCTTATCTTTTTTATGTTGCTTTAGTCGTTGAGGAAATGGTGGTGGTGGTTTTTCTACCGAAATTTTCATAGGTATTAGTGAATATTCTTCATTTTGATTTTGCTGATTTTTCTCTTTTTCAATTTCCACTTCCTCGTTCTGACTTTCCATTTCTTTTTGCATTTTTGTTTCAACTTCTTTTCCACTTCTTAATTGTATCGCTTTAATTTGTTCTTTTTCTTGATCTTTAGGATTTATTTCTACATTACTAGGAAAAGTTCCAGGAATTCTATTATTAAGTGCAGTAGCGATATGTCGAAGTTGAGTTTCGATATTTTTAATTGCAGCTCCTTGATTTTGTAATTGATTTCTTTGAATTTGTAATTGATTACCTTGATTTTGCAAATGTTGCCCCATATTTTAATATTAATTCCTCCATAGATAATTTCTTATCTTTATATTTAGAATTATTAGTAAATCCAGGTGGATAAGAATGTTTATAATTAGAATTTCCTTGGTTAGATGGATTTCTCTGCGGGTTTGTCGAGTTGTTCATCCATTGTTGATTAGTAGAGTTGTTATTCCAATTAAAATTTGGATGGTTCTTCCAACCAGGGTTATAATAATTTGCATAAGGATTATTGAGTCGGTTATTAATAGCATTTAAAGTTTCGTATGAAGGTTGAGCGTCTATAAATTGTCCAGATGAATTTTCTTCTATAGTATTAGGAGAATAATTCGTTCCAAAATGATCTAATTTCTTGGATATAGCAGCAATTTGAGAAGCTAACATAGATATTGCATCAGAGTCATGTATACTAGACTATTTTTTAGGATTTAACATTTCGAAGGCGCATTGAAATTTATTAGTAGTCATTTCTTCGATTAATGAATAAGCCTCATCGAATGGTTTTAACATTAATGATCCTCCAGATGACATTTATAATAGATCTAAGAGATCCTATCAATCCATTATAAAAAGTTTGTATAATTAACCAATTTGGTAACGCATGGTGTGGGCATTTCTTAAGCAGTTCTTTAAATCTCTCCCAAGCTTCGTATATTGATTCTCCATTAAACTGACTAAAAGAAGTTATGTCAATTCTAAGTTTTACAGTTTTTGAAGGAGGAAAATATTTGGATAGAAATTTTTGTGATAATTCTCCCCAAGTTTTAATAGATCCAGGTGTTAACGAAATTAACCACATTTTAGCCTTATCCCTTAAAGAAAAAGGAAAAAGTCTAAGTCTAACAGCGTCATTAGATACTCCATCATATTTAAAAGTAGCACATAGTTCTAAAAAATTAGCAAGATGTAAATTAGGATATTCGTTTGGTGAACCACTAAATTGATTATTCACGTACCATTTAGATAATTGCGGGTTTAAGCTCGAATGAGTTAGCCATTACATCGGGTTTTGGATAGTTAAGTAAATTTCATCTAATGTAGGGTTAGCGTAATCTCTTAAAGGTCTTGGTTGGTTTGTATTTTCAATTCTTTGGATTATTTGTCATTTGAGTTAAATTTATAATTTCTCTTTTCTGTTTTTTAATTCTTTTAATAGTGCGCTCTAATTCTGAATCGTAGGGGATTAAACCTTCGATTCCAAATTTAATCATACAATTTTAAGTAAAATTTAAAAATAGTCCGTTACTGTAGTAATTATCTTAGTGATTACCTTAATAATTACTTTTACTTCACACAATGACGTGCAAAAACTTGATCGCACGACGATAATTGTTATAAATATAAGTATTCAACACGATTACTTAAGAGATATAATTCCACAGCAATATCGCTAAAAACTTGACCGGCTCGGGGAGAGTAGGGCGGAAATTTGAGGGTATATATGTTTGTTAAGCTTTATAAATGTTTTTCAAATAAAATAGTAATTGTACTCCCTCCCCTGTTTATCAACGCAAGTATACGTATCACTCAAGTAATAAAGGGCTCTGATGGAGTCCTATCGATCCCACAAGGAAGTTTGAGATTTAAGGACTAAATTCAGCAATTGTAATTACTAATCTAGTATACGGAAATTAAGAACACTTGTACTAAAAACTATTACTTAAAGGTTAAATAGAAGATTGCAATTTAAAAAAGTATCTTTCTCCTTGTTAAGAGAATTAAATGAATGAAGAATTAAATGAGTTTAGAATTATATTGTGCCAAATAGGAGCATTCTCATTCTTTACCCATTGGTCTAGGTGCAAAGAACATTGACTAATCCTATATTTGGTTATTGAATCTGCGGTAGCATTTGGGAGGATACCGACGCCACTTCGAGCTCTCACGTTCCCTCGCCCGAGGGCTAACATCTACACTTCAGCTCCGAACGATAGGACCGAATTGAATATTTTAGTCGTCACACTAAAATGTCCAATTTTACGCCCGATAATTAATATTTCACTATTTATTTGCACCCTCCTTCCAAGGCTTTTGACTTCACGAATCTTGGATGTAATTTTTACTATAGTTGATAATTCAACATATGTTAACAATTCAATTGGCCAAATTGAAAGTAAATTAAGAGTTAAGTAAAAAGATTATCACAATCTATATTTAATATTGTTAAGCATAACTACTTTAATTCTTCATTTCACGAAATCTCATCAATAAGGAGAAAGACAGAAAACTACTCGAATGCATAGGAAGAATAACACAAAACTTAGATTTCATTTAAAGTTATAAAACAATAAACAAATATACTTATCTTGAACCTTCTTCCAAGCGAACTCGTCAAGTTCCTTTAACTCTTCCTTTTTTGTACAACACACTTTAGATACTCACCAAAACACTCTTAAACACACTACTGACTTTCAGATTACACTTAAATGACACTTAACGACACACCTCATGACACAAAAATCGTTTCTATATATAGGAGTCATATTTCCAAAGGTTGCTTAAGCACCTCTTCAAAAAGCGTCCAGATTCAACGTATTTGGCTTGAATCAACTGTCTCGCCGTCGGCGGGCTCGATCTCGCCGTCGGCGGGCTTCTAGAAGAATGGATAACCGCTCATGCTCGCTGTCGGCGGGCTCAATCTCGCCGTCAGCGAGCTCCTTAAAATATTTTCAAATGCTCTCGGGAAAATCTCACCGTCGGCGGTCTCTTCCTCGCCGTCGGTGGGATAGTTCAAATTTCATATATTTTTGTCATTTTTATTCCAGATTCGCTCCTTTTTGATCTTTTTACTCCCATTACCTATAAATTTTCATTCCTGCAATAAAACATAGAAAATACATTTCTTTAAAGTGCAATTTCATATAAAATGGGTATGAATTTCTTAATACATTTACTTGTGGTCAGTAGCAGAAGAAAATTTACAACTGTAATAGATGGATGTGAAGAAGGCTTTCATACAAGGTGATCTAGAAGAGTAGTAAATGGTGCAACTGTAGGGATATGACGTTTCAAATAAAAAAGGCATTGTCTACAAATTGATAAAGAGTCTTTATTGTCAGAAGCAGATCTCAAGACAATGATACATAATATTTGATAGGTTTATGTCAGATAATGGGTACATAAAATATCAAGCAAACTACTGTTGTTTCATCAAATATTTTGATAATTGTTATATTGTTCTTCTATTATATGTGGATGACATGATGATGGCAGGAGCATATATGCAGAAGATCAGAGACTTGAAAGAGCAATTATCAAAGAAGATTGAGATGAAAGATTTAGGTCCAATCAAGAAAATCTTTGATACGAGATCAGCGACGTAGTGAGAACGGGACTATTTTGAGAAAAAGTCCTACATAGGTTCAACGTGAGTGAGATAAAGCTTAAATAAAACTTGAACAATAGTGAATTTAAATGAACAGAGTTTAAACAGTATCCTAGATGCTCAAATAGAGGTCAGCTGTACTTGAAAAGGCTATTAGTAATCAAGCTCGAGTTTGAATGGGCTCCTGGATGGCTCGACTTGGTTTGTTTGCAGCCTTGGCTACTTCGCTCCATCATCCACACTCTTAATTCCACTCTTACATATACATTAGAACGTTATCTAATTCTCACTCTAATACTGCCTTACTACCCACACAAATAACTCTCTCAACTGCATAGATAACTCCCTTAGCTTTGAAACTGCTTCCAAATTGAATCTGGTGGAGTGTTGCGCTGCGGTACTTAGGCTCCGTTTGGGAGAGCTTATAAGTGCGGCGGCGTTTTCAAAAACGCCGCCTCACTGTTTGGTTAGCACTTATTTGTGTTTAACTGAAAACTCCGTTTTTAATTTACTGTAACATGTGATACGCGCCTCTGTGGGCGCGTTCCGCTTATCCTTTCGCGGATCTGGTGAAAATTTACCCCGTGACCCCTTCGCCCCCGTGACCCCGCGTGAAGCCCCTCGATCTCGCTCGGTAAACCTAGCTCCCCCCCTCTCCGATCTCGCTCGATCCCGCTCGATCTCGCTTCCCTCCTCTCCGATCTCGCTTCTCTCCTCTCCGATCTCGGTCGATCTCGGTCGATCTCGCTCGATCTCTCTCGGTAACCCTAAACTCGATGTCTTAGGGTTTGCGTTATGAATTTTTTTTGGTTGCTACTGGTTCCAAAAATTGAAGATTGGCTATGTTGTAGCATCTTTATTTATGGAATCTCTTTTTTCACATTTCAAAGCATAGAACTTTTCTCATCTCTTGAAGACAAAAAAAATTTTGGAAGTTGCACGATTGTTCTGTGTGATAGCCTCTAGGAATCTAATCCTTTTCCCTTTCATAGAATTGTATGAATTATTTGCCATCCCAAAAACAGTATGGCTGTTTCGAAATGGGGATATCTGAGATATGAGGACATTCAGGACTAGGAAAGGACTATGGTTTGAGTCCTTTTTTCTGTGCAATTAATTTTTTTTTATTTGGGGTGAAAGCCAATATGAGCAGGAAAGTATTTTTGATGAAAGGGAGAAGGATTTGTTAGAAAGTATCAAAACAGCTTTCTTGATTATGAAAGCCAATATGAGCAGGAAAGCCAAAATGAGCAGAAAAGTAGATGAAAGTATCAAAACTGCTTTATTGATTGATTTTTCATATTTTTACTCTTTTGAATTTCAGTGAAATGCGGATATTTTTAATGTTTATGAAATTATCGTTGATTTGATGGTGACAGATGAAAATGCATAAAAATCAACTAGTTAGCATTGTTAATAGCAATGGTTCGGATGTTATGTATGGAATTTCCCCTTAAAGTAAGCTTGTATTTATAGAGTGGATGGATGGTTTGAGTTATCAATAATATATATAATTGTATTTCCACTCTTTTGCATGCTTGTGTTCTAGCTATGTTATGATGAGAGTTCTATATAAACAGAGCTATGATTAGCTTCATCTGATATATTATTTGCTATTTTTCTTTGTTAAAAGCTTCAAGTGGGGTGGCTTCGAGAAATGAATAAAAGTGAGCAGAATGGCATATTCACTATTTTTTAATTATCAAGTATTGAGGTGTTGATATTTTTTGAAAGTAAGCAGAGTTCACTATACTACAGTTTGCAATTTTTATCACTAATGATATATGAAATGGTGTTGATAAATATCAACACCTCAATGCTATGAGGTTTTGATAATTTTCACTGTTTGCTTTAATGAACAATTCCCAGTGGTGACTAGTTCATAAACGAAAATTAATTTGCTTGATCTTGAAAGATCTAGTAGCATTGAGATGCAAATGAGCAGAATTTTGATCTTTATTGATACAGAATTTGCTGGTTAAAGAGGTTGGATCTTCAGAAATGAAATACATGTTTTTGTATGTTGTTCTTCAAAATTATGCTTAGCTTCATATGTTGTTCTTCTGCTTGCAATTGCCACATGAAAGCCACCTTATAAATACAGAAGTAAAATACATGTTTTAACTTTTATTCAGATGTCATAGGGTAAGTTATTTTCACTCTATGTACATGATGTAGATGGAAATAAATTTTTTGTCCTAATCAATTGATATAGCAGTACACAATGGTTAAAGAGGTTGGATCTTCGGCTATGTGGGATAGAAACGCTACGATTATATTTTGTGATCTCTGTGTAAAGGAAGTTCAACTTGGAAACAGACCGAATAGTCATTTTAATAAGGAAGGCTGACAAAACATAATGACTAAATTCAATGAACTTACTGGAAGGGCTTACGATCGGACAAAACTAAAAAATAAATAGGATCAATTAAAAAAGGACTGGAAAATATGGAAAGAACTAAAAGGTGGATCCACTGGTCTAGGATGGGATCCTAGCAAGCGGACTATTGCTGCTCCCGAGCACTGGTGGACCGAAAAATTACAAGTAAGCAAATATATATTATCATTTCATCCTACTTTACTTTTTGCTTCAACTAACTCACTCCATTAACCAGATAATTTTAATAATTATAGGTAATGCCAGGAGCCAAAAAATTTAAATCCTGCGGCATTGATCCAGATTTGGAAGAGAAGCTGGACGAAATGTTCGAAGGTGTTGTCGCAACTGGTACTTATGCTTTTACCCCAAGTGAACAGGGGTTTGGCAGCTTCGCTGATGAAATGGAAACCATCCAGTTAGGTGATTCTGAGGGAGGTCCCTCCCAAGTCCACACTGATGTTCAATCTACAAGCTCGTCGAAGCGACCAAGAGTAAAAAAGAAGAAAAAAGGTGTGGCATTCGTAAAAGAATCAATTGAAGAACTTCTGGAAAGCTGCAAATTTAAGCTTGTTTCCTCAATTGACAACTCAATTGAGGAATGCATAAAGATCCTTGATGCATATCATGATGTTGCGGCAGACACAGAGATCTATGTTAATTATGTGAAGCTGCTGCGAGACCCAACCATCAGGCATTTTTTTATAAAGTTGGACCCGAAATACCGACTGACATATTTGCGAAAATACATGGATGCTTGATTGTCTCCGTTAATATTAACTTTAGACGTGTCATTAGTAGTACTATTGTTATAGACATTTGTCTTACTTCTTTGTTGTTGTAGAACTCAATGTCTTCGACTACGAACCCTTGTTTATTTTAAACTGTGCTCTATTCCCTAACGCTTCGTACGTTTTTTTCTAAAGTCTCAGTTAATCTTGTTTACAAAGTTCATTCTTGCCTTACTTTGTACAATTTGTAGTATGGATAGTGAACAAGTTAATCACGATGAGGAACAAATTATACACAATCACAGAGTGACATTATGCCTTACGCTCCTATACTATTACCATCTTAAGTACGTTGTCAGAAACCCTTGCATGACATCCAAACAGATGGGTGATAAATGGGTAGGTGAGTTATTCAAAGGTCACCCAACTCGTTTTTTCAACATGTTCTGCATGACGAAGGTCATTTTCTGTGACCTACTTAATGAACTCCGTCAACACCATAGGTTGCATGGATCAAGAAGAACTACGCCAAGGGAAGTTTTAGCAATAACTCTGTATATTCTATCTCACAATGAATCTATTCGACACACAATGGAGAGATTCCAACATTCATCTGAAACAATTAGCAGATATTTCTCTATCGGTTTGAATGCACTAGTTAGTTTGTCGCGCAAGATAATAAAGCCCGATGATCCAACATTCGAGTCAGTTCCCCTACAAATTGCCAATGACCAAAGGTACATGCCGTTCTTCAAGGTATGCATCTAGCAGTACACTTCTTTATGAAAGTAAAGTTCACATGCAGTATGCTAACACCTCCAAAATTAGGACTGTATCGGTGCAATTGATGGAACACATGTGGATGCACGTGTCTCCGGCACAATAAGGTGGCATTCATAGGTCGATGTGGCTTCCCCACACAAAATGTCATGGCAGTATGTGATTTCAATATGTGTTTTACCTTCGTAATGGCCGGATGGGAAGGGAGTGCTCACGACAGTCGAGTATTCCGGGCTGCAACTAGAAACCGTAGTCACAGCCTCCCATATCCACCACCAGGTAGTTATATTTGTTCATTTTTCGTTAAATATTCTCTAAATTTTCTAATAAGAACAAATGAACAGGTAAATATTACTTGGTAGACGCCGGATATCCTTTACAAAGGGGATATCTGAAGCCTTATCCGGATACAAAGTATCATATACCCGATTTTGAGCGATCAAGCGGGGTGGCACGAGGCAAGAAAGAATTATTTAACAAAAGACACTCATCTCTGCGCGGCGTGATCGAACGAGCCTTTGGGGTATGGAAAAAGAAATGGGTGATATTGCGGGACATGCCGACCTACTCATTTCCAAAACAAGTAGAGATAGTAGTGTCAACAATGGCACTGCACAACTTCATTCGACGTCACCACTCCGGCTTGGATGAAGAATTTGCGGCCGTAGATGACGATACACATGATATCCCGCCTGAAGCATTTGAGTATCACTTGGGTCGTATAATTCCACAGGAGCAAAATGAGTCACGTAGTGCATGCAGTCGAGATGGTGAAGGTGCTTCGAGAGATGGCAGCTTTAAGAGAAGAAATAGCCAATGCCATCAGCCAATCCTGAATGAACCTTTGCTGTTACTCCTACGAGCATTATGTATTGTGTTATATGTATTTAATGTGAATTGAATGTTATAGTTTGAGAGGCTCTTTTAGGTAGTAAAGTTTTATTAGCTCTCTCTTCCCCCTCTTCCCTTCTTGCTGCAAGTTTTAGAATTTGTTATTTTGTTTAAAAATGGTATGAATTCAGGATTGGAATGAGTCCCAATAAGCGATCTAAAACACATTTCAATTCTATTCAGGATTGGCTAAAATTAATTTGTTGCATTGTAGCTCCCCTCTCTGGACCTGTGTTAGGGGCTTGGTTTCTGAAACAATAACAGCTTGGATGGCCCTACTCTTGTAGGGCAACCGCTGGTTGTGATAAGTACCTGCACTGGTGTTTTTGAAATGAGAGAGCTTTCATATTATTGTCTTTATAATAATTGAAATATCCATTAGATTCTTCACTCTTGAGTATGAAAGTTCTTTCTATATTTGTGTAATGCTGATGGAAACTTGATTTTTTATGTATTTAGACAATAGTGATAATGCCAATCAATTTCTTCCCCTTTTTAGCTGACCTTTTTTACTATTAATACTGCATTACAGCTTGGATGGCCCTACTCTTGTAGGGCAACCGCTGGTTGTGATAAGTACCTGCACTGTGTTTTTTTGCTAGAAAGATCAAATTGAAATGTGTTTCATATTTGAGCTAAGATGGAAAGTTCTCATCTTGCAAGCACCTCACTGCTCAGCACTGAAATCTCTTTACCTCCACCTTCCATTGTGAATTAAAAAACCAGCGAGTTTCTCTTCAAGTTGGCTCCTTTCTTCCCTCCTTGCCTCCCTCTCCCTCTTATCACTCTTTCCAATGGCTCAATCATACTTCCCTCTTCGTTGGGAGAGCACTGGTGACCAGTGGTGGTACGCTTCCCCAATCGACTGGGCATCAGGCAACAACCACTGAAAGCATCCCTCACTGCTGCAGGTTTTTATGTTTTTTTTTTTTTTTGATCTTTTTTCTGGTATCCAGAATTTTAGCTTTGCTTGCTTGGAGAATTTGTATGGTTGGTATCCAGAATTTTAGCATTGCTGCAGGCCTTTCTTGTTTAATGTGTTTAATTGAAAGTTAGCTATGGAAGTTAGGAGCAGTTAATTGAATTCTATACTTGAGGGATATTTTATTATGTTTAAGGATATACTTGAGCAGTTATTTTGAGCAGTTTTATTATGTAGGAGAATGACTCATTGCTTAATTAAATGCTCTTTTACTTGCTGCAAATATAACCACAGCTGAAGCTACGTGAAAGCCTTATTAACTTCTGATTCATGATTCTAATAACAAGGATCAGATCATCCTTCATGAAAAACAAGAAGTGAGCAACAATCTCTGTTGCTCGTTCCCGTCCACCATTAATGAATACATGGAGAAGTTGTTGGCCATCTCTTCTTCTTATTCACGCATAGCATGAATAGTTAATGGGATATGGCCATTGCTCTTTGTTTCCACCGGGAAGAATGAATTACAATTCATAATTATTTACATTTCCGAGATCTAACTTTTGTGTTTTCAATTTACAATTCATAAGTATTTACATTCCTGAATGAACCTTTGCTCTCGGTGCGGTGCTTATATATATATATATATATATATATATATATATATATATATATATATATATATATATATATATGCTGCTTGCTTGGATAACTTGAGAAGTGCAGTATGCATGGTTTGCTACATGGTTTCACTTGTTTGGTGCCTGCTGCCGACCGGGGATGCTTTCGAGTGTCGTTGCCTCGTTGGGAAAATTTTACTCGTATGCTGCTTGCTCGTAAACGGTTTTATTGGGAAGCTGGAAATAATTGTAACTTAAGGGTGTTTAGGTGTTGTGATTTGCAACGGCAATGTGTTAGAAATTCATGTAAATAGTCGGTTCCAGAGGTTCATGTAAATCATTTTGTAATGGAGTAATAAAAAATTTTACTGCTCTTTCCCCGTGGATGTAGGTCACTTCGACCGAACCACGTAATTTGTTGTCCATTTTCTAGTTATTTGTTTTTATTTATTGATTGGTGAAACATTTTACATTTCTACTTTCTCGTGCAATGGCGTTGAAGCAGATTGGACACCCCGTGCTTATGAGTGCAAATCTGAGGATAACTGTTCTTAACTTTGTAATGTTGACGATCGTAGCATAAATTCAGCAGGATAAATTCTATATGGGCCAAAACTCTTGATATGCTATGCAAATTTTCCATTACTCTATTATCCAAATGATTGTAAAACATATTAAATATTTGCAGGAAGATGAGCTACAGGTCTGCAATGAAGTCCGAGCAAGTATTATGCCGGTGCGGATTGCCTTCCTTAATACTCACGTCACGTAAGGAACATAGCTACGGGCGACAGTTCTACAAATGCTCTCGGTGGGGACAAGAATCAGAGGACTGCAAGTTCTTCAGGTGGGTTGAAAGTACGTCCGTCACTACATTATCTCAGCCCAACACCGTTGCTGGGGGATCCATGGGATCACAAGATCAGGACATTGCTTCTAGTTCGGTCGCTTCCCATTCGAACAAGTTTGCTCCCACTATTGTCCCGTCGAAACAGTACAACGATAGTCGTGACGTGCTTCTTACATTATAAAATGAATGTTGTCATTGTTCTCCTTATAATTTTATCATGTTATTTCTTCTTTTTATTTAGGTTTCATGAAACCTACTATTAGGTGTTATTTGTATGTTTTTCATATTTAGGTTTCATGAAGTTAGTTATTTTGTTTCAGATTGTACTTGTATTTTAAATGTACCGTTATGTTTTGAAATATTTTTTAATATATATTTTTGGTCTGGTTTTAAATTAGGAAATGATTGGGTGGTGTATATGTGAATAATTTTTAAAGAAATAAAATAAATAAATTTATAATATGTTTGAAAATAAGATATAATTTTTTTAAATAAGATTTTATATTTAAAAGAAAAATTTAATATTTTAAATTAATTTTATTTATATTTTAATTAAAATTTTATATCTTAATAGCATATTATTAATAAAGAGGACCCTAAATATGTAATTTTTATACAAACAATTTGAATATAAGTTCGTTTTCAAACCGCACAAACCAAACAAATTAAACAACTTATTCATTTCGTGGCGTAATGAGTCATTTATCCACAAACGGATGCAAATCACTGTTGTCAGCATACGCTCAAACCAAACGTACAAACAAACTTTATCCAAATCACTGCAGTATCAATGAGATTATCCAGATAAGTTCGCTTATCGACAGAAGTCTGGATAAGTCATGTCTCTCCCAAACAGACCCTTAGTTTGGTAGCGCAAAAGCACTAAATGCCCATTTTATGGATTAATTTAAGGAGTTATAGCGTTGTCAAGAAATCACCAAGAGACTCAAAAGGTACCAAAACAAGAGGGAACAAAATATGCTTGTAATTTATTTTAATATTTATAAGATAATTCCCTTCATAAAAACATCCCCTACTGATAAGAAAGTTTTTAACGTCTAGGGAAATGAAAATAAAGAATATAATTACAATAACAATCAATAGAAACACAGAAAGATCTTTCATTAAAGTTTTGATAAATGAAAGAGCCCTCTAAATAAATAGGCATTTTGCTTACATCTTTATCAATCATCCTTAAAGGAAAGATTTCCAAATATGCAGGATTCAATATAGGCAGGTGATCACAGGCAATGATTGTGCTCTCTATCAAGTAGCATAACAGAAAATAATAAAATCCTTTTGCAAAGATGCATTCAAATCTTCCTATGGTGACACTTCATCATAGTTAAAGATTATCTATTAATGTTTAAATTTTTTAATGGAACTATTGTTGATGTTTGCCATAATTTTTATTGTTGGACCTGCACCAATAAATAATTGCTTGGAATTTCCTGATACAGAACTTTATAATTGAATATTCTTTAAAGCTTCTGCATAATAAAATGAACCTTTGCAATCTATATATATATATATATACATGAAAACAAATTTGTATGAACTACTCAGTCAAAAACTGAAAGCAAACACTATCACGTAAAATTTTCTATAGATGAAACAGACTAAAATAGCTGTGAAATGCACCTTCAAAGAGGTAAAAAAAATCTCAAACTTGTTCTATATGCAATAAGAAAAGCCAAAGGGGATACGCAATGGTAATGAAAATGCTGGAAAGGCCAACATTAAAGACTTACTTGTCCAATATTATATGTAAAAGCATTCAAGAGAGCAGCAGCAAAGTCCTCGGCTTTGTAATCAGAAAGCTTATTAGAAGTAACTTTCCCAAAACTAGATGCCGTCGTTGTTGCTGGAAGACCTATCTGTAATTTGTGCAACAATAAATATATTATTTTTAGCAGAAAAAACAGAAATAATTACAAGCGATCCAAGATTAAAGCTCAATTGAAACATCGGTAATACTTTTGGACATCATCATTTTAACGTAAAATAATTGCTGCAAAGAAAAACACTTTTTAAAGTCACTCAGAACAGATGGCATGTTTTAGAAATTCTTAAAGTTGATAAAAAACCATTCTTTCATTTGATAATAGAATGAAACTATCTACAACATATCATGCATCTCTTCCATTTCTTTAGAATCAAATTTATAGACCAAGTAAAAAAAATCTATATTTATATGATGAAGTTCATCAACAGATATAAATGGTGTGCAACCCTTGCTCACTATGAAGCAGCTCTTCTCAAAGAAATAAAATTACACCCTATTTCTTTATCAAATCAAAATTTAGAATAAAAGGCCCAAAATAATTACCAAACTATTCATATATGACCAATTTACTCTCAAAGTACAACATTTCTTCAATTCAAACCCTCAACTATACAAACCCGTTGCTATGATGGATCTTAAGTAGGTCTTTTGAGCCCAAAGGCCAAAAGGCTTGGTTCAACATGATAAAATCCTACATAGGATTAAACTAATGGAAACTTTGTCCATGGTACATTAGCACCTAATAGCTAAATGATTTGATTGAATCATTGTATGAGTCGATAGAATTGAGTTGCTTAGAAAAGAATCTCCATGAGGAAAAACTTGTCAAGGTGGGTTCTCTTCAATCACAAAGACCAAAATGGTGGGTTGAAGGTTATTTGTATGACCTTCGAATCTATCTATAACTTCATAAAGTCAACCAAGGTATAGTCAGGGCCGCAAAGAGGCTGCCTATTGAATTAGGGTAGCGTTGTGTCAAATAGAATGGTAAAATTCAATATGATCATTGATAATCCCATGTTACCTTCTAAGAGGTCTCAACAATCACTAGATGCTGTTTAAAAAAATTTAAAGCACAGAACCCTTGGAAAAGAAAATGTTAATTATATTTTAAAAGGCAGTCCTTGGAAAATCTTAATCATTTTTGTTTCAAATTTTCAAAAGCTAGTGCAAAGTAAGATGTGTCGGCATCATCTGGAAGAACATCAAAGCTAAAATTTTCAAAGAAAAACTATGATGCAAAGTTGCCAACTAAATCACTAACCACTTGGTTTGTTCAAGCTCACATCTTGATGAATAGAAGTATGCTAATCAAGATATCAGATCCAGTTATATCAATCAAACTCAATTTTTTGCGTGTATTTAAAGATTTTCTTACTAAATGTAAAAAAACAAGAAAACATTGGTTTAAGAAATAATGGCACAAAATCTCCATTCAATCCCAAATTATTATTGGAATATCAGTTTACATCATTTAGCTTGTTGCTAGAGCATGCATGCCTTGACATAAATTATTATACAAAGACATGCATGCGCCAAACATTCCGCTTGTAAAAATTTTAACATTGTTTAGCTGTAATTGAAATTTCTTCAATTGGAGTCATAAACAATTCCATTAAGCATAAGAGAATTAACTGTTTCTTACTATCAACATTAACCTATATCATGATATACATCTATAAGAAAAACAAAAAATAAAATAAAAAATATATATTATGACCAGAATTTAAATTCAAGTTTTACCACCTCAGAACATCACCAAGCATAAATCTTTACTTGTCACTTCAAAGCATTTCAAATCAATTAGTATTGCATGGATTTGGGTGCTTCTCAGAAATTAGTGTGGCCATTCATTGGCATTCAGATCCTTATAGAAGCAAAACTCTTCTTATGTTATTGACCGCATAAAGGATTATATATATATATATTGATAAATAGATTGATTGAAAGAAAAACATACATATAGATAAATAGATAGATAGGTAGATAGGTATATAGGTGTAATAAATAAGGAGAAGAATAATCACAATTACGGGAATATAAAAACATATCCCCCAAATAATTTTCTCATAACATTGGTTGATATATATCCTATGCCAAAATATAATAATAATAAATGACCCAAAACTACGGCAAAAATACAGTTCATTCATGGAAAGCTACATTCCTGCCAATATAGAGGAGAATACAATAGTCATAATACAATATCATATGCCGCGTAACAAGGAAATTGAACTCTCCGAAAAGAGACTTTACCAGTATCATTTAACCCATAGTAATTCATAGTTCTAAATTCAACCTCAACACTAAATATGGCCACAAAAAATTATTTCTTACATCGTCAATTAACAGATTAACTACAATAAAAATACAAAACTCGAAGATTGCCTTCCTCTTCAAATGACACAATCACCAGCATAGAATGCTCCATCATCCATTACTTGGTCTTAATATATAATAAACCCTTTTCATGAAACATTTTTATATAAAATTTCCATTTCGAAGTTTTCATATGCAACCTAACTAGTACAAAAGCGAAAAAGATTTCAAAATTAAAAAAGGTCAGACAAACCGACTTATTCACTAACCTTCAAAATTGATACAGATCATCAAGCAACTGTTGGTTGACAAACCCAATTAGAGTCTTCATATAAGTATTAGCCCACATGAAACCAAGAAAACTAGTTTTTTTAAGAAGATCAATAACATGCTTTCTTTTAAGATAGTGATACAGCCTCATTGGACATCACAAATCTTTAGTCTTTTAAATTAGGGATGTCATTATGATCAATTTCAATAAACAAGTTGTCATCAGTATAAATAGCTATTATGATAGAGCCTGAAATGTTTAATAAGGACAAAACGATCTAAGCTGCTATTGTAATGATCAATGTTAGCCAATAACTATCATTTTATTTTCAAACCAAGCCTTTTGACTCTGTTTACTTTCATAAATAGCCTTCCTAAGTAGGCATAAGCAATTAAATTTTTCAGAGCAACATACCTCAAGGTTGCTTCATATAAAATATAAACTGCCTCATTTAGGTTGCCAAAGAGAAAGGAATTACTCACATCCATTTGAAGCATCTCGAACTGATGGGTACGAATAACAAGATTATGATGGATTTAAGTCTAGCAAAAGAGCGAAATATGTCAAAATAGTTGACCCCTAAATCTAAGTGAATTCTATTGCAATCAACCAAGCTTTACAGCAACCGACCAAGCTATTGGATGAAATTTAATAGTGAAGACACACTAACAAGTAATTGGTTCAATCCCAAGCAAGAAGATAACCAATGCTTAAGCATGAAAATTGAGTAACATCCATTTCAACATCAAGTTGTTTCAATAAATGTTTTTGTGGTACTTATTGATATGTCCAAAGAATAGAAACAGCTAATACAAAAAACAGAAAAGAATTGGCGGAATCGGATAAATAATCAAATGACATATAACAGCGAATGGGATGAGCAATATTTTCTCATTTACCTTTCCAGGGGTCATTTAGTAAATCTAGATCAGAAACCTCATCATCAAGTGGATGCTTCGTCAAATATATAATTATGGTTGAAAGTATAATTGTAGAGGGAGATGATGCCACCAAGAGTAGACCTATAAAAGAGTAAAGATGGGTATATAGGATGTTTCAAAAAAAGATGAACAAGCACCAAACAATTCTCAGAGGTAAGAGGAAAATAAAAAGAATAGTCTTACGAAGGGTTGCATTAGTTGGACTGTATAGTAAACGAGTCATGAGATCATAACATCAATAAACATACCAAATAACACAGAGATGGTTTGTCGAGCAAGCAAAGAAAAAAAGAAAAGTAGATCCAAAAAAAAAAAGAACTTAAGGAGTACGGAGGACAATGGTGACTCAGTAGTCGAAATATTGTTACCATGTCCTTGGTATTGAGAAATCCCGCAAAATGTAGGATCTACGATCGCGGGAGATGGGACAGAGAGCATCCCTTTTGTTTTATTATTATTTTTTTAATGTTCTTTCATTTATTTCTTTAACAAGTTTCCTTCTTTGTTTTTTTCTTTTTTCATTCTTACCTATTTCTCTTGTTTCTAATTGAATGTT
Organism: Papilionanthe hookeriana x Papilionanthe teres; assembly: GCA_022702705.1. NCBI lineage: Eukaryota > Viridiplantae > Streptophyta > Magnoliopsida > Asparagales > Orchidaceae > Papilionanthe > Papilionanthe hookeriana x Papilionanthe teres. The sequence continues at coordinate 55,578,295 of CM040425.1, forward strand.
TGCTACAAGTGAATTTTTATATATATTGTATATGGTTGTTTACGATTTCAGTTTACTGATTTTATGAACTGAGAGATGTTTCCACGAATTTTGCTCTCCGGACTGTCGTATCACTTTTCACTTGCAAGTGGTGTATTTGTATCTTTCTTAGAACAGGAGGTGAAACACCTTGCCGCCTAGATTTTGTCATTTCATCGTTTAACTTGCTGATTTCAACCAGGACAGCCGCTGACCAACAACAAATTTACCCCCGAAATCTTTTCCAAACACTGCCAACCACACGTATTAGTCTTCCCTCATAATTACACAACTGAAACCCACCTCCTAAATACCATTTAGGAGCCATAGAACGGTATCATCGGGTATTAGAGCTCGATAATTCTTTAGGATTGTCTTTCTTGTCTCAATTCAAAATTAAAAAAAAAAAATTTCTCACCATACCCAAACCGTTTCTATTGCAAATCGGAGCTCTAATCCTAAATTTTTAAAATCAAACATTTCTACCTACACAAAAACCGCACCGACAACTACTAAATCCCAAACTTCGACCACTACAACCCCACAACCGCCAAAGCCCTAATCGAGAGAAAATGCAACAATGCCGCATAGGAGAAATCTGCAAAGAGGTGTCTAGGAGATTACTATGGACGATATGCACTGAAAAATCTTTCAACTGCAATAAAAGCTAGAGAAGATAATACAGTGAAATCACCCACAACCTTAACTATGACTAACTAGATTGAGCAGATGAATGAATCATTGCAGTCAAGAAGTTTCCAGTGACGAAGAATAAAAATCCCAATAATTTGGCATTGAATATCAAATAAACCAAGATTTAGAGTAAGGATTGGCTCGCCAAATTTTGAATTCGCATGGATTCGAAAAATCTATCGAGTGGCTCAAAGCAGTAGAACGAATTCTTGAGTATAAGGATGTACCAGCAAACATAAGGGAAAAGTTAGCCGTTATTAAGTTAAAGAAGAGTGCATCTCTGTGGTGGAGGAGTCTAAAGCATTTTTGATAACGAAAAGTGAAGATTTAAATTACTATATGGTCTAAGATGGAAAGAGAGATAAATAAAAAATGTTTTCACTCGTATTATCCACATGATATATTCATAAATATCCATCACCAACGCCAGAGAGATTTTTTTGTGGAGTACACAACTGAATTTGATCAATTAATATTGGAAAGTGAGTTTTTGGAATCAGAGGAACACACACTAGTGAGATATCTTGGAGAGCTAAAGTGATCTATTCGCAATGTGGTGCAACTGTAACTGTATTGATCTCTACTTGATGTGCTAACCCTAGCTTTGAAGGTAGAGAAATGACGACACCAAGTGATCGCCACACCGTACATACAAAGTTCAATTCCAAGAAGAGGCAATAAGAGTACAATTAGTGGAGTATCTAAGCCAAGCCCGCCTGAGAAAAACCAACTCATAGTAGAGAAAAGGCGAAGCTCATCAATGCCATCACTCATATATCTATCCCAACCCAAAAGTGTTGTAAGTGCTATGGTTTGACATATTGAATCATATTGCCCAAACAGAAGAATGATATCCTTCACTGAGTGGGGAGCAGTTGAACAAATGGATGGTGACAAAGGAGAGAATAAGATGTCAGAAACGCGTCTCGACTTCCAACCGATGAGGAAGAGATGCTAGTGATTAAAGCGAGCCTCAGAGAGAGATCACAATAGAATTAAAATTGATTGCAGTAGAAGATAGTGAGTCCGAGGAGTCAATAATAAATAAGTTGCAGCCATTATTTAAAGAGTTGACATCTGTCTTGACTGACAGTTTATCTCTTGATACCACTGCGAGTGATCCAACATATCATAGATTTCATTTGAGAGTTTGTTCCCCAAATATACTTATTTATTAAATACGCCCACTCGGGTACAAGAAGCGGGAGAAACAAGCTGCATAATTAATGTTTCACAACTTGGTTCATGAGAATATCAGTCTATGCCCAGTTCTAGCTCAGGTTATGTTAAAAAAAGATAGATATTTATTCTATTAGGATAAACTTCAAAAAGACATGTATTTTGGAGTTGCCTGAAATAAACGTGAACATATATTTTTGCAGTGGGACAGTCTCAAACAAATGATTTTGTTATGATGGTGATAGATTAATTCCAGAGGCTTCCTAGGAAGAAGACGAGCTCCTCCTACTCGAGGAGAATGAAGCGGGAGCATGTTACTTTATTCATGGTATTGTGAACTCTAGTGGAATGCGGGATCACGGGAGATGATGAGGGCATCCCATTTATTTTATTTCTATTTTTTATGTTCTTTTCTTTATTTCTTTAGCAAGCTTCCTTTGTTTATTACTTTTTTGTTCTTCCCTCTTTCTCTAGTTTTTAATTACGTATTTGCTATGAGGGGATTTTAAAAATGCTGTAGCAGGTTGTTCAGGATTTCGATTTTTTTTATTTTATGAATTGAGTGATGTTTCTTTGAATTTTGCTCTCCGGAATTTTGTATCTTCTTTTTTCAAGTGGAGTATTTGTCTCTTGCTAAGGAATAAGTGTCGATGCCTCTCGCCGTATGTATCTCACCGTTCACAGTGCAACTTGCTGATTTTAGCCAGGAAAACAATCAATGATGTCAAACCTACTCTCCAACAACCAACCCATTCCAAACACCGACAGCCGCACATATTAGCCTTCCCTCGCTACTCCACAATCACCTCCTTTCAAAATTCACTTTCTAAATACTTCATAAGAGCCGTGGAACAGCCTCAAATGGTTTGATGTAAAAGGTGCAATAATGGACAATGTGAATACTAAAGCATTACTAGTTCACAAAATTTGAAAAAGGTGGCAAACTAAACTTTTATTTCTTGATAAAAAATCTTAAATATATGAACCTACGATCAACATTGAGCATGTAAACTTAATTAATCAATGAACAATCATATATAAAAAAATAGAATAATCCTAGGTGCGTAGGGATAAATACAAGTTCTTAAATATCTTAGTGCACAAACTTGAAAAGAAAAGGAAGATGATTGGAGGTAAAAAAAGGAAATGACAAAGTGGTGTTTCTCCAACTCACAAGCATGATGGTCAAGTTTGGATAGAGGTGAAGCCAAATAAAATATCAAAGCAATTAGGAGATGGAGAGAGAAAAAAAATAACTATCATATGTAGTAGAATCCACTAGCATCAACACCTTCAACAATCATCTTCTTCAAGTTGAAAGGCTTAAAAAAATAGTAAGAGGGTTAAAAAAATTTTAAAATAAGTGAGTCTTTGTGAGGTTGTGAATAGATAATAAGTTGATAAAATTGATAGGATAGACAACATCAAAATGAGGTATTTAAAAGATGAAAAATGCCTCAGAGAAAGAAATCGTAAGTTATGTGTTATGTCGATCCCTCTTGAAAAGGCCTGGATCGGCCGACTCAACCTGATCAGCTGGCAAGCCCAGTCTAGGGGGGCTGGAAACCTAGTTTCTCCTTGGGAGGATTCCAACCTTCAGATGAGGCACACTAAGCCTTTAATTACATATGCTAGGAGGGGGTGGTTGAGTGTGTTTTGGGTGGCATGTATTAGAGAAAATCACCTAGAGTTCGCTTTCATATTTTCACACCCGAAATGACACCCTGGTAGGGTCAATCATAGTGAGATAGAGGCTAGCAATATGGTTAGACCAACTCTCAGTAGCACTCGTCTTAACTTTTATAATCTGAACTCAGTAGGTGATGAATTAGTCTAACTGGATCACCACAACATACGTGATACATTACATTTCAAATACATACTCGGAAGCATGGAAATCATATCATCCAAAACATAAAAACTATACATAGCTGCTATATCCAATATAATACTTGACGGATCAGCCCTACGAAAAGTGCCCACAAGCTTGACCCGAGCTCACGCCTTCTAAAGATAACCTGTGACTAGCAGACAACATAGAATTTCATAAAATTTAGCTCATGAAATGATTAACCCAAAAACATGCATTAAATGCAAAAAAATATCTTAAAACGACTTTTCGACATAAATTTGTATTTCAGAAATCACTGATTTCACTTTTCCTCCTTCCTAACACTTCATTCCTTACTTCCCCCGCCCTGAAATAGCGCTAAAACTCATGTGGAAGCCTTCAAATCTCTTCCGACGTTCCAAACACGAGTTCGACGACTCTGACGATCACCAGAAACAAGAAAAGCACGAAAAATGAGGCAAACTTTAGTACATAAGTGAGAGGAAGGATAAAAAGTTCAAAATAACATGGAAGAGGGATTCGTACTCACCCAAAACACCACAAAAGCTTGAAATGAAGTATGTGGCTAAAAAAATTGCCGCTCGATTTGCTGCTGCTCAACCCCCCGTACTGCAGCAAGGGTCAGGCCTTTTGTCGGGCCACTGTAGGCTATAGCCTAGAGAGAGAGGGGGAATGAGGAAGAAGGGAATAAATTCGAGAGAAAGTGGAGGAAAATGGAAGCACTATACTCATTCGACCAAAAGAAAAGAATAAAAGGAGCATAAGTCAGTGAAAAACAATAACAGAGTGATTAGGGAAAAGCATTAAAAAATAATTAAGAATTTATTAATTTAATAAAACTTATAATTTCAATATTTAATAACTCCCAATCCATACATAAATCACGTGCATTGCTTTATATTAATCTGATCAATTTCATGCATAGAATTTCATAAAATAATTCAAATAAATTTCAGGAGATAATTTGGGGTAATTTTCAATTGTGTCGAACTTTACCTGGTTCCTTGAAATTTGGGCGTTGCACATATTTGGATTCTTGTAATTTTTTTTGCGTCTTCTTGTTCCTAGAGGCATCTAGGGATTACGGAGAGTTGATTTATCTCTCGAATTGTAGATCACTCGTTGTATCTTTGTTTGCTAGCTTGGAGATTAATCAAATTAGCCTTAAATTGAATTTTACCATATTTTTCTTGCAACCTGTTTGTTGATTTTGACTCCAATTTATATCAAAAATGGTATTAAAGCGAGATCTTAGAGAGATGCCGGAAAGGAAAGTCGATGTTTTAGAAAAGAGATTAGAAGAATAAGGCAAATTAAGTCTGGCATAGAGAAAAGGTTCACAACCATAGAAGGGTTACCCCATAAAAAACCGAATTGAGCGCTTAGAGGAGATGATGAGGCATATTGACATGCAATCTAAAATTTCGCCGGTGGTTCAATTTGCAAACCCTAACCAAGTTTAGATCGGAGAATCCTTGGCCAAATCTAAAGGGAAAGAGATTGAACAAAAAGAACATAATAAGTAAGAATCCACCATCAAAAAGCTTCTCATAAGGTTCTGATGGGGGTGAATTGGGGATTTTAGATGGAAAGAGTTGGACGAAACAAGGGGATGGTTTATGCATGAGGTATGGAGGGGTACGAAGGAAGAAGAGAACCCAAGAAAGGGTATAACTATGATCGAATGAGGGATTTTCACCCAAGATAGGGAACCACCAAATGGAGAGGAAGTTGGAGAACATATACTGCATTAGAAAGTTGACGATGTCGATTTTCGAGGGGAAAGATGCATAAGATTGGATAATACAAGGTGGAGCTATATTTCTAGTAAATGGTTACATGAAAAGAAGCTCATGGTCGTGGGATTATATTTGGAGGGGAAATCCCTAACATGGTATCAGTAGAGGGAGGCTAGAAACCCGATCCGCTTCACACCCTTGTCTTCACTACCTCTGACACTGACAAAAACATGGATATGATTTTGAAACCTCTGGAGGTAGGTGTGAGCCAAGGAGTAGCTCAGGCAAATGAGGTGTTGATTAAGTGGAAAGATCTAACAGATTATAAGCAACTTGGGAGCCTTATTTAGTGATACAGAAGAACTTTCCATCATTCCATCTTCAGGAGATTGTGCTTTTTAGGAGCTGGGTATTGTTATGTCAGTCCCTGCTAGATTCTGACCCTTGTGTGGGGCCCGTTAAGCCCCGAATCATCTATGTGGGGAGAGCAATTAGAGGAGGTTCGGGGAAAGTTTGAATGTGTGTTGCAGGTATTTTATTGGAGATAATCACCTAGGGTTTGTTATCATGTTTGGATTCGTGCAGTTTTCTTTTTTGTCTCCTTGATCTAGCAACGCCTAGGGATTGTGGATTGCTTATCTACCTCTCGAATTATAGATCACTCATTGAACCTTGTTTATTTTCTTGTAGATTAATCAAATTAGCCCCAATTTATGTTTTCTCACATATTTCTTGCAATTTGTTCGCTGATTATGCCTCTGATTCATATCATTATGTACCATACAACCCACCATTAATTAGAATTGTGCACCATAAAAAGAAAAATATATTAAAGAAAAATAGGGTGAAAGAATTTCTTCATTTTAATTTTATCAAATAGCTCAATCATCAATGAAAATATTGATAATGAAACAAGTCATCTTATTTCCCTATCAAAGTGTTATAAATTTCATGAATCTGCAAATCATTTATTGAAACAAAAAAATTAAATTAGAATTTATACACGGGGTATATTACTTTCCTAAAAAAATATCTGAAGCAAAAAAAAAAAAAATCCCACATCTTTTTGGCATAATTCTAAACATAATAATTGAGAAAATAAATAGTTTGACATTACGAAGTGGTATGATAAGACAAAACAGTCAAAAGTTTGTTACTTCCAAAACATTATGATATTATTGTTATATGTAGAAAAAGCATCAATATGATAAAGTTTGTCGTAACAACCATCAAGAAAACAAATGTACTAGACCAAGAAATTGCTTAGAGTGGAGAGAGAGAGAGAGAGAGAGAGAATAACCTAAGGGGAATTTTAATGATAAATTATGTATGGATGACTTGGGACTCATGGAGCTTCCATGCCCTAGGGTTGTGAGCAAGTGAGAAGCACTAGGCTGTGAGAGAGGGCGTGCGAGTTTAAGAAAAAAGCATGCACATGAGAATACAGGATGGGTTGTAAATTCTAGAGATTACAATGAGTGTGAGTGCAACAACTACAGATATGGTTGCAATGCCAGTGGTGTGACAAGGATGAGGATTGCAAACACAGGCAAAAATAGAGAGAACAAGTAAACGATCAATTTGGTAAAGACGAGGTACTGCAGTCTAATGAGCTTAGATCAAGACCGAGGTTAGAATGGAGGGTACAAAACATAGGGAAATAAATTTGCTTTAATACATATTAGATAAATAGCTATTATTATGGTATTGATTGAATAGAGAAGTCCATATATAAGCATACAAGTTAGTGCCAGCTAGTTCAAGCATTAGAAGTTGGTGTCAATATGTTAAGTTTGATTCTCACCTACACCGTAATAATTTCCTATCTTGAAAACTTTCAGGTGGGCAAAAAGCAAAAGCATACAATATGAATATAAAACAAAAACAGAAAAAAAATTTACAGTTATGAGTACATAAAAATATATATCTATAATGACATATTCACCAAATATAACTCTTCATGACATAACATTTCTTACCATGTATCAAATGCCAATATAGTACAAAATATAAAAGAAAGTGTCATCATCGTACCCTTGGGCTATGGAACCATCAAAACTGAAGATTAACTAGGTAAAAAACACTATTTCGATCATGAAATTACTGTTGAAATGGCATACCATCTTCATTTTTAGTATAATCACTTCTTGTTCTTAATTAACCATATTTGGTATAAGTTTCTTCTTTCACATTAAACAACAAAGAATAAAGCTTGAGTTTGCTTGTCATCAGTGATAGCTGCATATTCCTTGGAAACTTCTAAAGGAGGCTTACGAGGTTTAGTAGACTAAGTCAAGTCATTTTTTAGATATTCAAATTAGAATGAAAAATTATTTCCTATCATCGGGTTTAGAAAATTTTATTGTAATCTTAAACCAAGTCATAAGCTTCATCAGGAACATACAAGAACGTGAAATTAACACATAAGAGATGATAAATTACAGACTGCTAACAAATATTTCAGCAAATTCGCACTTTCTTACTTCAAAATTTACTCAGTTAAAAGATTTGTGACTTGTGCTAAAGTAGTAGTATTCAAATGAACTTTCTATAATCCAATATTTGGATCCCATATAAGTTTTACCTTTAAGCATCTATGATATCAATTTCTCATACAACTCTGCAAATACCTCTCTATTATAACCATCCAACGTTAATCATAAAGAATAAGAACTAAAAGAGATGATAAGAAGACAAGTCATCTATTTGGAAGTCCACTCAACAAAATATGAAGAAGAAGCAATGCAACAAAAACCTAAGAAGAACATTTATCGTCAAGCCTTTCAACGTACACAAAATCCATTTAACGTCCGTAAACTGTTTTGAGGGTTGGGTGTTTGAAGTCAATCAAGATTGCCTTTTTTGCCATCTTCAACATAAAGGTACATTTTGATAAATGGACAAGTTAAAAGATCCAAGCAAAGAACATATAATTAAAAAAAAAAAAAAAGAAAAACAAAAATTGGTTTAAGCTAAGAGCATGAGTAAAGAGATGCCTATTTGGTAGAAATCACAAGTGGTTTATTAATATCATACACAATATCCAATAATCTGATCTATTTGTACACCATGTTTTCTTCGATCAACGACAAATATTTTGTAAATAGCATTCTTCAAGAAAATCATAGTAGTGTTCCTCAATGTTATCTTCGATTAATGGTAGATTTTTTGTAAATAGAGTGATACCAATCCTGGGCTCTTAAAAGGTATTTGGGAAGCGGGTTTGATGAGGAGGAGTAGAGGAATAGTAAGGGAATGAAATTTTTGGCAATCGACGATAATTGGATGTGGGATAGACGATGTTCAGCGGCTGTCCTGAGGGAAAACAGCAAGGAAAACCACAAAACAATGTGGCACTGATGACAAGGAGGGTTGCGGCGTGGGTAACAGTGGGACAACAAACTGGAACTGATAAAAGTAGTCCTGCTGCGAACAGTAGTTGGCAGCATGTTGGACAATAAAGAAGGCCTCCGAGCGTCCAAGAGATATCACCACCTTGATTATGTGAAGTTATAGACACACAACCTCAATGAAATCTAAGAATATTACACTCCAATAGAGATAACCAGGACAAAAAATCACCAAATAGCATAAACCAAACCAAAAGTCTCCTCAAAATAAAAAAAACATACTTAATTTTGATTAAGATAATATTAAAATATTAATAAGGAGGGTCTCACATGGATATGATAGCTGAAGGAATTGAGAAAAGCTCGATTGGCACTGTAGCAGGGTCGTGAAACCCATCTCTACTTCAATCCTGTGATCAGGATTGCTTCCCCAATTATTCTTCCTGGGTAGGATAGGCATCGCTTTCCTCCAAGAAGCTACTGGAATCGATATACCACCACTATAACAAAGTCATCATCTTGCGGTGTCTAAGGCAATTCCATTGCAATATCTATGCTCACATCTACACAGGACAACTCTAAAACATGCATGTCATTCCAAGGTGTATTTTTATAGAATAAATAATCATCCTTTTATAGCACAACTTAAGCTGAAATGGTACATAGAGAGGCTTTCTCATAAACCAAGTCTTGAACCATTAAATTTGTAATATGCTTCTCCCACTTATTGTGCTCGGATGAGTGTATCTAATAAAAAAGGATGTCAAGAGGAATCAACTCTGGGATGAAATCTATGACAAACAGGGCAATTCTCACAAGCAACCACTTAGGAGTGATCTCTTATTCTCTAGAAGGACTTAGATCTCGCTGTAAGATGTTCTTTCTCACAAAGCTCCTCAGAGGATTTCCAACATTGTGGCTCATCCCTCCTATTTGGCCATTTGTTGGTGGGTACACTATTGAAATGAATTTAATCCTCAAATTATTCCATATAGTCTTCTAGAAAAAGCTCAAAATGCTTCTCATCTCTAACATATTGGACCTCCCTCAACAGGGGCAACTCAGGAGGAATACTATATCTAGAAATCCTAAAATTCTCTTATCTGGAGTTGTCATGTGTCTGGTATCGGCTCCTCAAACTCATGAACTTTTAGAACAACCAATGATTATCCTACTGATGCTCGTCTTTAACATCTGCAAAAAAGATAGTTTGTGGCGCAACATCCTAAAACATTGAATGAACGCCCATTACCTCAGATTCACTACATTCTAGAGCAACCAATGATAATAATTTTGGAGTCTCTCTCATGAGCTCATTATGAATCACTAGCATCTCTCCCTCATCGACTACAAGCTAGTACTATTCACACTCCTTTGATTCTTCACTTTTGTCTCTTCTATTGTACGTTGCTCGGTTAAAGATATTATTCTAATGGTTGGGCAATCTGATGTCATGTGGCCAAACACGTGGCACTTTAAGCACTACCCGGTCATGATGGGTTTAAGAGTGTTGGCGGGCTTCATCCTTTCTCCACTTTGGATTGACTTATCCTCGAGTAATGTCAGCTTAGTTGCTCAATGGGTGTGATTTTATTGTTTGATCATGAGGTTGAAATTTGCTTGTAAAGCCTGCTAGTCACTTAATGATGTTTCTCCACCTTCAAAGCTAAGGTTTGTACATCTAAAAGGGACTGATATGGCTGGAACTGAACCACATTATTGATGACCTCAGTCCTCCAAGATATCTTAACATTATGTTTCTTTGGTTCCACAACTCACATTTTAATATAAGTTGATTAAAGTCAGTTGTGTACTCCTCCACATAAGTGTCTCTCTAACGCATGTTGTGGAGTTTTATGAGCACATGATAATAATTAGAGGGAAGGTATTTGCGCCACATCACCATTTTATGGTGATCTAACTCATTCCTTATGGTTGTCGAATGCATTTTAGGTTCTCCCATAACAATGAAGTATTTTTTCTGAGCTTGATGGCTGCTAATTTAACTCTTTTATCCTAACGAACATCTTTGTACTAAAAAATTAGCTCCACTGTTTGAAGCCACTAAATAAACTCATTTACACATGCAACTGTCAAAATCTGCTAATTTTACTTTTACTCAAAGATCATGACTTCTCTAATGTCCAATGCTTTATCAAGATAATAGTTAGTTGTCACAGAAAATTGCCTGGTAGAAGGGATTCACTTCCTACTCTAGATCTAATGAGTCACCCTTATGACTACGTGTAATCTCACAGAATTATCTCCTCTCGAAGATAGCAATCCTTTGTAGCAGTTAAAGGATTTCTCACTAAATATCCTCTAAAGCAAGCACTTGGACTCCTCTTTGCGGATTTCTTCTAGGCGACATTGTGTCTTATTCCCCTGATAAAGCTTCCTGCATAAGTAGGATTGTGATTTAAGATTGGTCGGGTGTTTAAATTTTTGGATAAGTGTCAAAGTAGAATGTTTGTGGATGTAAAAAAATTGAATTTTAAAAATTTTTAAGGTCAGAGTTTGCTATGACCCGGCCCAGGGTTTGAAATTAATCAAAACAGAAACGGACGGTCGGGCGGCAAAAAGTATAACTCTGTTACATTATTTATATTACTAACAATTCAATAGTAAAAAAAATACATAAAGAAGACGCACAAAAGCAATACAAAATCAATAAGTAAAAATTTATACATTTATAATTGTTTTGTTCACGCCTTCTTTATATATTTGTCATCTTTTATTCATCTTGTTCAAATATTTAAAATCTAAAATTAATATTAAAACAACATAATGAGTTATTTAAAGATAACCCAGGAATAATCACAATTTTAAACTATGTAATCCAAGAAAAATAACTCAATATGTACACAGGGCAATAAAAAATCTTATAATATGCTGACCTTTCATATTTTATTAAGCAATTTGATATATGTTAATGCATACAATAATGATATTTTCTAATTTAAAATACTCAAACTTCTATAAGAATTTACGTTATTTACTTTTACTTTACTTTTACTTTATATTTTATACATACACATTTATCTCTATAAAGATCACTGTCAACAAAACCTAACATACCCATTGATAATATTGCTCCGTCGGCTCTCGTCGGCACAGCGGATAGCAATCTAAACTTCGCAATTGTCTAGGGTGCAAATGCCCTTACCTGTTATTGACCTCATTCTTGTCAAGGTCTAGTTTTCCTCCTAGGGTTTAGGGTCTAGCCTTAGAACTCTTCCCTTCGACTATCTTAAATCCTTAGTAATGGGACCCACCTCATTTTACAAATTTTAAAACCACCTCGTAAATCTTTTTGGAGTCCCGCATGTGATTCTGTACCTCTAGCACAAAGAAGGTTGGAACTAACGTGAGGAACTCAAAGGGAGTCTCCATAGGACCATTCAACTATAAGGTTGCCTCACGCACATTTTGCACAACAATGAGCACGAATTTCTCGATTTGCGGCCTCGACACCTTGATTTTACAATCAGCGATCAAAGTGAAGCCGATTTGCAGGGATGATCGCATGACATGTTAGAATTTAAGAGAATCGAATTCGACGCACATTTGGCCCGATCGTCGACGAGGTTGTCCGAAAGACCCCGGATGACGAAACGGACTGCGCTGGGACGTCCGGAACGTCAAATTTATTTAGAAAGGACATGCATTTTGCTAGGATTCCGTGCCTGAATAAACCGCATGAATTTTCACGCATTTAAATGAAATAAAATATTAAAATTAGTTTTCCTTTTTTATTTTTACACCCTCCTCCATTCGGCCACCCGATTCCCCCCATTTTCTTTTGCGAACCAAGCCCTCTCCTCCTTCGGCTAGGCCAAGCCTAGTCGATCCCCTCTGGCGCTTGATTCCTCTTCCCACACACGACCCAGGCACGACCCTAACCAAGCAAAGATGTCCTCGACCGACACCCTCTGCCCGAAATAATTCTTTCCGAAGCTCCTCCTGCTTCATCTAGCTAAGCGAGGAGACCCTCGGCAGCCTCTGTTACCAACTTAGGTAAGTTGACCTTGGGAGTTTGCCTCCTTGAAGCATCCGGTTGGCAAGGTCCCTCCTCCCGATGCCTTACGCCTCTGCTCCTTGTCACCACTTTCTCTTCACTCGTCGCCCTTTGGTTGCCTTCCCCCAGTAAGCCACGACAAGTCTTCCTTTTTTTTCCCTTGTGCTATAAAATTCCCACTTGGGGTAGGTTTTAGGGGTTGGCCGAATTTCTGGGTGAAGGGGGGAGGTGCTGCGGAATTCCTGTGGCTTGCTTGGTCTTCCCTATCTACTCGACATTCTCGCTAGGTTGCTCGGTGTTCTTGCCAACCGCTTGGTCTCCTCACTTCTTCTCTTGATTTTCTTGCTTGGTTGTTTCCTCACTGAGGTATAACTCTATTGCTTCATGGCTTTATGCTTTTCTTTGGTTAAAAAGTTTATGGCAAGGCTTGAACTAATGATTGGGCATTGATGTAGTATTTTATGCATGTTTGAGCCCCTTTTCTCCTTCTCGAGGGAGTCATACGTTAATATTGATTAAGTCTTTAGTTTTTTTTTTTTTTGCAACTTAGAAAATAACATCAAATATGCATGTGACTTTGGGATCGAATGTTGGGTTAGGGCTTTGAATGGCATGCTTCACCTTATGTTACTAGAACTTCTTTAGGCCTAGTGTGTTTCACTTGGAGGCTTTAGGGGTTTGCATCTTTATGAGGTGTGCATACATGTGTGTGGTGTTTTCTTTCTTCCTAGTTCCAAAGTACGGTTTTATGCATGTTGAGGTGTGACTATTTGATTTGGAACATTAAGTTGGCTCAACTTGTTTTCAAAAAAAAAAAAAAGAGAGAAGAAAACGAGAGGAAGGAAAGAAAGAGGAGGGGCAAGTATGATTGTTTGGAGGGTTTGAGCCTCATATGCATGCTTTATAAGTATCCTTGCTCTTTTTTCCCCTATGTTACATATATGCATGAAATGTAGTAGCATCTATTCTTCAAAATCTGAAATGATTGGGGGGCTTTTCTTCAAAACCTGAAATGTTTGGAAGGCTTTTCTTTAAAACTTGAATGTTTGGAAGGCTTTTCTTCAAAACCTGAAATGTTTGCGGGACTTTTCTTCAAAATCTGAAATGGTTGGGGGGCTTTTCTTCAAAACCTGAAATGTTTGGAAGGCTTTACTTCAAAACCTGAAATGGTTGGGGGGCTTTTCTTCAAAACCTGAGATGTTTGGAAAGCATTACTTCAAAACCTGAAATGTTTGGGGGGCTTTTTTTCAAAATCTGAAATGGTTGGGGGCTTTTCTTCAAAACCTGAAATGTTTGGAGGGCTTTTCTTCAAAACCTGAAATGTTTGGGGGGCTTTTCTTCAAAATCTAAAATGTTTGGGGGGCTTTTCTTCAAAATCTGAAACACTTGGGGGGTTTTCTTTAAAATCTGAAATATTTGAGAAGCCTATTTTAAAATAAAAATGGATAGGGAAGAAATGTGATAGTTGGAGGGGCTAAGTTTTATGTGTGCTATCTCATAGGCGTGGATGCTCCTCTTTTACTCACATTCCTTGTGTATTTGGAATATTGAAACGAATGTTTAGACGTCTTATACTTGCTATTTCTCATGAAGTTTAAAGTGCTACTCAATACTTCCAAATGTAATTGTTTAAACGAAAATTTGTTGGTTTGGGAGGGCCTTAGGGGGCTCTTGTGATAGGCTTGAAGTTGGAGACTCTTGGCTCCTTACTTAGGCCACGTTTTCGTGATATTTAGAGGAATGGGGTGAATAGTGGATTTTCATGTTTGCATGTTTGATGAAAGTTATAAGGTTTTGTAGCTACTTACTTGTTTCACATTCCCTCTATTTTGGTTAAACATGTTGAATGAACTTAATGATTCATTTTGGCATGTGTGGTTTGTAGTTTGGTAGCTTTTGAGGTGGCCTTCTCCTGCTTACTTGCTCTCTACCTCATTGTTCTACTAAAACACATTTATGAAGGCTTTAAGAAAGTGTATGTTAAAATTGTGGGATGCTTTTACAATTGCTATATAACGACATACATGATATTTATATTTGCTTATACATTGCTTGAACCTTTGGAATCAATGTTGGGAGGCTTATGCAATTGCTTGGAGGAAATTGAGAAAAGAAAGGCTGATTGGTGGCAAAGTTTCATGTTGGCAAGCTTAACGTAAAGTTTTGGGAGCCTTCATTCCAATTCTCCTTCCCCTTATTTCATTATTGGATTGATTTGGCTTGGTTTTAAGCCCATGTAGGCTGCGGTTCAACCTAGTCGTTGGGTGAACATGGCTGCAGTTTGGCTGGTTTGTTTTTTGGTTTGGTTTTTAAGCCTTTGCAGGGTGCGGTTTTAGCCTGCTAGGGGCTCAGTTTTATGGCTTATGGCAGCAGGGTTTTGGCTAATTGTTTGGGCTCGGTTTCACCTCATGATGGCTCAGTTTTATGGCTTATGGCAGTTGGGTTTTGGCACCTTATATGGCTCAGTTTTGGTGCTTGTTGCAGCCCCTGTATTGGCACTTGATATAGTTCAGTTTTTTTATAGCCTTGTATGACTCGGTTTTGGCACTTGTTGTAGCCCATGTTTCGACATTTAATTGGACAAGGTTTTGGGTCTAGTTGTGATTTGGGCGCTGCCTTATTTTGGGGCATGTGAGGGGTTTATACTTTAAGTTTGTGTGGCTCGATCTTGGGCAGGGAATAGTTTGGAGGTTGAGTAGCTCCGGGCTACCAGGTTTGGGAGTCCTTTATTGCATTTTGTGGGGTTTTCTGAGACGGTTTAGAAAATTACACTTTAAGATCTTTTTGTCGCTTGCTTTATGCGACTTTGAGGATCGGCTCACCTTCTTTTCTCTGTTCTTTTAGATGGGTCATTTCCACATTTCTTGCTTCTTGGATAGGTTTTTGCAGTTATGTGCGAGGCATAAGTGTGCACGTATAGTCTTTTGCTATATGTGAGTTATCAAATAAGACTGTAAGTAGGATAGTTTCGAGGTTTGGGCACAAGTGATGAAAGAACCACCTAGGCATGTGTAAGAGGTCTTAGCACGATCCTGACTCAGTGACCTTACGAGGATGAGGGATCAATAGTACCACATCTTTGACACTTAGTAAAAGACTACTCATCGCTTCTAAAAGGTAGTTGAAAGTTCACGCACTCTAATATAGATGATCAATTCACTTTTAAAATATAAAAAAATTCTTTTAAATGAATAATAAATCAAAATTTCTTTCAAAAAATGAAATGAAATCTTTCCTAAACATTTTATAAAAAGAAAGTTCACGGGTCAGTCGTATGAACCAGATTAGGAGTTTCCTCCGTCTGTAGCTTTTAGATTGGGAACCTTTTACTTGGTATTGGATCACACATGCATGGTGATTTGTTAAGGCTCTAAAGTCATGACTTGACACGAGGTCACGGTCTCGAGTCTCATACATGTCATCTTACGGTCATTTTCAGGTTTTCCATGTGTTTCATACAATTTTCTTTAAGTTTCCACGGGACATTTGCAGACTTTCTTCAGGCTTTCTGTATTTCTCATAATTTTTCTCGACTTTCCTTTAGCTTTCTTTTCATTTTGCCATTTATCCTTTTGTATGTGGATACATGTTCGCTAAACCCATTACTATATTTGTTTCCTTGTGCTTGTGATTTTTGATCTTATTCACAGAAAATATGAGCTCGACGGACTATACTGAGTTCCTTTTACTTTTACGGTAGTTTCTTTCTTTGCACATACTACTACTTTCCTTTCTAAAGTACTTTATTCTTTGTTTTTATTTTCTCGCATCTCTTGCTTTCCTTTACCATACTTCACTGTGAATAATAGTGCTTTTCTTTACTACGATATACATTGCTTCTTTTTATTGTATTTTCTCTTATTTACACGCACTACACCTTATAGAGTAGGAGGTCAGTAGTATGGTTTCATAGGTGTCCAAAAATAAACACCGACTCAACAATTGTCTGTCCACCTTAAATTTTAAAATTTAAAACTAAATACTGCTAGAACATGGAGGACAAAGCAAAATTTCGAGTGCAGCACAACAAGGATGCAGTGGACGGAGGACGATCTACAACAGCAAAATAAGTCTCTACTCCAGCTAAACCTTCTTTAGTTTAAATAACGAGTCATAAAACTTCGAGGTAGTTCGCCAAATGTGATATAAATCCTCACATTTTTCTTTTAGGGTTTTGCCGTAGTGATGTTGTGCAATCTAAGCCCTAACTCGCTCTAGGTTCTGAGGTCATCGTCTGATACGACGTAAACCCTCCTATCTTATAGATTATTTGTATAATCGGATATTATGCAAATGTAATTCCTATAATTAATATTAGGCAGGATTGAAATTCAAATAAATTCGTTTCTGAAACTTAAAACCCAATATTATAATAGTTTGGGAAGTCACTGAGATTCATTTCTATTCTGTGACAATCCCTAGTCCTCGCCCCTTTGATTTCAGAAATAAGTGTTCCTCATTGTTCTCTCCCACTTGACTTTCCTACACATTACCTTGAGAATCTTAACTTTTGAATTCAAAAAGATAGATACCGCTAATCATCATTGAGAGTTCTCTCAGATGAGCTTGACGTTGAAGAATAATTAAGCTATAGGAGTTTGCGCTACAAGGCTTTAAGAACAGGGTAATATAAACTTTATCTAATTTTCAATATTAGGCAGAGAAATTTGTTGGTTAAAATAAAAGTTTCGCAGACCAGAACAGATATACATTTTGCAGTTTATTTGATCGAGTCATATGATCAAGTAGCGTGTCTATTCCTCGGGATAGATGCTTTGCTCGCGATATTGTGCTCGTTTATTTAAACTACTAAATAAATGGGATCCGTCAAATCTCATTTTTCAAAATTTAAAATATTATTTTCGAAATTCAATATATACCTACATATTTTCTTGAATCAAAATCATATTTATACATTACATATACTTTCCAAAATTTTATTCACATTTAACGGCCGATACCTGTCCCTGACTCATATTATCCAATCTGCACAGCGGATAGTAATGTAAACATTAAAGTTATCTGGAGTAAGATCTGGTCTATTTGCCTCTGATTAATATTTTCTCGTCGGCACAGCGGTTAGTAATCTAACTATCACAATTGTCTTCGGTAATAGAACTCTACGCACGTGAATACACTGGTGTCCCATGCCTGTAACATCGAGGGATGAAATCATTATCTGAACATGCACATATATGCATTCATACATAAGTTAAATTATTTTACATACATACATTATTCTGAGACATTTTTATGCAATTTACTAAGATGATTACATCTTTATTGTCTGTTGGACTCTCATATCATTAATTTATCCCATACATATCTCTTACTTATATCATATATATATTTTTCTATCATGTTTATCAAATGTAGTTTTCTATCACATCTATCATGCACATCATGTATATAATACATATCATGCATCTCATACATATCTTTTATGTATATATATCCTATCTACCAATATAAAGTATCTATTTTAATATAAATCTAACTAAACTACAACATAAATATAATCAACATACATTTGAAATAAAGATAATTACTGAAATTTAAAAAAATGTAATTACTCACCTCAATTACCACGCTAGGCTCTCAATCTTGGTAATTAGTTGAACGTTGGATTAATCTATAAAACATAATATTAAATTTTAAAATTTTAAGCAATCTCTGTTAATTGAATTAATCTTCTTAGGAATAATTTACCTGAATTTTAATGGAGTCGTCATATGAATAGCTTTCACACGCTTGCCCCGATCCTACCGCGCCGATCAAATAACCTGGAATCCACAATCAACTTCGGATTTAAAGATATATTAGCTCATAAAGTAATTTAACACAAAAAAGTAACTTTCTTTCCTCCATTAGGTTTCTCCGCACAGGTCCGCCTTTCCGAATCTGTCAAATATTCTCCTCTCTTCTTACGATCTTCTCCATCTCCTCTTTCTTTTCGCTAATATCGTGTCAAAACCCCTACAATCTCTTTTTTCCCTTTGTTGAAATTGTTCTAAAACCCTTATGAAAACTCGCAAACCACTTACAACACTTCCAACACAAATTCGGCGCCTCCAACGGCTGCCAGAAACGAACAGAGTACAGAAAATGAGACAAATCTCAAAATATCGAAAAAATCAATTTTGCACTTACTGATTTCGTATTGGAACTAGAATTGGCGGCCTACAGCTCTTGGCGTGTCGCTACCTGCAGTAGGTTGTGACTGCGGGTTGCAGTTATGCTCAGCTTGCAACTTCTGTTATAGGAACCGCGCTGGAGCCCCTTTGTTGAGAGTGATCGAGTCAAGGAGGGATGTGCGACTTAACCGAGAAAGGGAAAGGGTTCGCACGCTATGGAATTAGGATTTCCGCCATTCGACACCATCGGTGAAGTTATAATGCATGGGGTAATGTCGGTGGGAACAGTAACCATGCATGATTAATGATTCGATTATATTTAATTAGGTTAATTAGACTTTTAACTTCAATTTTTTATATTTCTCAATCTATTCATAATTAATATATGGTGTTTCATATCATATTACTTGATTTGACACGTAGAATTATATAAAATTGTTTTGATTGAAATCTGAGGGATCTGAAACTCAGGGTTTAGTTTCAGTTGCCAAAATTTTTATCAAAGTTCTTATAAATTCATTATTAAAATATCCCATCCCTATAAAATTTCGTCCTCAAAATTCATTAACTCCGCATCAACTATGTAGATGAAACAAAAAATGATTAAAAAATCTATTTCTTGTCAACTGATAACCAAAGCATATCAAACTCACATCCGCCTCCTAAGGAATAAACTCTAGGACGAATGTCTTGACTTGGTTGCTCCTTGTGAGTCATACTATCAGCTTATGCTATTCTCTGTTGAACAGTTCTAAATGTAGATTCTTCCTGAAAATTCCTCTGAACTGAATTTCTTCCTGGGTGAGCATCTAATGTGGATCTCTCAACAACATTAGGACAATTTCTCCTCTGATGTCTAGGCTATCTGCACAAGTAACACACCACCCACGTAAACATTGACTGCGATGTTGTTTCCCACACTTAACACAGGAATGTATAGTGTTACTATCAATCTGGCTAACAACACCAATGTAGGACATCATATTCTTCCCAATGAACTCTTCTTCTGAACAACCTGTTGATGTCACCTCTTCCAAACTCTTCCTATTATGCAAGTCTCTATGCTTCTAAGTCTGTTGGAAATCAATCTCCACCCGCCTAGTCCTCTTCACTAGTACTGAATAATCTTCAATCCCAAGTGACACTAATTGTTGTTTGATCAAATCCTTTAATCCAGAAAGAAATCTGTGGCATTTCTTATTATTGCATAACTAATCGATCTTTCACCAACCTAATAAATTTAGCTAGCATTTGTCTTCTAGCTGACAGTGGTACAAACCAATCTCTGAAAGTTTTCACAAACTTGTCCCACTGCACCAAGTGACTGGTTATACCTTCGAACTTCTCCTGCATCTGAACTTGCCACCATCTTTCAGCTTCCCCTTCAAAAGCAAAAGTGAGAAGGGTAACTCTTCACTCTGGTGGACATGAAAACCCATCTACAATCTTCTTAACTCTAAAATGACAGTTTTCAACCTCCATTGACCCTCCTGCTCCAGAAAACAAATGTGGACTCATATCTTGAAAGAACTTCAAGTACTTATCCATTGGATTTGCTCCACTGATATTATCTTGAGATTGAGAATTCTTAATTAATTAAATCACAGTTTTCATCATATTAGAGAATGCAACAGCATTGACTGTGACATTTCAGGATAGAACAGATTCTGCATTCTCATCTCGAACCTCTTCCTCTGGATCATCCATAATTATGGGAAAAAAAACAACAATATAATTTAATTAGACTCAATTAAAATTTTTAATTTATATTATTTATAACTTATCGAATTATCATATTGGTTCTTTCATTAAAAATCAAATTATTTAATCTAAACCTCTTGCTCTGATCTAAACCTCTACTCTGCTACCGCTTTTGTCATGATCCGTCTTGGGGCTTAGAATTAATTAAGGCGGAAACAGATAGTCGGACAATGAAAAGTATAACTCTGCTATTCCATTTCTATTACAACAATTCAATATTCAAAACAATACATAAAAGAGCCACTAAAAAGTTATAAAATTAATAAATAAAATTTTGTACATTTATGGTTGTTGTTCTCGCCTCTTGTATATATTTGCTCATCTTCTATTCATCTTCTTTAAATATTTAAAACCTTAAAATAATATTAAAGCAACATAATGAATTCTTTAAAAATAACCCAATAGTAATCACACTTCTAAACTACTTAATCCAAGGAAAAGAATTCAATGTGTGATTGGGTCTATAAGAAATTTTATAATATGCTCATATTTTTTAAGCAATTTGTATATGTTAAAGCATGCATCAATAATCTTTTTAAAACCAAAATATTTAATCTCCTATAAGCATTTACTTTAACTTTACTTTTACTTTATACTTTTTACATACATATTTGTCTCTGTGAGAATCAACGTTAACAAAACCTAACACACACATGGCCAATATTGCTCCATCAGCTCTCATCGACATAATAGTTAGCAATCTACTGCATCACGATTATGCAGCGTGATGCTCTTACTCGCCTTCGAGCGA
The DNA here is from genome assembly GCA_022702705.1 of Papilionanthe hookeriana x Papilionanthe teres. Classification (NCBI taxonomy): domain Eukaryota; kingdom Viridiplantae; phylum Streptophyta; class Magnoliopsida; order Asparagales; family Orchidaceae; genus Papilionanthe; species Papilionanthe hookeriana x Papilionanthe teres. Next base: position 55,599,790 of record CM040425.1, read on the forward strand.
TATTATCACGTTTTGCACAACAGTTAGTAATGTAAATGATACAATTGTCTGGGGAGCTAAGCTTCGGACTACTCGCCTCTAACCGATATTATCCCGTCGGCACAGCAGTTAATAATCTAACAATCATAATTGTCCATGGGAAAAAAAACTCTTTGCGTGCAGGTACACTGGCGTTCCGTCTGTACCATTAGAAGGTGAAATCCTCCCTTGAGCATGCACACACAAACATTTATATACATGTTATTTTATTTTTCAAATATACATTAGTCTGATATATTTTTATCCAATTCTTAATATGCATACTTACTCTTTCTCTACTGTACAACTATAATCATGCATCTCTCATTCATTCATATATTTATCTCATTCATATCTCTTACTTATATCATGCATGTCGTCTTCTGTCATGTTTATCATATTTATCTTTCTTATCACATCTATTGTGCTCATAATGTATTTCATGCATATCATGCATCGCATACATATGTTTCATGCATATTTATCATGTCTACTAATATAAAGAATCTATTGTAATATAATCTGACTGAAGTGCATCATACATGTAATCAACATAAGCATTGAAATAAAGATGATTACCGAAATTTAGAAATGTAATAACTCACCTCAATTGCCACACTAGGTTCTTAATCTTGAATAACAATATATTAAATTGGATAAAATTGTATGTTGAACTCAATAACCTATAAAACAATGGACGACTTATAAAACATAATATTAAAGTTAGATTGAAGCAATTTTTGTTAATCGAATTAATCTTCTCAACTTATCAATAATTTACTTGATTTTTTACGGAGCCGTCCTACATAACTTTCACACGCTTACCTCGAACCTGCAGCGTTGGATAAATGACCTGGAATCCGGAATTAACTTTAGATTTAAAGATATCATGGCTCATAAAGTAATTTAACTCAAAAAATAACTTTCTTATATCAAATAAGCTTCTCGGCACAAGTCTGTCTTTCCTAATCTGCCAAATATTCTTCCCTCTTATTCCTATCTTATCAATATCTTTTTCCCTTCACTGATATCATGCTAAGACCCATACAATCTCCTCTTTTCCTTTGTTAATGCCATGCTAAAATCTTAGGAAAGCTCGCAAACTACTTACGACACTTCCAACACCAATTTGGCGCCTCCGACGTCTACCAAAAATGAATAATACACGAAAAGTGAGGTAAATCTCAAAACTAAAGAGGGAGGAAAGAAATGAAAGTCTCAAACATCATTAAAATCAATTTCGCACTTACTGATTTCGTCCTATAACTCAGATTCGAGGCCTACAGCTCTCGGCGTGTTGCTCACCTGCTGTAGGTCGCAATGCGGGTTGTGGTTGTGCTTAACCCACAACTTCTACTACAGGAGCCCTTCTGCAGAGAGAGATCAAGACAGGGAGGGAGGGACGAGCGACGAAACCGATAGGTGGAGAAGGGGAGGGTTTGAAGGCTATGGAATGGGAATTTCCCCCATCCAATGCTATCTGCGAAGTAATAACGCATGGGTAATGTCGATGGGAACAATAAACATGTGGCATTAATGATTTAATTATATTTAATTAGGTTAATTAAACTTATAAATTCAATTTTTTATCTCTCTAAATATATTCATAATTAATATATAGTGCTTTGTATCAAAAATTGTTTTAATTGAAATCTGAGGGATCCGAAATTTAGTGTATATTTTCAATCACCAAAATTTTTATGAAACTTCTCAAAAATTGGTTATGACAAGGTTAGGAAATGAGGTAGGAATGGTTAGGATCTAGAAGATTTTTTTTTTCCTAAAATTTTAGATTGGGATAAAAAAGATAACCCTAAAAAATATAGGATTTACTGGGCTCTGATACCAAATAATACCGATCGAGGACTCCTAGAAGGTGTTTGGGAAGTGGGTTTAACAGGGAGGAGGTAGAGAAATAGTAAAGGAATGAAATTTTGGAGAATCAACGATATTTGGATGGGGATAGATGACGTTCGACAACTGTCTCAACTGAAAACAGCAAGGCAAATCATGAAGCAATGTGGCACAGAGGTCTAGGAGGATGGTTCACTGAAATTGCGGCTTGAATAACGACGAAACAACAGTTTTCCTGCTGCGAACAACAGTTGGCTTCGAATTGGAGGCGACGGAGGCACCCAAGCATCCGGGATAGATTACCACCTTAATTTTATAATGCTACAGACACACCGTCTGAAATAAATCTAAGTATACTGCACTCCAAAAGAGATAACCAGAAGAAAACATTTCCAAATAATATAAACCAATCAAAAGTCTCCTCAAAATGGAAAAAAACAAACATATAAATAGTTCTCCTGCATAAATAAGCATAATTCTAATTAAGGTAATTATTAAAATACTAATAAGGAGGATCCCACATGGCTAAGATAGCAGAGGGAATGCAGACACTTCTCTGCTTCGATCTCACGATCGGTATCACATGATGCAGAAAGGCTCCTATATCATAGGGCAATTTAAAAAGATTAATCTTCATACTTTCATTGGTCCACATCAACTTTGTAATGCCTTCTTTCATATAGGCCATGCATTTCCTAGTATCGTTACCTTACAATTTATAGTCAACGCATTGGATTCAATGCACATGATTGCCAATAAGATAGAATATAAAATATATTTGCAAAATGCATGAAACTACGAGCAATATCATAACTGAAGTAGTTGTGGATGACCAAATATTTTCCAAGGCCAAGAACATTATGCCTTGGATTGAATTGACATTTGTCAAAGTCCCTTCACATTGATTAAAAAGATACTTATAAAATATGTTTACCATAGTTTGACATAATGTATTTGCACATGAAATAATTTTGAATTAACAAAAAATTAGAATAATGGTGATTTTTTCTAAAGGGGTGACTAAAGAATTAGCAGAACAAACTTTTGAATACATAATAGGAGATTTTAAAGTTGAGAAATTAACAATTTTTAATTTTATTGGCGCATTAGATGATACCCACAAGTGATTAATAGAAATATTTTGAATCATCGTCCAAAATAAAGTGCTGAAGATCACAATATAACTTAAAATAAAAAATAAGAAGCACCTTTATGGTCTTTTTCATAAGAAAATATAGAAACTTGGGGTAAGAAAAATATAAAGTTATAATAAAACTAAATAGATTATATGGGCATGGGTAAAATACAAGAGTCTTAGTGGCAAAATTGTGCATGAACGAAATGAGAAATTTAAGATATATGTGCAAAAAAATATAAAGAATATAATTAAATATAATTTTATTAAATAGACAATAAGCGTAGTACCTATTGAGAATAACATGGATAAATTAAAGGAGGTTTGGATACATTTAACAAAAGAAAATAAAGCGCAGTAGTTAACATCTCATATAGCACTCAACAAGAAAAAAAGGAGGTTTATTAAAGCTAGCTCAGATTAGGCTAATCAAAGTGAAAATGATTAAATAAGGAATAATCAATAGAGCTATTCTTGATATAGGATCCGAATAATAAAAATAGAAAAAGGACGAAAATGGTACCTTGATTATTTTCAAAGGCCCCAAATGATTTCAAACCATGCAAAAGGTCAATTTAGTCCCGTAATAATTAAATAAAAAACAAAGGGTCTCCGACAAGTCTTTATTTAAGGAATTTAGTGACTATTTTAGTCCTTAATAAATAGTTTGGGGAATAAATTATCTGATACCATTTTGGCCCTCTAAACATAGTCAGGGGGCCATTTTGATTCTGTTCTACAAAAAATTAAGCATGAACGAGGATAGTTTGAAGAACCACAAATATGATTCATACAACATTCTTCAAATGAGATGGCAATAAGTAATAATCAAGCATCTTTACAAATGGAACACTCAGCCTAGCTACTGCATCAGCTTTCATACTAAACAATAAGAAATCATACCTTAGGATAACCATGCTCACCATAGATATCACCAACAGTCAGGTCAACAGATAAATTATCTCCTCTTTGGCTCAACTCTAGGAAATCATCATAACTAAAGCCCCAAAAACAAATGGAAATTCAAATACCATGAAAAATTTCAGTGTGACAACCATCAAGCAGCAATGGCAGTGTTAATACTGAAAGTCAGTTACCTCGAACATCCAGTCAAGAGCCTGGCTAAACCAAGTATAGTACCACCACCAAGATGGGTTCCAATGATACGCTCAAACTTCCCTTTTCCAATCACCTGATTATTACAGCACATCATTAGGTTCATGAAATTTATTTTACAAAAAAGGATGATGCATTCACTAAATTAGCATTTAGTAGTAAAAAACATACCTCGATCATACTAACACCAGAACCAATATTGACAAGTAGATATGGAAATAAGCTATCTTCACTAAGTTCAGTTGTTAATTTACCATCATCAGCTTTAGAAGAATCATCATTGGATTGCTGTGTAATTATTATAAGAAAAAACCATGTATAAGAATGAATTTAATGGATTTTGTATCAATGTATGTCAAAAATGTCACAATTAACTCCAGTTCTATAGGATTGAATGCATATGAAAGTCATCATTGCCAAAAGAAATTCTAATATGCCTAGTAGTCGCCATTCACCATTAACAAAATATTAAATTTTGTAGATTTTGTGAGCGGAAAAATTGTTATTCTGCATCAATTCCATTGAAGAAAAATTAGAAGTTAAATAGAGGAGGATAGCTCCCTTATTGGGAAAACAAAAATATTAGCCATAACTCACATAATAAAATAAAGAAAACAAGAATTATGATATATCAATAATAGTCAATACTAAAAATAGAAAATACTAATACTAAGAGAAATCAAATATCCAACGCCCCTCCTCAAGTTAGAGCATAGATATCTGTCATGCTCAGCTTGATTAAAAGAGCTTCGAAATTAGGCCTGAATAGTCCTTTGGTGAAGATATCCACTACTTGTTTAGTAGTAGGAATAAATGACATACAAATAGCTCCACATTCAATCTTCTCTTTTATGAAGTGCTTATCAATCTCCATGTGTTTTTTGTGTTCATGCTGCACAAGATTTTATGCAATGCTTATGGTTGCTTTATCATCGTTGTATAATTTCATTGGCATGTTTATCGGCATCTACAACTCTTCAAGAATTCTCCTCAACCATAACATCTCACTTACTCTGTTAGCAGAGCCTTCTATTCTGCCTTAGCACTACTCCTTACAACCACATGCTATTTCTTATGTAGCCATGTGACTAGATTTCCCCTAGAAGTTGATCTCATGTCAATAATTGAGCCTGCCCTTGTACATCGCTGTGTTTTTTTGTGTGGTTTTCTGAAAGAGTAAAACATTATCTGGAGTACTTTTTAGATATCCGAGAATGTTGTTAAGTGTTTCAAGGTGTTTCTCATAGGACGAATGCATAAATTGACATACCAAACTCACAACAAAGGCAATATCAGGTTGTGTATGTGATAAGAACATCAATTAGCCCACTCATTTAAGTTTCCTTGAGAAGATCAAGCACATACTTCCGCTGAGACACAATAGTTCCTTTCTTCAATCGAGCAATCTCTATACCAACGAAGTACCATAGAGATCCTAAATCTTTGGTTTCAAAAAACAGATGATAAGGAATTCTCCAAACTATTCATCTCATAAGCATCATTTCCTGTAAGAATGATATCATTCACATACACAATCAATATAATTATTTTCCTATCATTGGAATGTCCGAAGAACTTTGTATGATCTCCCTACACATGAGTGTAACCTTGGCCTTTAAATAATAGTATAAATTTCTCAAACAATGCTTTCGGTGACTGCTTCAACTCATATAAGGATTTTTTCAGTTTATACATTTCTGTGACACACTTCTCAATAAATCCCAAAGGTGCATTTCATATATACTTTCTTCCTCCAAGTGTCCATTGAGGAAGGCATTTTTTATATCCAATTGTTGTAGGCGCCAGTCAAGATTTGTTGCACGTGACAGAAGGATCCTTAAAGAATTGAGTGTTACAACTAAAGCAATCTTTAAATAATCAATGTCATAGGTTTAAGTGAATCCCTTGACGAACAGTCAAGCTTCATACCATTCTAGAGAACCATCAAAATTATACTTGATTGTAACAAACAAATTGCAATCAACACTTGTCTTTCCTCTAGGAAGATCAACCAATTCTTTGTGCTATTTTTTTCAAGGGTTTTCATCTCTTCAAAATAGCTTTCTTCCACTTAGGGACTTTCAAAGCATTGGGATCTCTATACAGGACAATACTAAGGTAAAAGTATGGAAAGTTGGTGAAATATTTTCATAAGACACATAGTGAGATAATCAATGTTGGGTGCAAGACTTTTCCCCAAAGAAAAACTAGACTCATTAAACTCAAAACTAGAAGAATCAGAAGTCGAAGAGGAGGTGGCCTGAACATAGGGTACATGATTAGTGAGGACATTACCTGGGAGGGTTCAAGGATTCTGGAATGCCATTAATTCGTATATTCTTTCTTTTAACTTGTTTGTCGCGAGTAGAGAAGATTAAACGCTACTACTATCACAGTTCCTTTTCTTATTCTTCCTTGTTGTGAACATCATGAAATGATATTTTAGGAATTTCAATATATAAAAGGCAAGATGTAGTTTCTCCTGATATTCACAAAGATTTTCAAATTGAACACTTAAGATTAGGAATATACTATTTTGTGAATCTTCGGTTTGAAAAATGTTATGAAAATCAATGAACAAATCTTTGTTTTGTTCTCTCCCTTCAAAAAGAGTTGAAAAAAAGATTGAATTTCCAAGAAGATAACATCTAAGATAACAAATATTTTTTTAGTAGTAGGATCAAAGCATTTATACCCCTTTTAGCTAGGAGCATAACCAACAAACATATATTTTTTGGCTCGGGGTTCAAGTTTCCCTTGATGATGAATGTGAAGGAAAACAGTACACCGAAATATCTTTAAAGGAAAAAAGATGCGAACCGATTCTTTGGTAAGTTTATTTGAAAAATCAAAAGGTGTTTCAAAGTACAAGGTTTTATTGGGTATTTTAGTTGTGAGAAATGTAGTAATAAGAATGGCTTCAACCTAAATATATTTAAGCACCTGATTGATAAATAATAAAGCTATAGCTATTCACAGAAAGCGCCCTACCCATTTTGTTGTGATGTGTCGACACAAGAACTTTGACGAATTATTCTTTTTTCAAGAAAGAATTGACCCAAGTGTTTTTAAAATACTCTCGGTCATTGTCACTTTGTAATATTTGAATAGTTGTTTAAAATTGGGTTTGTACCATTGTAAATTATTTTTTAAAATTATTTCTACTTCAGATTTTTCATTTATTAAATAAATCCAACTTAACCCAGTATAATCATCAGAGAAAGACACAAACCATTTTTTTTTTCCAGAGCAAGTAGGGGTTTTACAAAGAACCCCATATATCGCTATAAATAAAAGTAAATGGTGCAGTAGGTTTGTATATTCGTGTAGAAAAAGATACGCGATGATGCTTAGCAAATTGACACACTTTACATTGAAACAATGAAACACTTTTATTTTAAAATAGTATGGGAAATAAATTTTTAGATAATAAAAACTGGAATGACCTAACCTATAGTATCATAACATCTTTTTATTATCTATCCAAGTCAAGTCAATTTTCAAAGTAATAGAATCTATTTTTTTTCCTTAGCACTGCCAATCTTCCGCCGCGTGATCAATTCTTGAAAGTTGCTGCAAGAAGAATAGAAGTTCATTTGGTATTGATGATCAGTATTAATAAACAACAAGTTACATGATAAATTAGGAACATGGAGAGCATCCCAAAGGGTTAAAACGAGGAGAGTTTGACAATCATTTTGTTTGGATTTCCAAAGCTAAGTTTTCAACTCAAAAAATTTGTGAAAGATTCTCCAACTTTGAATAGAGATCCGGAGATCTTGAACAACCTCCTAGATATCTTGACCAGTGGCAAAGATGAGGCTCTTTTATGGACTGTTTCATGGAATTGATAAGTCATTCCATTACTAAGAATTTTTTAACTGTCAATTTCTCAGATTTGAATTATTACCAACAGGCTAAGGGAGTGATTAAATGCGCAAATATGTCTCTCCCGTCAATCGTCAATTTTATACACCATGCCCACTCGAGATAATTGTGTCCATTAAATTTTATAATTACGAAGTAGGATAACAAATTATGAGGAAAATATTCAGTTAAAATGCCCATTAGTAGAGATGTTGAATGGGGTATGGTGGTTTCAAAATTATTGGAACCAGACAATGTGGTAGAATTTATTTGAACTCTCGCCATCATTGTTGATTGGTACATCCTCTGAATCTAAAAAAAAAAACTCGATCAAGAATTGCAATAAACTCTTTTGTATTGTGATCAAGAACAACGCAGAACTAGGTGAGTCAATTTGTCTGCATGTTGGGTTCCAGCCCGACACGAAACTGACATGACTCAAATAGGTTTAACCCAAACATAACCCAAATATTGTATGAGTTGAAAATATTAACCCAAACTCGACTCAACCATGGCACGGGTAACGCAAACCCGAAAAGTATAGCCCATTTAATATTTTGGGTCAAAGATATGAAAATCAGGTAAATTTTGAGTCAATTTCGGGTCAATTTTGGATAGGTGAATCAAATTTGAGTAAATTTTAGGTTGACGGGTCAACCCAAACCCAACATGAAAATTAAACGGGTTAAAATATTAACCCAAACCTGACCCGAAAGTTAATCGGGTGGAACCGAACTCAATATTTTTAGTTGTCATGTCGGGTAAATTTTTGGCTTCCCTACACGAAACTCCTATATGCCGAGATCGGAAAACTTTCCTGCACAAGTGGCGAAGGAACTCCTTTACACTGCAATCCCAAACACTGTTTTTGATAAAAAAATGGCGTGGGATTCCTATACATCGTGATGAGTGATGTCTTCCCAATGACTTTATTCAAACTGTATTGTGGGGGCGACGAAACAGATGTCGCATATGAAGGCGCAAACCCACTTGACATGATTCATTGCAAATGTCGCGGAAGAAGAAAGCACAAACGTTATTTGATGTTGTTCGTTGCAGATCTTGCAGACAAGCTGAAGCAAGCAAAGTCGAGGACGCGGATGAAGCGAAAGTAGACAATGTCGATTGTGTCGTTTGAAACAGGAAGAGGATGATGACGTCTCGGAGGTTAGAAAGAGCCCTAGCCAAAAAAAAAAAGTAAATCTCAAGGATATCCTTCTAAAGCTCTGATACCATATAGTTTGTTGTTGGGGAAAAATTATTACTCTGCCTCAATTCCATAGAAGAACAATTACAAGTTAAATAATGAGAATGACTCCCATCTTGGGAAAAGGATAATATTAGTCATAACTCTCATAATAAAAGAAATAAAACAAGAATTATGACATACTAATACTAGATGATACTAAAAATAGAAAATACTAATACTAGGAGATAAGAAATATCCAACAAATTTAAGAATAAGTAATGAAACTTTCATGAAATCATTTTGATAGAAATCTATCAATGTGTCATTTCAACCCGACATTTTGCTACAAATTCATCAGATGATGAGGAAGATCTAGTAGTTGTGCTCCTCAAGTTCAGCTGCATATTGAATGTAGTGCAATAAAAAATATATGATGCACTGAGATGAAAAGTAAACAAAATTGATGTTCAAGGTCAGGTAAAGAAAAAAGGATAAATAAAGGTAACAAAAATAATATAAGTTGTACAAAAAAGATTTACATAAAATAAATTCAACACATTAAATATACTCAAGAGAATTTGAAAAAAGAGTGAGCATTCATAAAGTCAAATCAAATTTGTTAGTAAAACTGTTATTTATAAAAAAGACTATAATGACAGTGTTGATTTGTCAAAAGTCATTGTAATTCTCTCTTGTTCTTTATAGTGATTTTCCAATCCTCTCAGTTTAATGTGAAATTAAGGGGCAGCAGGAGCTTTTCAAGTTTATCCAGAGATAAGTTGTTTATCCTGATAAGCATTTATCACGATAAGTTCTTTGGTCAGCGACTCAAACGAATAAGTTAGTTGATTGTTTGATTTACGCGTTTGGAAAACGAACTTATTTGCGATTGTTTCTCGAATAAATGATCGTTTGCCCGAAGCTTGGATAAGTTGTCGAGTTATTTAGTTTGTGCATTTGAAAAACTACAGATTTGCAGTTGTTTCTGGATAAATGCCCATTCTGCCACTGTGCAGTTGTGTTGTTTGCAACAGAACTATAATGACTATACATTTGATAGTTTATAACAAAAAATAACTTAATAATAGTACAAAAAAGAACATACACTTCATTTAAGAATGAGTATCAAGAAACCTAATAAAAAAGAAAAATCATATTAAAATTACTATAAAATGTATGATAATATTCATTTTAAAATGCAGAAGAAACATGTCACGAGCAAAATTGTCCGGGTAGGATACCGTCGAACCCCGATCACTTTCGACAGTGGAATCGGTCGAACAATCTACCAACCTGAAGAACTCACACTCGTTTGGATCGTCTGCCCATCGTGGGTACCTGTAGAACTATCGTCCGTAGTTATGTGACCGGCGTGACGTGGTGACAAAGACGGTAGTCCGCAGCAGCAACACTCGCCGGGATTTTCCGGAAAACCTGGAGCTCATCTTCCTTCAACAATTCAAGAGAAAAAACGTCAATCGTTAAATTAGATGAAATAAAAAATCATGAAAATTGAAAATAAGAAACAGTATTGAATAAAGAAACAAAAATCTGATTAAAAAAAAAGTAGGTGTAACGACTCAGAGAACTTACCACACCAATCAACGAATCTGTCACTACAATAAGACAGTTGACTTTATAAAGAAACAAGTTCTTGGTTGTCTTAACCTACATATAACCAGCCTCTCATGTGTTACATGTGCATACCACCGAAAAAAGACCTTTTAGAGTAGCCTAAAAACCCATCGCCCCAAAAAAAAACAGAGATAGTTGGTTGTCTTCATTGCACATATACACAAAAAACCATCCATAAATGCCTCATAAACTGATGCACCGAGAAGAAGAAAGCTACTTTATTTCCTTCTTTGGGATTTTACATGTAACACTGACCAACAACGAGCAATAGGTCAGCCAGAAGAACTCATAAGATCTAAAGTCTCATCATGTACCTCACAAGCTCACCAAGAAAAAAAATATAAAATTCAAAAATAAAATTAAGAAAAGCAGGCTTATGAAAGTTTCAAATCCAAAAAAATCTATAAGATACAATTGAGATACCGTAAACAAAAAAGTTCTTAAATTAACAAGACAGGTCCATTCAAGATTGAAAAATGTCATTCGCTATTTGTTCTCTCAATGCTGTCATCTCCAATGCATCTTCACCGTCTTGTGTGTGAGCATCTTGTTATTCATTTGTAACTATGGTATGAACTGTCCCACATGGAATTTGAATGCTTCTGGCAGGATCTGCAGCTGATCATCTTCTGCGAGGGAGAAGTCTACATCCGACCTTGAGGGGTGTCGTCGTATGTAGTTATGTAGTGTCATAATGGCTACCATTATCTGCTCCTGCTTCAGAAATGGGTAAGTCGACATATCACGTATTATCACCCATTTCTTCTTTCACACTCCAAAGGATCTTTCGATCACGCTACGTAAGGAAGAGTGTCTCTTGTTAAATTTCTTCCTACTGCATGCAAAAACCACGCTAGATCTGTCAAAATCAGAAATGTGGTACTTCGTATTAGGGTATGGCTTTAGATAGCCCCTCTATAAAGGATATCCAACGTCCACCAAGTAATATTTACCTGCACAAATACGTCATTTAGTAATGAACCAAAAATATCGAACATATTTGCTATATGTAAGTACATGGAGGTGGGTACGGGAAGCAGTTTCTTTAGTTTCTGGTTGCAAATTTAAAAACACGACTATCGTGTGCGTTGTCCTCCCATCTAACAATAATAAAAGTGAAGCACATGATAAAGTCACGCACGGCCATCATATTTTGTATGGGGGCGCCACAACGTCTAATGTAGGCGACCTTCTCGGTACCGGATAGTCGTGCATCGACGTGCATTTCATAAATAGCTCCAATACATTTCTGTAATTCATTACAATTTGACATGTAACTAATGTTAATGTATGAATGATATTTTTAAAAAAATACCTTAAAGAACGGCATGTATCGAGGGTCATTTGCAATATGTGTAGGAACGGACTGGAATGTGGGATCCTTGGGCTTAACTATCTTGGACGCCAAACTTACAGGAACATTCAAACCCAGCGAGAAATAACTGCTGATAGTCACCGATGAATGTTGAAATCGTTTCATAACTCCTCTAATAGATTCTTCCTGTGATAAATGAAGATGATTATTGCTAACACCACTTCTAGTCATTCTTACGGATCCACGCAATCCATGATGGTTTTGAAGTTTATTAAGCAGATCGAAAAATATCTCTTTTGACATACGGAACATATTTGTGAACCGTGTTGGGTGGCCCAATAATAGCTCACAGACCCATTTATCCCCAATATAACTCGATGTCATACATGGGATTCGGTCAACATAGGAAAGATAGTACTCATATAACAACGTAAGAATAAGAACAACTTTTCTATATAGTTCAATTGTTCTAGATTCATCCAACATTAGTCTTGAAAAGGACAATGTTAAAAAATTAACATAGAGGAACTTAAGCCAATTGAAGAAAAGTATGGAACATCTGAAATGAGATATAATAATCAGTAATATTATGATAAAAGCATACTCACTTTGCATCCTAGAAAGCAAATAAACAATCCATGAAACAAATTTGAAAGATTAATAAGAAAACAAATATATAATGTCTCAAACAATCATTTATCCATGAAAGAGCATAAATAATTGACTCGAAATTATGATCCATCCTAATAAAAAAATGTCTGTGGTTTGGGTCTTCTAGCAACTTCACATAGTTTACATAGACCTATTTTCCCGCCTTAACTCTAGTATATGTATCTAGAACTCAAAGACAATCATCAATGGAGGTGTCCCATGAGGCACCATGCTTAACTGTGTAGGATTCAACCAGTCTTGTTATTGTACCTTTGATTAATGTGGCTCCTTTTTTTCTTTTCCCCACCCTGGGACACTTTGACCCACATGTGAATTCAAAATCCCTATGGATTTGGCTGGGGCCTTCTCCTTAGTCACTAACCTGCTCGGTACCCATTACCTCTAGTGAGCCGGCAAACCCCTGATCGCTTGGGGTGAATGCATGAGCTCTTGTTGTGACAACCCCACAGAACACATCGTCCAACTTCTCTTCCAAAATCGAATCAATGCCACTAACTTTGAATTTCCTAGTTGCAAACACTGCTTGCAAGATATAATAATTTTTACTAGTTATACCAGCTTAGTAAGATAAAGAATGATAAAACAAATAATCATTAGGTAAGTCATTACCTCTAATTTCTCAGTCCACCAATCCTCTGAAGCATCTATTGTCCGTTTCATTGGATCTCAACCCAATCCCGTGGATCTCCTTTTTAGTTCTTTCCATATTTTCTAATTCTTCTTTAATTGATCCCACTTATTCTTAAATTTCATCCTATAATAATTCTTCCTGTCAATTCTTTGAATTTAATTATAAGATTTTGTCACCCTTCTTTGTAAAATATATGGTGGGCCTATTTCCCAGCTCAACCTCCCTAAGATAGAGATCACAAAATATAATGGTGATCTCCCTATCTCTTATGGTCGATGATCCGACCTCTTTGGTCTTACTCATTGTGTTACTGACAAATAAAAGTGAAAGCATGAAAAACAAAGCAACCAATGATATAAGCATCTAATATTGAACTACAAAACAAAACTACCAGTGATATAACCAAACAACTTTAAACTAGAAAGAAAAGATGTAAAGTCACCAATTTCATCAGCCACAGCCACTAACACACATTCAACGCCAACCCACGCACCCATGGCTAAAATAACACGAACCTAAAGCCACCAATTTCATCTTCAACAGCCACCAACTCACACTCACACACATCCAACACCAACCCACACTCCCAAGGCCAGCAGAACACACATCCAAAGTCAACAGAGCAAACAAACACATCACCCACAGCCACCAAACCAAACAAACTAACATCTATAACCAACCTAAGTCACCCAAGACTAGCAGAACACACACCCAAAGCCACCACAGCCACCAAGCACATCTCCCACAGCTATCAAACCACACACATTCACATCCACGACCAACCCACACACCTAAGACCAGCAAAACACACACCCAAAGCCACCACATCCACTAAGCGCATCTCTCACAACCACCAAACCACACACACTCACATCTACCACCAACCCACACACTCAAGGCCAACATAATACACACCCAAAGCAACCAGAGCCACCAAGCGCATCTCCCACAGCCATCAACACACACACTCACATCTACCACCAACACACACTCAAGGACAGAAGAACACACACCCAAAATCACCATAGCCAACAAGTACATCTCCTACAGCTACGAACACACACACCCAAATCCACCACCAACCCACAAACCCAAGACAAACAAAAACACAACCAATACCATCACAGCCACCAAGCACATCATCAATATATCAATATATATGTTTCTTACTGTGGCTAAACTCTCATATCAACTGAAAGTAAGGCAATAAACATTCTATCTAGAATTCTTTTGCAACATGGACAACCTAATAAAATGTGACCACCTAGTAAGTCATAAATGCATCAATATAACAATTAAGAAGTAAAAACAATATCTAGGACTCAAGGAATGCCACTCAAAATCCATTTCGCAACAATCATGCTCACCATACTCCTTCTGCAATAATGCTCCAGAACAAATCAACAACTCAATTTCATCCATTCATCCAATTCTCACTAAAACTACCAACATTAATAATCGCAGTTAATAAGCCAAAATCGCATGGAGAAAGCGAAATTATCACAAGAATAACTACCACATATTGTAGAGGAGAGGAAGAGGAGAAAGGGACCGTACGCGTGAGAGGGATAGAGCGCGACAAGAGATTACCAAGAGCGAATGATGCTATTGGAGATAGGTGAGAGCAAGAGAGATCGACACCAGGGCTCAGGTCGAGGGTAGATGAGACGCAAAGGCAGTGGGGTAAAACGCGAGCAAATGAACATGGGTCGTGAAGTTGATCCCGCGGCCGCATTTATTAAACAATCAAAACTGTCGTTTCTCAAAACGCAACCCAAATGCTTTTAATAAACGGGATGGAGGCATTTCGAAAACGCCTCCCGCGATTTTAATCCGGTCCAAATGGGAACTAATTCTTAGCTTATATAAAAATCATAGCATTCTTTTGAACAATCTTTCTCCATCCATCATGCTCAAGTAAACACTATCAAGCTTAGATATTCTGCGAGGTATACTATGTACAAAAACTTTTAAACTACCATACAGATAATTTGCCCCAATCTCAACCTTCATATACCAAGATAAGGCTTGAAGATTGATAACAATAAAGCCATTTGAGTAATTTTTTTAAGATAAATTGTAAACTATTTTTTTTTTTTTGCATTTTATTTAACCAACCAACGAATCTTTGAATGTAAGTTATGCCAAAGACCTACCGGCCAAGATGTCTGTTTTGGCATCAAGTGTTGCTTCTAAAAGAAAAATGCAACTGTGTGGTGTAGACAAAGTGAACTATTGTTTTGCCTCTTACAAAAGAATGCCATGTGTATGCCACTCAGACCAACATACGCCATTTTTTTAGAAGTCTTTCTCTGGAGGGATTTCAATAATAGAATTAAGCTAATAAGCCACTCTTCATAGATCATTTTGGAACAACTTCAATCGATGTAATCATAAGTTCTTGTATTCAAGAAAGTGACCTAGTTTCATGGCTTTATCCAAGCACACTATTGTGGCCCTCCACATGTGTTTCCACACGCATTCGTACAATAGTCATGATGCTCTATTGCATGTATCTCCATATGTCCTTATGCAGGCATCTTTCGTTCATTTTTAGACTGTTGTCATGGTGCAAAAGGTTTCATAAAGCCTAATGGCTCCTGATGGTTCGCCAAGGGTTTTGATCATGCCTTCTTTCTCCTTCACCGACCACTTCTCTCACTTTTGGGCAACATTCTATCCCCTTTCATATCCTTCCTACATTTATATTCGCCTCTATTGGGTTGCTCTTGTTGGCTCCCCGCCTCAACATTCAGTTTTTTTGCAATCACCCCTCGGATGTTCCTAAGAGCATGAAGGTTCCTCTGGGTCATCCTCTATGATGCGGGAATCGATCCTGTAATTCCATAAAAGCTGATCCCGTAATTCCGCAAAAGTTGATCCAATAATCCCACAATCCCACTTTCAGGATATCCAAAAAAAATTCCAAGCATATGAGAACCGGGGCAAAGTGTCTACTTAAAAATATTTGAAAACTTCTAATTTTTATATATAATTTTTTCCTATTTTGGAAAATTGATTAGATTTTTTTGGGTAAAAGCCGTCATATTTTTCATTTCCTAATTTGTTCAGACTTTCAGTTTTATTTTATCTTGGAGATTGTAATCTCTAATCCCTACCTATGGAGTATTGTATCTTACTCCTTTTGTAAGTGGTGTCTATTGTTTATGCAGGAATAGGTAGTGAATCTCCTCGCCTGCCCCACAATGTCGCTTTGCCGGTTCCTCCATTGTAGAGAAAGTCGTCGATCAACACCAACAACCATCCAAAATGTGGTCGAGCCCACATATTTCCATTCCCTCGCTATTCCATGATCACATCCCCCAGTAAATCCTCTACCTAAATGCCTTCCAGGAGTCCTAGAATAGCATATCTAGTATCAGAGTCTGACAAGCCCTACATTTTTTAGAGTTGTCTTTTATATCCCAATCCAAAATTCTAAAAAACAAATTTCCACCATACAAATTATTTCTATCACAATTCCAAGCCTCAACTTTAAATTTTCAAAATCTAATATTCCTACATTTACAAATTCCACCCCAACACCCACGCCTAAAACTTAAGCCCACAATCGACCAAGATTTGCAATCCTGCATTTCTCAAAACCTTATTGGGAGAAAAGAATGTCATGCAGCCAAAAAGAAACCTTCAGCGGGATATCAAGAAGCTTAGCATGGAGAATATGACGAGGGAAATCCTCTAACTGAAATAGAGTCTTGCTATCCTTGAGAACTTATAGCAACAATAATGACACGCCAAATCGAGAGGAGGAAGCGAATCCCTTCCATTAGAAAGTTTCTAGAGATGAATAACCGATACATCCGATGATTTGGCATGTAATATCATAGAAGAAGACATAATGTTCCAGTAATGAAGAACTTAGCAAACATTTGACTGTCACACGAATTCGAACAAGTTCATCGAGTAGCTCAAGATAGTAGAATGGGTTTTTGAGTATAAGGGCATCCATCTGACAGAAGTGTAAAGCTAGCCGCCATCAAGTTGAAAAAAATGCGTCTCTATGGTGAAAAATTTTGAAGCAACTACGATAGTGTGAGGAAAAAATCAAAATCACTACCTGGTTAAAAATAAAAAAGAGATTGGACGCAAGTACATACTAGGGCATTACAAGCATCACGTGTTCTTGAGATTTCACCACTTACAACCACAAGATCTCACAGTAGAAAGTACACCGTTGAGTTCGAGCAGCTTAAGTTGAAGTGTGAGCAAGTATAGCCAAAGGAGAATAGCATAGCCCAAAACCTTTAGGAATTGAGACCGTCCATTGGCAATGTTGTACAATTGCATCATTATTGAACATTAAAAGATTTCTAGACTCTAGCCTTCATGGTGAAAAGACAACACAACAGTCTCAAGTCTACATGCCCCTTAAAGCAGGATTTAGCCTTCGAATCTGACAAGAAGAGTATACCCACTAAAGCATCCAAGTCGTGCCCGCCTGAGGAGGAACCCATCCAGAGTGGGGAAAAGGTGGAGACCGTTAGTGCTCCCAAATCCATCCTAGCCAAAAAAATTACTAGTTAGAGTGCACCTATTTGACAATCTCTTTCACTAAGTAGCAAGCAATTGAAGAAATTGACAATGTCAAGCAATAAAATGAATATTTCAGAGAAGAGTATCAGCTACAAGCCGATAAAAGTGAGCCAAGGAGCTTATACTAGGCACATGACAACCTCGAATAAGTGAATGTCATGATTGCCTGACCTATTGTCGACCTCCTTGATTGTCACTACTGATGGAGGTCCAGCATGTCATCACCTTATATGAAAATAAGAAAATTTTGAGCTATTTCGAGAAAATTATATGAGATAAGTTGAGTATAAAGTTTCAGTTCAGTTCAATAGTACAATCTCAGGGAACATGCCAAATATGAGTAGTTAATTGTTACTTGAAAATGAAAAAGCTATGTAAATATTTTGTGAGAAAGAATATCCGACAACGAAATCCAAGTCCCTCTAGAGAAGAAGAATGAATCTCTCCTAATAGGCGAGAATGATATGGGAGCTGATCCCATAATCCTTTAATCTCGCTTTCAGGATATCCACGAAACTTCTCGCGCACATGTAAAAAGGACAAAATCCCAGCCCGATAGCCTGGAGCGACTTCTCACTTAGAATTTATGTCGCCAAATATTTGAAGACTTTCTATTTTTATTATTTTTCTATTTTTGGAAGGCTAGTTAGAGTTTATTTCTAGTAGGGAACTATTTATATTTTGTTATTTCCTGATTGTTTTTAAACTTTTGGATATTGTAATCTCTTTCTACCTATGGATTGTAGTATCATTTTCTTTTTGCAAGTGGTGTGTATTTAGCTTGTGCAGAAATAGGTGGCGAATCCCCTCGCCATCCCCACAAAGTCGTTTTGTGGTTTCCTCCGCTATTTTTAGTAAAGACAACTGTTGATCGACACTGACCACTGTCCAAATATTGTCGAAACTCAAGTATGATTATCATTGCCTCAAAATTCCGCAAACACAACCAGCTAAATTCCCTTCCTAAAAGCCTTCTAGGAGTCCTAGAACAATATCGCTCTATCTTATGTGTTGATATGGTTCCTATTTGTTCAAAGGCACCTCAAAGTATCATCTATTCAGATATTGCAACTCCTGTTGTTCAAACTATCATTCATTTGCTAAAGTGATAGGTGGATCAATGGGTTCAAGATTGCACCTCTCTTTTCATCTAATTTCTTTTGTAGTTTAATCAAGACTGCACTTAATTGTAACATTAACAACCATCTGTTTCAAGATAAATCTCTGAGCATGCTAGGCTGACCTCTTTGTTAATTTTATGTACATTATCATGAGGCCAACCCAACGTGGATGTCATTCATAAGTTCTTATCATATTTACACTTTCAAGCTAATTACTTAATCAGATTAGTTAATTATTATCACATTATTACAAGACTATCCTTAAATGCAAACTACACATCAGTCTATTCCAAACATACATAATAAGTCAATGACTTCCAAATGCATATGCTAAAATGGTCTCCTCAAGTTGATGCTTATGTGAAACCACTAATCGTCCCTATGAAGATTACTTTTCCACAACTTCGATTGCATTTCTTCAACCAATTCATTCTATACTTTTTGAGATCTATCTTTTGTAAATCTTTGCAAGTAAATGTTGTTATGGCTCATCTCTCCATGACTAATATGGTTAAAGTATTGGTTGAAATAGGCATAACATTGTGTTTGGAAAATAAGGTGTGGATCGGGTTAAAGTCCTGTGAAAGTTTCGTGATTATTGGCAGTAGGTAATTTTTGAAGACATCCCTTCATATTGTTCTTGTTGTAAATTTTTGTACATAATTTTTTTTGAGTTTTTCAAAACTCATCCAAATATGAGACATTCAAACAGTCAAGCATAAGAGGCTTATAAAATGGAACGTCAGCTCATCCCTTAATGATTGCTGATCCAAGATTATTACTTCAGTTCTGCTCAAAAAATATGGACCAACAAAGTTTCTTCAGAATCATGAGCCGAACATACGTACTAGCCCTACGTACACGGCCTTCACATCTTGCACAAACAAAAGTATAAGCTTGAACTCCCTAATTGTAGCTGCTTTCTCTTTCCCCCTAATAATGAAGACGTAGATGATCAACATCCACAAGATTCTAATGGAAGTAATGTTAGTAATGATGTTCCAGTGGGTAGAAGGATTCAAATTCGATTTGCAGAATTAGAGTAAAATCGAATAAAATATGCCGTCATTTTCTAGCTTTCACCAGGCTTCAAGCAAGGCAATCCAATTGAAATGCTAGTCTTCTTTGTTCTTTCCATGTATTATTAGATGTTTCAACCTTTCACTTCTTGCTTTATATATTTATTATTTTGTATCTTCCTTTGTACTATGACAATTCTTATTCAATGCTGTTATTGTACTCTCGACATTTTTCCATTATAATACTATTTATTACTAAGAAAAGTACCTAAAATTGTGAGTTCACCTCCAGTATATGTTAATGAATAAAAGTAATAACGATTTTTCAAAAAATTGCTAAAATTAGTAAATATCAATTTTAATACACTTGAAATTCACAATCTCAGGTTACCTAAATATACAAATGATGACTCAACAACTAAAACCCAAAACATTTTGCAATAATTGTCAATGTATGTGCATTAAACAAAACATGCAAAAGACAAATCTGATTAATCAAGCATATTGGAGATATTTTTTTTATTCAAAATTCAATAAATCGTTTCTCGATTTACATGTGAATAGCCTATCTATGTATGATTAAATGCTAGTTGTGTTCTCATAACTAACACTTTTCTTTGAACCTCCGAATATGAAATCATCATTTTTTTAAGATTCTCATTACTTACACTTTCCTTTGAATCTTCAAATATCAAATCATCACATTTCAGATTCTCATAATTCAGTAATGCACCCAGAGCTCCCAAAAACCCCTCATGGCGCAAAAAAATGGCATGCATTTGACCTTTTGACCTGAGAGATTAAAGAATTTACAAGATTAGAAAACTACAAAATTTTGGAAGCATAACAAGATAATGGTAAACGTAAAATGACCTGCAAATGACTAGCAATTGGAAAAGCACAAACACTGGTGTACTATGGGATCATTTGATAAAACTAACAGAGTTGGTATGTAAAGTACCAAAAATCAATAGCATATGAAATATTGTCCATTGTGCTAGCATGTCCCCGTATGTAAGATCCTCCAAAATAAACCCTATTAAGCCTCAGAAGTGATGCTACAAGAAAAGATACCTGCATTTTGCAGATCAAGACCAAGAATTAAAAATAATTCAGCTCACAATTTTGTCAGCAACAAAATTCAAAGGAATGATAACAGATAATCAAACAACCAAATTATGGATCTGAAATTTTTTTCCTAAAAATAAGAGTTTTTGCATCATTTACAAGGCTCTTAAGGCATGAAGTACAACGGTGATTTGCTACATCAAAGTGAATGCTTAAATTAACAATTCATGTTCAGGCTCATCTCAAACTTGATAGAAAAAATAAATGAGCCTGCGTGAACAATAAAGAACTTCATTCATTTGCAGCCCGGGTGTGTATTGTCAAGATATTATGTATCTACTGGCTTCCAATATCTGATTCAATAACTTGGTTCCGCTATTTTGTCTTGAAAAGTATGATTGTTTACAGTATTGGTGTGTTTGCCTCCTAATGTCTATGAGTTAGAACAGAAAATGTTGGCTTTGTATTTCAATTTTTGAGACCTTGCTACCATGGCTAAGTAGTTCCTCTGTTTTCTTAACTACACAACATTTACGTCATCAAGAATTTGGGGATTTGCAATTTGTTTTATTGTTACTGCAACGAAGAATAAAGGTAATTGCTGATTTTACATTGCAATCATAATCAGATATTGAGCTACTTGGTTTCCTTCTATACTCAGGTATTACACTATAACATAAACTGCGAATTATTTTGAATAACTAGAAAAGGATTTCAGTTAAAAACTTATTGATTTGTTGAAACTAAGATTGAAAACTTACTATTCTTGCAGGTATCAAAATGAGTTTAATTGAAATCTGCAATATTTGATCAAATTATGGTGGATTCTAATTTATCATTGATTTTGGCCTTTTGGACATAGATACAACCCTGAGGTATGTAATTTTTTATTGAATTATTGAACTGTTTCCACTTGTATGTTCCTATCTAATTAATTAAAATTTTTGGATCAAAATTCTTCAAATGATTTACAACTATTTATGGTGACTTTCAAAAAATGAGTCTCCTTGTACAAATTTGAGGGCGGATCATCCAATTGGTGATTTCAATTTTCATTATTTCATCAAGACTGATTCAAGAGTGGTTTGCATTCATCATTAAGAATTTGTCAAGCTTGTAATATGTTGGTTTTGATTTTTGTGGTATAAATGTTAATTGTGATAGATTTTATACTTGATCAAATTCTTATGGAATTTAGGATATTAGAAACTTTTCAATTATAATATGGAATAAATTAAGGATAAGAAATGTGGGCAATTAACAGAATAAGCTGTAAGAAAGTTACCTCAAATACACCCAAAAAGTTCTCTTTTTTTTAATGTGCATCAAAGAGAATAATCTTAGCCTTAATTAAAAGCTAAGAGTGCAGGAATTGTAATCTTTAGTATGTTTCATTATGCATCTCATCCGATATTTGTATTAATGAACCCTACTACACCCTACATCACTTGAGATTAGCTGGACTTTTGTCCTTTATGCAGTTTCGATGGTGAAGAACAGCATAAATGGACTTAATTAAACAGAAATCTTGAAGACCAAATTTTATCTAGGAAGAGAGAAGGAAATGACAATATTCACGGTGCAAACCAAAAAAACAAGTCATATATAGGCAAAAATGGGAGTATTTACTTCAAAAGTTCATGCGAAGTTAGTATTGGAATCAAGGTGCTAGTGGTGGAATCAGAATGCTCCCAAATAGGCAAGTATAAAAAAGCTGGTCCATTGAATAAACTCTAACCATTTAAAAACTGTAAGGGAAGGAAATTTTAGACATAAATAACAAGTTTCAGTTTCTCCCTACTTTCTGGCCAAACACCACCTCATTTATTTTTTTATTTTTTATTTATAGAAATACACTATTTTCATAGTTAAGTCCTTCAATTTGGCCCATTTTAGTCATTTTCATAAGCAAAACCAATTGAGTCCACACATATGAGTGATGCTCCAAGAATTTTTTAGAATAAAGCATGCTTTGAACTCTATTATTTAAACAATAATTTGCCCGAATTACATTTTGCGCGAAGCAGTCCTTGACGTATGAGCTGCATAACTCCCTCTCCCCTCGCGGTGATTGGCAGTGTTAGCTGACGGCAAATGCAAGAAACACCTTAAGCATGGGATTCAGCCAATGGCATCGCACCTACTCAACTGCAAATTTGCGAGAAAGAGTTTAGGGAAGAATGGTTTCAGCAACTGTCGATCCACTTGCATCAGCCCCCAACATAGTTTAGGCTAAAAGTACAAGGAATGAGAAAGAGACTGTACGGAGAATGGCCATATCTAGAGTGGTTAATCTTTTTTTAAACTTCATAAATAATAGTAGGATGACCAAACTTTAAAAAATAGAACTTTGAGTGCAGCATTTAAATATTTCTTTTTCCCATTGAACTATAGCACAACTAATGTGTAAAACCTTCTTGAGGACTTGAGACAAATTTCCCCTATTAAAGAAGAACCAAACGCTTTATAAAATATAAACAAGAATACATTATATATATAAAAAGAGAAAGGAGATAGAAGAGCATTTTTCCTCACAGATTTGTATTGAGAGACTGCATAGAGTGAAAATCACCAACCATCACATGCAATATAGATACTATAAGGATCCTTATACGGACAAAGCTTATTATCGACATCTATAATTTTTTTGATGTTACCTTCAACTATAAGCATTGATGTTTACATACAACTTAAGAATAACTTGCCGATCTATTTTAATCACTTTCATTTGATTGCAAAAAATTGAATGACCATAACACCCCTAAATAGAATTAATACTTCCAATTCTTGAAATAAAGGTTATTGAAGTAGTTCTAGATTATACATTTTCACTAATTTTCATTTGGTTTTGGGTACTCAAAAACCTTAAAATTAGTGAATCATTTATTACTTAATCTAGATTTTCAGGATGGCTTCATGCTAACCAAGTCATCGCAAAATTTTATGAAACTAGGCGTCCTACTACTCTATAACTTGTAAACTAAGCAAATACTATTGAATTATTAAACTGAATAACAAAAAAAAAAAATTGGACAACATAAACACGTGAATGAAAATTTTCTCTATCCAAATGGAAAGATAGCAGTCAATGCATTCTGTATTTATAAAAAGAATCTATTATATTTTCTATGGAAATGATTCATTCTATGCATAATCAATGTTAATTAATACTTAGCTGTGCCAAGAAAAACACCCCAAAAAATTGGGATTTCCTTCGGGAACTAAAACATTACTCATTAACTTTTCTACGGCAAAAGACATTACAGCAAAGCAGCGAACTTGCATCCGAATTAGCGTCAGAAAAAAGTTCGTCACAAAAATAGCATCCAATTTACGTCGCACGCAGTTTCAAGATTAAAAGTATCGATGCATACTAGTTGCATCCAGCACACGAAGCTAATTCGATGTAATAGCATCGGATTAGCGTCGACATTGGCCGACGCTAATCCTACTTATTAGCATCAGCCAATGACGACGCAAGCTAATGCCAATATCCTTTCGGCAAAACTAAAGCCGCACTTCTTTGTTTTCTTCTTCCTCGTCACGTACTCGTCTCCTCTGGCGCTCCTCCATGGTTTCCAACGTTTCTGGCTCATTTCCATCATTTCCACCACTCTAACTTCGTCCAAGGTGATAGGCTATCATCCACACCTCCAAGCTTCGGTTTTACATAATTTTTAAAGTTTTTTTGTTAGATTGCGCCACTTTTTTTTTTTTTTTGTATTTCCTTATTATATGCACAATGCATAGGGACTAGATGGTTCTACATAAGATTTGAGTGATATGTGCTTATATATAAAAGTTAAGTTTGAGATATGTAAATACAAAAGAAATTTGTGCAATGTATGTAAATATGAAAATTTAGGTGTGAGATATGTAAATACATAAGATTAGTGCTATGTATGTAAATATATGTTTTGTATGTATATATGTAAATATGAAAATTTAGGTGTGAGATATGTAAATACATAAGAAATTTGTGCTACCTATGTAAATATGAAATTTAGGTGTGAATTTAGGTGTGAGATATGTAAATACATGAGAAATTTGTGCTATGTATGTAAATATGTAAATTTAGATGTGAGATATGTAAATATATAAGAAATTTGTACTATCTAAGTTTACGGTGGAGTTAGGCTAATGTTGATTTTTGTTTGGTTAAGATAAGATA
Source organism: Papilionanthe hookeriana x Papilionanthe teres (assembly GCA_022702705.1). NCBI lineage: Eukaryota > Viridiplantae > Streptophyta > Magnoliopsida > Asparagales > Orchidaceae > Papilionanthe > Papilionanthe hookeriana x Papilionanthe teres. The sequence continues at coordinate 55,625,155 of CM040425.1, forward strand.
ATGGCGTGATAACTTAATAGGTTAATGGGTTGATGAGTTAGTTTAGGTGTTAAAGGGTTAATTGATTGCATCTGGATTTGTGGGTTTTAGGTTTGGGGAATGATATGTAGGTGGCCTAAAGGTTTCGGTTAGGATGTATAGATTATAGTCTAAAGTTTCATCTAGGTGTGAAATTAAACTACGATTTAAACAAAAAATATGACACTCAGCGGGACACAATGACATCGTACTAATCTATAGAGCTACATCTATGATACCGAAGGATATTCGATCGTGGATGTATAACAGATTATATCCATGGAGAAAAGGATTAACTGACAGGTTCTTAGCTGTTGTTGAATAGTTTGCGCGCGTGACATCGCAGCTGGCCATTTATCTTTCGGAAGGTACGTTTCGATACCCTATGTGAAGCACAAGAATCAAGCATACCTGACACCTGAAGAAGTGAAGTTGAACATATACCGTAAGGAATTTAAACTCGATTATTGGTATTGGTTGAACCAGATGTTCAATACGGTCATGTTGGAACCTCATCAAGTTATGTCCTTCCAACTATTCACTATTCTGGCATGTACGAGGAAATTATTGATGATGCGAGCAGGGCTCATTTTGTTGGAAGTATGCCTGACGATGACCAGGAGCCAAACAGTTAAGTACAACAATTCTATGAATTATTAAATTATGCACAATAACCACTGTGGGAATGATGTACTTCACACACAGAGTTAATGGTCGTCCTAAAAATACTGAGTATCAAATCTGATTTCAACATGTCCAGGAAATTTTTTAATCAGGTAGCAACATTATTAAAGGAGACGAACCTATAGACAATTTAGTTCTAGAAAATTTGTACATAACTAAAAAGTTAGTTGCGAAGTTGGGGCTACTATCTGAAAAGATAGATTGTTGCGTCGACAACTATATGTTATATTATAGGGAAGATGCACACAAGAAGACATGCAAAATTTTGCAGTGCTAATATATTCAAACTAATGGGAAGGAGCAAAAATAAGAAGAATATTTCTTACAAACGACTTTTATTTTCCTCTCATTCCTCAGCTCCAACAATTGTTATTTCTATGCGCACAGCTCCGCAAATATTATGGCATAATACTAGATTTTGTTAGTGTTAATACAATAGCACATCACTCAATTGGCGAAGCTTGGAAACGCTTCGATCGCAGTTATCCAGATTTTGCAGCAGAACCACATAACATTAGGCTTGGCTTAGGTACAGATGGGTTCACACTTTACAGTCATGTTGTAACACCATATTCATGTTGGTCAATTATTATCACGTCATATAATTAGTCCCCTGATATGTGTATGACTGTGTTGTTCTTATTTCTAATGTTGATCGTACTAGGTCCACATAGCCCAAAGGGAAAAACTGACATGTAGCCTCTTATTGGAAAAGCTACAGGTATTGTGGAAAACTGGCATGTTGACTTGTGATATCGCAACAAAATAAAACTTTCACCTTAGAGTTGCTCTTATGTGGACGATCAGTGAATTTTCGTCTTATAGGATGCTATCTGGTTGCAGCACAGCCGGGAAATTGGCATGTCCCTATTACATTGAAATGTCTAAAGCATTCACTCTAAAGCATGCAAGAAAAAATTCCTAGTTTGATTGACTTAGAAGATTCTTAGCACATGATGACACGTTCTGGAGGAATAAATATGCATTTTTTAGAAATAGAGTTAAAAAATAAGTCTACCCCCAAGGATTAGTGGAAGCAATATATTGCAGATGATCAGCGAAGTACCGAAAATCACTGAGAGACTGGAATTATCCTGAAGTCATCTTCTAAATTATGACATTACAAATAATTAGAAGAGGCAGATTATTTTTTGGGATCTTCCATACAAGAAAACCAATTTGATAAGGCATACTCTGGATATTATCCATATTAAGAAAAAAGTTTTGCTAATATATTTAATATTGTTATGATATCAAGAGAAAATGAAAAAACAACATCAAAGAGTATTGCACGATGAGTGGTTAGAACTATAAGAGACAAATGCAAGTAAAATAATAAAGCCCAAACCTACATATTGTCTCACATTGGATCAACGAAAAGCAATCCTTGAGTGATTGCATTCCTTGAAGTTTCTAAGCAGTTGTATCTCTAGCATTGGCTGATGTATTGATTTGGGGATGGGGAAAATATTTGGAATGATGAGTCACGATTAATATGATATCATGCAGTCCTTATTACCTATTGCATTTAATGCACTATCAAAGCCAGTGCTTGTTCCGTTGATCGAAATCAATACATTCTTCAAAGAGTTGTGCATAGTCACTTTAAATATTGATTCTTTGCTAAGTTTTGACACAAGTATTATGTTATTGTTGTGCAAGTTCGAACGGATATTTCTTCTCGAGTTTTTGGACTTAATAGAGCATTAGCCCATTCATGTGTCATGAGGCTATATTGAAGAAACCAGTGCAGTACAGGTGAATGTATCCTTTTGAGAGGTGCATTTTATTTTAGAGTGAATTATTATCTTTTTTTTTCTAAAATGATTAAAATGTATAAATTTTTGAAAAAAATAAAAAAAGTTTGTTAAGAATAAAGCACGTTCGGAGGGTTCGATATACGAGGCATACCTATTACTGGAGACAATTAATTTTTGTTCTTATTAGATCGATCAAGGGCAACATACGCATGAAACTGTTAGTCGGATGTCTTTGCAAACAGAACTATCGGTATTCCAGATAGCTGGTGAACCTTAGTTAGGCATGGTACGCACTACCTAAACAATAGAGAGCTTCGAGCAGCTACTTTGTATGTTCTACTGAGCTGCAAAAAAATAGATCAATCCTAAAGCAAGACTAAATCTAATCAAATATTTTTTATATTTATTATCTGAAATACTTTACCAATTAACTCATACATATAAATCACAATGATGTTCGCAGGTTATTTATGAAGAGCTTAAACGTAGAGAATGACCTTATTGTAAGAAAAAAAAAACAAAGAATTTTAAAAATAGTTCAAATTACATGTACGTTAAAACAACATTTAAATTCACCAGTACGTTGTGTAATTGTACTCTACAAAGTAAAACTAATTATGCTTTGGAACTTTTGCTAGCTATTGTAGCATACTAAATAAAATAGTTTGGTGGCAATATCCGAGCTATGTTGAACGCAATGTCTACAAGTCCAACTGTGAGTTGTTTGATCTCGTTCCTAATCGAGGAACACGGACACTCGACCCGTATAATACTACCGAAGTTAAGATGAACAGAGGATATGCAAAGTATGACATTTATTCTGGCACATCGGACTAGTTAGGTTTATTATGTTCGATATCATGATCGAACAAGGGATAAACTTGATTGGGTTGTTGTATTGAAGAAAAGACCACGAAAAATTATTGAGATACAAATGTTATCGAACCTATTCACCAAGAGTCAGTTATGTCTGATTTTCATATTCAGCTTAGCTCAATCGATGGGTTACCCCTAGAGGATACCACAGGGCTTCGCGAAGAAGTCCTAGATATAGATAAAAATGATGATGAGATTGATAAAGAAATTTTAGATTCTTTAACGTTGAATGAAACGGACTAAAAAATGGTATGTGCATGTAGATGATCGGTTTCTACACCTTTTTGTTTTTACATTTGCCTCTTACACTGTAGTTGTCCTGCTTAATTTTCTAAACACGAAATGTTTCATTTTTCTGTTTGTATTTTTTGTCTTATAATACATATTAATCCTGCCTAGTATTTCTAATTATTTTTCCTGTTGCAGATGGCAAGTTCTCAGCCTCTAGAGAGACCCCGCGTTCAGAGGACTTTTGGGAACACATATCAGAGGTTGAAGAAAGTCGTGGTAAGTTGCGCTGACACGCGCGTTGCTCGTCCAGCCACTTCAACGACCCCATTTGTTGCCCCTCACGCACCAGGTCCCTCGCAACCACTACCTCCACTCCTAACCATATTTCTACCCAGCTTCCTCATCCGATGAGTCAGGCCCATCGACTCCAACACTTGAGATAACTGACACTGCCGACAAATTCTATATTGAGCTGAAGGGTGACTCTTAAGTCAACTTTCATTTTTACAGTATAGTAATTTCAATTTACATTCCATTTTATAATGTACCTAATCTATCATTGCAGGTATTAACCCTCCAGGCTTCCCGTGACACGAATCAAGGAGATCATCTGGAGCAAATTAGCATTCGGATATATTCCAGGATGATGCTAATTTGCATCGGATACGGACAACACTAATTTATGTCGGCCTTGCTCGACGCAAGTGCATTGTTACTCTTATGGCGCCCATTTTTCCGATGCAAATTAATAGTGTCAGAATTTTTTGACGCAAACGTGAACACAAATAAAAATCCAACGCAAAAGATTTAGCGACACCTAATTTAACGTTAGAAATTTTTCGACGCTAATCTGATGCTAAGTGGGATTAGCGTCAGAAAAAATGCACAATTAGCATTGGAAATTTCTAGTGCTAATTAGGCTTTTTCCTGTAGTGAGATTCAATCAAAAAATCAAAACCAATCAATATCGATCTACTACTTCAGGATCAACTTCAATCACTCTACAAGATAAACAAAGAAATGTCGTGCTATAGCCTTCATTAGAAATTTTACTTTTTGGTTAAATTGCTTTGAGCCAAAAATTTATAAAATCCTAAGATATTTACAAATATCAGGTTATTTATCTGAGATGACGAGTTAGAGGCAAGTATATGAAAGCTATTCATAGGATGACTCCATATAAATAACGTAAATTAATTATAAACAAAGAAGAATAATTTGTTTAATAAGAATTGATTAAATAATAAAGTTTAATATTATGCTTGAAAGGTTGAAACATAAAGTTATTGCAACTCCGGCTAGTTACGAATATTAAGATTTTAGTATGGCAATTGAGGTGAGTAATTAGATTTCTAAGTTTCAGTAAGCATCTTTATTTCAAAATGTATGTTAATTACATAATGTTACAGTTTAGTAGATTCCTCATATAAGTAGATAGAAAAAATATGCATAAAAGATATGTATGTGATGCATGATATGTATGTTAGATATGATGTGTAAGATATGCATGATAGGAAAAATATGCATAAAAGATATGTATTTGATGCATGATATATATATTAGATATAATGTGTAAAATATGCATGATAGGAAAGATACGCATGATAAAAAGATGCACAATAGAGTAAATATGTATGTTAGTAAATAGATAGGATGTCTCAGAATAATGTATGCTATGAAGAATAAAATAACATATATAAGAATGCTTGTAAGTGCATGTTCAGAGAAGAATTTCATCTTCTAATAGTAAAGAAAGGGGCACCAGTGTACCCGGACGCGTAAAGTTTTTCTACCACTTCAGACAATTGTGATGGATAGATCACTAACCGTTGTTCCGACAAGATAACATCGATCAGGGATGAGTATACTAGTTCTTACCTCCCCAGACAATTGAGATATTTACATTGTTAACCGCTGTGCTGACGGGATAATATCGGTCATAAGGCGAGCAATGGTCTTTCCACCCTAGACAATTGCGATGTGTAGATCGCTAACCATTCTGCCGACGGGAGACGACAGGACAATTTCGGTTAAGTGTGTGTTAGGTTTTATTGACGGTGATCCTCACAGAGATGGAAATGTATGTAAATCTTAAAATAAAAGTAAAGTTAAAATAAAAGCATATAGAAGATTAGTGCATATTCATCTAGAAAAATGTCATTGATAATGCATTAGCATATATAAGATTTTTCATAAAAAAATATGAAATTTAGCATATTAAAAAATTTCTTATAGAGATATGAAAGACTAGCATGCATACTGTATTCTTTCCTTTGAATAAGTGTTGTTTTGAAGTGTGATTTCTCCTGGGTTATCTTTAAATAACTCATTATGTTGTTTTAATATTAATTTTAAGTTTTAAGCATTTGAATAAAATGAACAGAAGATGATCAAATATGTATAGAAGACGAGAACAACAAACGGAAATGTATAAATTTTTACTTACTAATTTAATCGCTTTCTTTATTGGCTCATTCACATATTATTTGAATATTAAACTGCTTGTGATAGAAATAAAATAACAGAGAATTGATTTTTATAGTTCCACCGTCCGTTCCAATCTCGGTTAACTTTAACCCCGGCCTAGGTCGTGACAAAAATTACCCTCTATTTAATTATTGATTATTGTGTTTTATTTAATTCCTTCTTATCACAATGAGTTGTATATATTTGTTATTTGATTGTATTAGTTTAATGAAAAAAATTATAGAATTATTCCTCTAAGAAAGTTTCTCCTAAATTACACATGGTATCAAAGAAAGGAAACAAACCCTAGCTCTTATTTCAGCTGTTCCGACAGCAGTTTGGAAGCCCAAATCTTCCCTACAGCATGTGGATTTTTTTTCCAACCAGCCTGCAAGCTTCGGCTCTTACTGCCGGCCTGCCCTTGCCTCGGGCTCTCCTCTGTCAGCCCTCTATTTGCCATTACAGCACCTATCGGCCTTAACCAGTCTTCTCTTTGCCTTGGTAGCATCCAGCGGCCTCCGTCCGACCTTCGCGTTGCCCGGCCGCCCATCTTGTTGTCTACGGCAGCACCCAAGACCGTTTTGCCCTAAAATCCTTCTTGTTTTCCATAGCAACACCCGCCTTGTCTGCCTGAGGAAAACCTAGGAATTTCTCTCAAGTGAAAATATTGGGCTAACAACAAACATGTTCTCTCTTCAACTGAATAAATCTTACAGAAGAGCATCTTCTTCCTCTTCAAAAACTACATCTACACTTGAACCAAGGATGACATCATCTAAAATCTTTCTGCAGCACCAATCACAAAATATATGGAAATAATTTACTCTAATGATATCAATCTGTCTTCATGTACATTTATGATAAAGAAAAAGATGATCATCTCACTGAGAAATTCTGCATCATAAATTACTAATCCTAAACATCTGATATGGAGGATTAAAAATCAGACGATCATGTCATGATTTGTGAACTCCAAAACCATTAAAATTGGAGAAAACTTCCTCCTGTATAAAATGGTAAAAAGAATTTGGAATGTCATAAAGGAAACTCGTTCAAGTGTTCACAATACCTTTGAGTTGATTTACATTGAACCGACGATCTATTTGGCGTAGGCTGAGAACTCTCGTATTTTCAATTGATCATATGTCTCTGTGAAAGCTGTTGCGGGAAGGTGGTTATCTATTTGTTGCAGCAGTATGAAAACAGCCGTGGGGCAGCTGTTTCTGAAAAAATGATGATTCTGCCCCAATTCAGTAAATTTGTTTGTAACAAAATTATGACACCCATATATTTGATATTTCGTAGCAGAAATTCATCTCGAAACATAACAAAAGTTCAGATACACCACTCACTTAACAGTAAGTTCCAAAAGTGTTAAAAAAAGAGAAAAACTAATAAAATCACAAATTTCTTAGGTTCAAACATAAAATTTTCTAATATTCAAAGATATTAATCAACAAACAATAAAATGATCTATTAGTAGATAATAATAAGTTTATATTTTAGACCTTGAATGCAGTTTCAAAAAAAATAACACTAAAAAAAGGTTTATTCCCTAAGAGTTCGGTCGAATATGGAAGAAAATCTGCAATGAAAAATAAGACGATGCCTCACACATAATATGAATTTAGTTTTCAATGCAAATTCAGAATGGAAAGAGCACAATTGATTAAACTGCAAATTAATAAAGGGAAAGTAGTAATAGTGCTACTTTTTCTGTGATATTAAAAATTTGAGTGCTACGTGTCTATATATGAAAGTTTAGGTGTGAGATATGTAAATATATAAGAATATTGTGCTATGTATGTAAATGCCCAATAGAAGAGAATAAATGAATTCAAATTTGAAAACTATGTTTTCAATTCCTGTAACAGCATCAATTAAAAACTTTTGTCCTCTTTACTTGCTCAAATTTTAGTAAACCAGCAAGAACAATCAATCTAAAAGAAATTGAAAATGCATACAAGTTGTATAGATAAAGAATCTCATACAGTATTTGCATCATGACATAGAAAATGTAGAAAAAGAAATGATCCAATTCCATTGGGGGGCTAAAATTCACAGCTAGAGTAAAAAAACCAAATCAATAACAAACATAAAAATTTGAGGCATTTACATACACACCACTTAATTCCTATATATTGACAAATTACATACACACCACTTTCCTTAATAGAAAAAGGCAAAAAGCTTTTGATCCGCATTTTCCTTCCTTAATCTTCCAAACCCAGACCACCTAACAGGGCCTAAACAAAATGTCAAGCAAACTATTAAAAAAACAAAAATTTGAAAAAAAAAGACACAATCTTTTTCCCTGGAAAGAATGCAAAAGCTTCCGAAACATCAATTTTGAAAAATAAAAAGAAGAAAAATCAGATCAAAAACATTGAAAATTTCAAGATCTGTGACAAAGTTGAAGTTCCCATTCGCAACAGGAAGAGCACGAGGACTCGACAAGATGAATTAAGAAAAAAACATATTTACCTGCAAAGCCGGCTACGAAGGTGCATATTTCATAGAAAGAAAGGCAGGCGGACAACATCAACGGAGTACTCATCTGTTCCCACACATCCAGGCGAACAAAGTGATCTATCTAAGTCACCTTTCTCCTTTTCCTCCCCTACCCCGACATCCTACATTCCTGATCCCCCTGCGACGATTAGGGCAGAGGAAGCTGGGGCAAGATCGAATGGAGGGGGTACCGAAGTAAAAAATCGGAGGTATAACGCGGGCTGCGAGGTCTCACCTACGGACGGTGTTTCGCTGAGATTCGCAGCCGCCGCGAGTTAACGCTGCGCCAAACAATCCTAAACAGCGACCTCCCACCACAACGAGCAAAAAAAGTCGCACCAAACAGGCCCTGAATTACATGACCTGCGGCAGGGTAAGTTGAATGCTACTCGATACTTCAATACATTCTTCAAATAATGGCTCCAATTAAATATATATGAAACATATACACGGAAGTGCTCACAAGACACTACTCTTTACAAAACCATTGTTGAATTGAAGAGAACCATCAAATTCTTTCTAGGACTCATCAAGAAATAATATGAACTTAGAGAAAGAATCATGGGAACCAAAAAATTTCCCTTAATTCGTGAAGCCTTTGCTAAAGTATGAAGTGAAGAGAGCGGAAAGAAACTCATAATGATAGGTAATCCCACTACATCATATTTTGACAGCTTGGCTTTATACACTCACAATTCATATTAGGACAACAAGTAAAAAAGGAACCGAAAGTCATATGAACATTGCAAGAAGTTTGATCAACTGAAGGAGTAGTGTTGGAAACTTTACGAAAAGTCTTTAGATTGAAAGCCCGACGAAGTCAAAGGGGATAGGAAAAAATCAAGCAAACCCAACATCAAAGAATTACAAGCCTCATTAACATAGTTCATCCAGTAAGGAACAATTTGAACCTCTCCAAAGGCTTTTAGGATAATATTTTGAGCCTTCTATCAGCCTTCTAGCACATCAGTCTTCGATCTTCTCTTGTCGCTCTCAACGGGAAGAACTAGTCTTAGATAATGGACTCTGGAGCATCTAATCACAAGATAATGATATCACTGCTTTCCAATCATTCTATTTTTGCAAACACCAAGTGTAGTTATAATCGCAAATGACTCTATCTCATTTGTGGAAAGAAGAGAAAATGTGAAACTCACAAAAAATCTTATTCTTCAATTTATGTTTTATGTTCCTAAACCTAATTGGAATTTATTGTCTATCAGTAAAATTACTCGTGACATGATCTATGTTACTAAATTCTACCCTAATTTATGTTAATTTCATGTGATGGACTCGAGGAAAGTGATTCGTAGTACTAATATATATCATAAATTTTATTTGCTTACTAGGACTCCCACTTCAAAAGAATTGTTCCACTATTCACAATCATTTGAGTCAATTATTATATTTAAATGTTTCAAATGAGAATCAAGTTATGTTATGACATTTTCACCTTGGGCATCCTATTTTCTATTATAGCAGAAAATTATATACCCAATTTGTTTATCAACAAAAGGAGTAGTTCTTAACAGCGTGAAACTTGACAACTTGCTAAATATAATAGATAAGTCTACCCAAATCTAAGATACAAACCAAGATATCCCTTTTCCATGATTCATAGTTATATCTAAGGGCCCTCAAAAACAAAAACACAAATGTTGTTAAGTGGTTTGCCACTTTCATGAACGAACCCGAAATCACTTGGACATTTCTCATGAAAGAAAATTTTGAAACTACCAGCAAATTTGAAACCTCTCACAACACAATTCACCCAGTTTCGGAGTTAGATTCTCGAAACTGATACTGTAAAAGATTACTGTAACTCTACTCTCGACATTTATTTATCCAAAAATAACATCATTCATATAATCTCTTTTGTTGACACACCCCCCAAAATGGTGTGTCTGCGAGAAAGAACAGACATCTGTTCAAAAATGGCCCATTCAATTCTATTCAGTAAAAATGCACTCAAACAATTCGGAAGCGTTAACAAACCTCTCAACGTCCTTATAAAATCCTACCCGCACATTCAGCCCCTCACCTCTAACCTACCACAATTTTTGGTTGCATCTCTTTAGTCATCTACATCCGACCAAACTTGACTGAGGTCAATCAAATGCAACTTTGTGAGCTACTCTTCAAACAAAAATAAATATAAATGCTACTCTCGAGAAAGACAAAAATTCTACAACTCCTTCGATGTCACCTACTTTAAAAACTAAACATATTATCCCAAATCTAACGTTCAGGGGGAGAGTTAGAGAGAATATCAAATTTGAGATACCATTCAGAAACCTCAACCTCACCTCATATCTCTGATGAACCCACTATTATAAATCAACCTGAAAATGAACATATTACAAAACTAAATCCTCTCACGGCTCCCACTAAGAACCAAGAACTTTGTGTGTACACCAAAAAGACAAAACCTAGTAACCAAATAAGGGACAATACGCAAAATGAGGAATGTAAATAATTTAAATCAACTACACAAACCCTAAGTATTCACACAAATGATGGGTTCAACACATCATGAGATCCAAGAGGAAGAAGGAAAACAAAAGCGCACAAAAACACCTAATAGAAGAATTTGTGACCTTTAAAAAATTATAGTACTCTTACAAATATTTTGTTCAAAATTTGGAAAACGCGCATGTCTCAAATTTATCCAAGAGGCCTTATTTATTCCTGCTTGGAAAAAGTTTGCATAAAAAGAGATTCTAGTCCATAAAAAGAACGGTACTTAGATTATAACAACTCTGTCATCTGGGAAAAGAACTATATGATGTAAATGTGTATTCAGTGTTAAATACAAAGCAGATAAAAGCATAGAAAAAGGCAAGGTTTATGGGAAAAACATTTCACTCAATCCTATTGGATTAGCTACTAGGAGGCATTTGCATCAATGGCGAAACTCAACACAGTGATAGTATTATTTTCATTGTTTATCAACCAGGAAGGTCATTTACATTAACTAGTCGTTAGAAATGCACTTCTTAACGTGAATCCTGAGGAAATAGTGTATATAAAGATACCTCCAGAATTAAGAAACAACAAAAATAATCAATTAGTGTGCAAACTAAAGAAATAATTGTATGAGTTGGAACAATCAATCTCCCAGAGCATAATTTGAAAGGTTCATCAAGATTATTTTTGCCAATAGGTACTGTCAGGGTCAGGCTAATCACACTTGTTTATAAATCAAATCAAGAAGTTATAATAGTCATCTTTATTATATATGTGGATCATATTTCTCTTACAGATAATAATGTAGAACATGAAATAATTAAAAATAATGGCTTCTGAGTTTGGCATTAAAGGTCTTGGAAATTTAAGATACTTCATTAAAAAGAAAGTTTAGATCCAAATAAGGTATTTTCATATCATAGAGAAAATATATCTTTGATTTATTAAAGAAGACGAGAATATTATTGTTCAAACCAACAGATATAGCAATGGATCCTAATCGACGGGCATCAAAAGGAGAGGATAACACCCATGTTGAAAAAGAAAGGAGTCAAAGATCTCACAACCTGACCCATAAAATAAAATTAATTAAAAAGAGAATAACTGTCGAACGATATTAACATTTAAACAACTATCCATATAATTACAGAATCTTCTAATTTATAGAAGAGACACAAAAATTCACAAAATGCAATGAAATTAAACATCAAGAAGTAATATAATCTGAAACCACATCTAAAACCAGTACTGAATATTATATCAATATTTGAACGAAACAGTAAAAAGAAACTACAAATACAACATAATTAGTATTAATCAGCTGCAGTTCTCTTCCTGTAAACCAAATCTCTCCCATCAGACATATGAACCAAAAGCTTTTCTTCTCCTGAAAGAAAAAATCAATTTCAATTGTAGATTTGACTTACTGAGTTATTATAATCTTTATATGCATTAAATTTTATACTTATGCGATGCATGAATGAACAAAAGAAAATGCAGCTCATTATTTTCTAAAACCTTGAACTTTTACTTTAATTTCATCCATTTCTGTTTCACTTTAAGTATTTATAATTTTAAAATCTTTAATAATCATAACAAGATTACCCTCATACTCAAAAATATCCTAAAAAATATACCAGAATATACCCTCAAATGTATATGTAGGTACTCTCAAAACTGTACCCCTCAAATTACACCTGAAAGTACACCTTTACAATTTCATTTAATATGCACAGGTACATCACATCTCTGTTAGCATCATCCAAGTAATCATGTGTGACTTAATATTTAAATTTTATCACATCAATTTAAAATCTTTTAAAATATATATTTGTATGTCTGTTCCTCTCATTTGTGATACCATTTTAGACATTTAAAATGTCAGATGAATGAAACATTTGTTTTAAACATTTAATAAAACAACTATTCATTTAATGAAACATTAATTTAATGCATAAAAAATAATCGCTCACCTCTGCCTAATAAGAGACTTCTGAAATATTTCTCATCCACTAACTTCTTTGGACACTTATATTAATTAAATGTGCAAATTTGTATAATAATCTCATCTAAAAAAAACTTAAATATATAAACTAGCATATCGTTAAATTGACACATAATAATCAGTATATTATTCCTTGCCTTAGAATGTCTTATTTGCTTCTTGCACATAACTCATCTTTCTCCCTCAATTTCAAAACTACAACTCCCTAACCTCAAGTACTTTCTGGTTCAAGTAAACTTTATTTTAACATTACTTATATATATAAATATATATATATAAGTTGATTAATTAACTTAATTTAAATATGAAGATTTACCTTATAAGTTTCTCGGACCAATTTCATCTCTCCCTGACACGCTCCTCCAACCTGTCCTTCGATCTGAAATCTCTATTTGTTAGAGTTACGAACTCAATAAAACTTTCTATTAACAATATTATTAAACACACATTTTAACACAAAAAAATATATGTATTTATGTAACAATATATTATTACTTATTAAAATATAAAACTTTACCTTATATGGCCCTAACTACACTCACGAACACGTGAGCTCTTCCTCCCCTTTCTTCCTTCGTCCTGTCTAGCCCAAATAGAGCATGAGAGGCTTCGACTCCTTCCTCTACAATGCGTCTCAACCCGATGAGACACTTCTTCCTCCACGGTTTCACAATTTAACCAGCGCACAAAGCCGATCACCCCCCACCCCCCCTTTTTTTATTCCTCTTCGGTTGTGGGTAAGAGCTCGAAGAAGAGATTTGTCCCAAGCAATGACGACTATCCTTCTGTGCACTCGAACTTCTTCCTCCTTTTGAGCAAACAAAGGACACACTCTACTCTTACCAGTTCTCTCTTCCTTCCTCTCTTCACTATTGATATTCTTTTTCTCTTGATGTCTTTGTTCTCCCTCTCGAGCATTTCTAAGACTCCCGATTGAAACCCTCTCTCAACCCTTAAGCATAATTGTAATGATGGTTAGCCAACATGTTGATTTGAGTTGTTATTATCATCATTATTTAATATTGATTTATTTATTTATTTATTTTATTTATTTATTTTATTTTTCTTATTAAAAAAGACTTGTGGGAAAACTTATATATCTATCATACAAGACCTAATATTATTTTTTCTGTGGGTGTAGTAAGCCAACATAAGAGCGATACACATGATCATTTAGAAGCAATCTTTCGAATTTTGATGTATGTTCAAGAAAACTGAGATCTGTAAAATTGAAAACTACAATGAAGCTAGATGGGCAGGATAACTTACAGACAGAAGATCTATCGCAAGTTATTGTTCATTTGTATGGGATAATCGAGTTACTTAAGAGAAGTAAAAAAGCAAACTATGGTGGCAAGAAGTACTGCAGAATCTGAATATCATGCCCTGGACCTAAGAATTTGTGAAGAGATGGTTAGAGAAATTATTGATGAAACTACAAATGAAGAACAAAAGCACAATTAATATGTTTCGTGATAGTCGATCAGCCATCAGTATTTCAATAAATCAGATACACCGAGATTGACAAGCACTTCATCTCTAAGAAGGTCAATTGAGGACTTGTCCAGCCAAGCTATATCCAACTCGAATATCAAATTGCAAACATTCTTACCAAAGTTGTTTATCGGCACCACTTTAGGATCTGAGCAGCAAATTTGAGATGTATGAATTATACAACCCAACTTGAGGGGGATTGTTGATATGCATATTCGTGGACCATATGGGCCCACAGACTAATTAAGATATTGTGGGGTTTGCTACAACATTTGAAGGAGAGAAATTACCTCCCTTTAATCATGCATTATTGTGTTTTATTTATTTCGTTCTTATCATAATGATTTGAATTTTCCCTCTAATTGTATGAGGGTTAATATGAGTTGTATATATTATTTATTTGCTTGTATTAGTTTCATGAGAAATTTAGAGTTTTTCCTCTACGAAAGTTCCTCCTGAATTCCACACTATGCAATATTTAAATCACAGCAAAAGGTTATGTGCTACTATTTCTCCTAGTTTAGATTAACGATGAGTTATCATAATTTAGTATTTGAATTTTCACCTTAAGAAATAAAGAAAACTAAACTTATATGCATAGCTATGATGAAAAATGTGTCATTTAGATGTTTGTATTGTTGATGTATGGCAAAACTAAACTTTTAGAGTTGATTCATATGAATGAACATGAGTTGCCATTTCTACATTGCAAGGTTTAGAAACAAAAAAGAACTTGTACAAAAATGATTCTTTTCAACTCATTAAATGATAGCAATCTATCCTAGCTTTTTAGTGTTGAGATAGAGAGAGGGAGGGGGATTCAATGTTATTATAAAATTTATTTTAAGTGATCCGCCTTCAAACCATAATTTTTTTCAATATAGGCCTTCTGATATATAAACTCAAATTCAATACAATTCATTCCGAGGTCAAGTCAAAGTTCGAGTGAGTTTGTAACTAAAAGCATTTATTTCTGTTCTGCTGTAGACTTGGGTCATGAATCCATTCCCAACTTTGCAGATGTAAAAAGGTCATTAAATAAATCTAATTTTGACAGCAAACATCACCAGTCGGTTTAAACAATGCGTCAACCTATTAAAACATAAAAGAAAAGCGTACCTGTGCAATATTGTAAGTAAATGCGCTCAATAGTGTTGTGGCAAGATCCTCAGCTTTGTAGTCAGAAAGCTTTCTTCTTGAGCTTAGAACCTTTCCAAAGCTGGAAGCAAGTGTTGAGGCTGATAGACCTTGCTGAAAATTGAACAGTAAAACTAGTCATGTAAGGAATATATTTCGTAATATTTGTTAAGAAAATAAATAAATAAAATGAAATACCAAACAACAAAGATGACCGTATCTACAATTATCTTAAGATTCATGTAATATTTTTGTCATACAAAGTGAAGAAATAAATCAGAGAGGCGAGAGCGAGAGTGCTTGTGTGCCGAAGAAAAGTTTTAGGTTTTTGTAAGAGGAATAAGGAGAAGGAAGAAAGATGACGAAAGAAAGAGAAGCGGGCGGCTCGCATGCGGTGCCGTTCAATCGTGTTAGGTGCGACAAAAGAAGTGGAAGAAGAAGACAAGAAAGCATCACATTTGGGAGAACCTACCGAGAGGACTTCCTGTGTGGTGATTGCGTGAGAAGTTGACGTCGCTGCTTGTTGTGGGTTCGCCTGAGATTGTTGAGGTCTGCGCTGCATTATGTTAACGTGCGGGAAGGAGGAGAATTGCCCGACATTGAAGAAGGGAAGTTGTTGTGTGTAGGAAGCAATATCATTTTTGGTGCAAAAGAGAAGGGAGACGTCTCGTACGCGTGGGAGTCAGGGCAGCCGACCAAAATTGTTAAAAGGTTAGAGTATGTTTTAATTCCAAATTTAATTAATTTAAATAAATGTTATAAGTATTAATGTTAGTTTCTATAAATTATAATAGGACCTTTTAATTGAAGAACGTTTACTTTGTAACATAAATCATTGATTTCATACAACAAGGAGAAGATAAATGTTTTATTTCTATTATGTAAAGAATTGATAATGCAAATGCTTATATGAGGTTTAAATTAATCAGAAATAGAAGGCTGATAAATTATGGGGATTTGATGAAGAGGTGAATCTTGACATTCAAAGAATGATGAGATAAAGATTTATAAGATTTATGATTAATTATAGAAATTAGTTTAATTAAAAGTAGTGTTAAGTTCATATCAATATTTTTATGAATTAATTTTAGTTATTTTAATTTGTCAAACTGTTGAATTAAAGGATGGGGGAGAGATCAAAATTTTTTTGTGCTAGAGGAAAAAAGTGAAGGGATAATTTTTTTAGGTCTCTTAAAAGTTCTGGTGAGTAATTACTTTTTTATTGTTATTAGCTCAATAGTTTATTCAAAAGATACATTTCAAATTAATAAAATGAACTTGCAATATTATTTTAAAATAAATATTTTATTTATGTTTTGCATTTTGAATGTTTGAAAGATGTGACACAAATGTGAGAAAAATAATTAAGTTATAAAAGTACATTTAAATGATTTTAAATTAATATGAAATGATAATTAAAGGATTAAATCAATCAAATTTTACCCTTTGATAGTACTAGCAGGGGATGCAATGTAACCATACACGAAAAAAAAAATGAACATAATAAAGATGTACCTTCGGGTGTAAAATTTTGAGGGTACTTACATGTACAACTTTTTGAGGATATGTTTGAGTATAACGATAATCCTAATATGACTTCTTAAAAGAAAATCAAATGTTAAGAAGGTAAATACATAAATTAAAACATGAAGGGTTAAATTAAAATGAAATGTTATAGTTTAATTAATTAATAAATTACATTTCTACTGGACATTCATGCATAACATTTGTATATTTAATTTAACGCATAATAAGATAGTAATTGCTCAATAAGTTATGATAAACTTACTATTTAAATAAATTGTTTGCTTCAGGTAAAATACTAGGTTGATATTCCTAACCAGAAGGATTTGATTTACAGAAGAAAGACTACTGATGTTAACCTCATTTTTAATGTCTTTCTTTTCCCCTCCTTAGATCTAGTATCCAGTCTTAGGATTCCTCTTGACCTCCTAGAAGACTAGTACTGAGACCTACACCACGTAGAACTTCAAACCACTTCTTAACTCATTTTTGTGAAAATCTCACGTTAGTGGTCCCAAACGCTCAACACTTAGTTGCAAAGGATGACTAACATGTGGAGGGCCCAAAATGAGTTCCCATAGGACCAAGAAGTCTTAGGTAAACCCTTCGTGGCTCGGCTAAGCAAACACCATAATCCACACATTCAACACGCATAAACGTAATAATTCACGTCACTGACACTCACACACATTGCACTGTCAATTAAAACAAATCAATTTTCAAAATAATCCATCAAGAACCCCAAAATTCAAAGAAGAATCAAATTTGATACATTTTTAGCTCAACCGTCGACGAACTCGTCCGGACAACCTCGGGTGACGAAACGGACCGCACAGGCACGTCAGGAACATGAACTTTAGCTAGGAAGAACGCTCAAATTGCTATGGTTCTGCATACGCGCAAACGGCACGAAAATCAATGTGTATAAAAATTTATTAAGGGAAGCGGGTTCAGGTTCAACCCGAGTTCGATTCGGACTAAACACGAGCCAGTTGCACCAACTGTCGCGCGGTACTACGATTTGAATCAAAAATTTTGCCTAATCTCACTTTAATCTAGATTTATTAGCTTTCTTTTTGAGTTTCTCACTCAACGAAAATCATTTAAATCCCCGTGTAACGTCTTTCTAGAATTGGCGCAATACAAAATTCTTGTCTTCTTCCCATCGCTCCCGGACGCCCTCTTCCTCACCACCGAAAATGCTCACCTGCATTCGCCCACCCCCCCCCCCACCTTCTTTTTCTTCCGCTCGCGAGCTCCTCCTCACGCCGAACAGCCGCTCAACACCCTCTCCTCACCCCCACCGAAGCCCTCTCCTCTCTGTACCGAAAACCCCCGTCTCCTCCCCGCACTAGAAACACTCGCTTGCTTGGTCTCTCCCATTCGCCTCTCCCGCGCTCTCTCGCCTCCTCCCTCTTCACTGAAACCCTCGCCTCCTCTCCCCATGTCGAACAGCCTAGAGTCCTCGCCTCCCACCCTCGATAGATTCGGCTCGCCATCTCGCTTGATCGAACGCCTCTCCCTCGCCTGCTTCTCCTCCCTGCCTCCTATCTCCCCCTCGACCAAGACCAGCGCCTCCTTCTTCCCACGACGAATCCCTAGTAGAATCCCTTCTCTTAGCCGAACGCCTAATACGACTCGCCTCCCTCTTCACCTCTTCGGCCCGTCGCTCTCCCTCTCAACCGAAACCTTCGTTCAATTCGCCTCCTTAGCCCTAACCCCACTTCACTTTTAATTGGTCGCCTCCTTATCATTAATTCTCAAGAGCTCTTCTGTCCTAAGGATCGTACGCAAAGGTTCTTCCTCCCCTGATTGTTTGAGCCGGGGATCTTCTTCCTCATTCAACTGTGAACTGCAATATCCTTCTTCCTCATTGTCATGGGCCATGAGGAGCTTTTCCTTCCTCCAATCATTTGAAATCGTAAGGAATTCCTCCGATTGTTTGAGCTGTCGGAGCATAAAACTTCAAAATATATGTGTTGTTGATTTTCTTAAATTTTAAGTGCCTATATGCATGAACACTTCGCTTCAACATATATATGTGCAAATTTCTTAATCCTTGAATATTTGCAAATGTTATATTTGGATCCCAAATGATAATTTACTGATTTTCTTCAAATTCTTATACATTCACATGTGTAACACGTAATTTTAAAATATGTCACATAGCACAACTTTTCATTTTCTAGTCTACATTTCGTATGACTTCTTGTTTGAAATGGAGTTAATGGATGTGAATGAGAGCTTTTATGTGTCATTTGTAAAGGTTTCAAAACTTTATGCGCTATCATTTAAAATTTGAATGTTTTATATGTTACTTGCAAATGTTGAAAATTTGGTGGCATGTCTTTTAAAATCTGAAGGTTTTATGTGTCATTTGCAGAGATTTGAAAACTTTAGTGCACTATCTTTTAAAACCTGAAAGTTTTATATGTTACTTGCAAAGGTTTGTTGCCATATTTGGTAACCTTATTGGCTTGGCTTTATGTGAGAACCTTAAATTCATAAAAGTTGATTTGTGCAAATTGAAGAATTCACGCATATTATTCAATCCTTACGTATCCTCATACCTAACGCTCAAAAATGCATTATCTTTTACAATATACATAAGTTTCAGTATTTGTATACCTACTTGCAAAATTGAAAGTTTCAGAATGACATAGATTTTCTTTTCAGCATTATAAACTCGCAGTTTTGGAAGAATAAAATGTTTTTTGTTTGCTCTATATTTCTGCTGTTGGGAAGAGCTAAAGGTTGTAGTATTTGAGTTGTACTGCTACTATTGGGAAGTATTAAATAGCACTGTTTTGGCCATTCGTTTTCACTATTTTGGAGCTTCTAAAAGTGATATTTGGTGGCTTTAAAATGTTGTTTGGTCACTTTAAAAGTGTTGTTTTGATGACTTTAAAAGAGTTGTTTGGTGACTTTAAAAGCACTGTTTGGTGGCTTTAAAAGTGTTATTTGGAGTCGTTTTAAGTGATGTCTTTGAGCTTTTAAAAGCATTGTTTGCAGCAATTTAAATTTTTGTTTGGGTTATTTAAAAAGTGTTGTATTGGGCTTATATAAGCGTTGTTTAGAGCTTTAAAAGTGTTGATTTGGAGTGCTTTAAAGTGTTGTTTGAGACTAATTACAGAAAAGTTTTGGTCATCATTCAAGAGCTGATTTACATGTTGATTTGGAAACTTTAAAGGTTGTTATTTTTGGCCAATCGAAACACTGTCTTGGAGTAGATCTAAATACTCTTCCTATGGGTCGATTTAATTACAATTTTAAAAGAATTTAAATGCTTTAGACCGATTCATTTGTTATTTCATCCCTTGGCTTTGCCAGTTTTGGAAGTGAGTCGGCCTTCTCCTTTCTTTTATTTTGTTTAGTTTCTCTTGCTAAATGATTAAATTAAAATAAAAAATTCTGATTTAATTATTTGGAAAACACTCAAAGATATTTGAAGATTAGTTGAAAAATATTTAATGGAGGGTAAACACCTTAAATCACTTCAATCTCAAGTTAAAGTGTAGGCTTCATAGATTTTATGACCACACCTTAGGTGGGAGTTCATCTACCTAATTTTCGAATGAATGATGAAGCTGGGCATTTGAGTTTAATTCACAAATTGATTAAAACACTAAACATGAAGATATACCAAGATGTGGTTCATGACTTCTTTAATTAAATCAATTAGTGATATTCCTTCCATGACTTAACCTATAGTGAAACCCAATGCTTCGGGTTTCAAGCTTCAACCTTACACTCAAATCTTCCTAGCAATTGTGGATATTCCTAATGTGACATATAAATCACCTACCTCTGGTCCTTTATACGTGACATCATATTTTGTTTTGCTTGTTCGTGTTAATTTTCTATGATTTGTTTAGATTTTCTTGAGTCGGATTTCTAGCAATTCATTTAAGTTTTCCTACACATTACTATATTGTGTTTATTGCACTAATAATTCGCAACAATAGCAGAGGCACAAGTACACAGTTTATCATATGTTAATAACGTTTTACCACATTTTTTTTACTTTTTTTTACTGCACCTTTTACTGTTTCTCTTTCTGCATCTTTATACTGCTTTTCTTTATTACTTTTTAGACTGTTGTCCTCTACTACGCTTATACTATTCTTTTGTTCCTGCATTTATTTGCAGAACCTATTGGGCTCTCTTAGGATAAAGAACAGTAGGACGCCTGTTTAGAAGGTACCCTACGACAGGTCGTGACCCAACAATTGCATTTTCACACATAAGACCTAACCCTAAACTTGAAGTGCCACGTTAGGAAGCTCGAAGCAGCCTTTCCAAGAATTGGAACGAAGAAGCAAGAGGACGGAGGGCGACAATCAAGGCACAATAAGAAGTGAATCAACTTCAGCAGAACAAAATGCGAAACATATCTACGTCAACTAAACATTTATTTAGAATTAACACAAATTCATATGACTTCGAGGTAGTCTGCTTAATGCGACGTAAATCTCCACCTTGTCTTTTAGGCTTCTACACAACTCAGTTGTGCAATTATAAGTCCTAACACTTCTAGGATTCTGAGGTCTTCGTTCGGTACGACGTAAATCCTCATATCTTCGTAGGCTATTTGCACGATCGGGTATCGTGCGAGTATAACCCTAAATAATAAAATTGACAGGATTAAACATTAAATAACTTCACTTCTAAGACATAAAGCCGAACAATAGAATAGTTGAGAAGTCACCGAGGTTTATCTCGGATCCATGACATCCCCTTCTTTCACTCCCTTAACTCCTGAAAATAAGTGTTTCATATTGAGTCGTTCCCATTTGATTTTCTTATGTCCTACCTTGAAAACTACACTTTAAAATCTTGAAGACAGAACCACCGATCTTAATCGAGAGTTTTCTCAAGTGACTTCGGTCATTTGGGATGTAATTAACTACAGGGGTTTGCCCTTCTAGGAAACTTAGAACCCAGATAAAATAAACCTTATTTAACCTTCGTATTAGATAAAGGAATTTGTCAGTCACTTAAAAGGTTCCCAGATCAATAGATGTCATAAAACTCATAGTTTGCACGATTTGGTACACCGCAGCGGGATACACTTATCTTTCGAGAATGTATAACGGGCACGATTATACAAACTATTGCCAAATGAGATCCAGTCGGTCTCTTTTTTCAAAATTAAAATAAACTATTTTCAAAACCAAAAATTATATACACTAACTACGGGATTATTTTCAAATTAAAAGTTGACCGACAACTAATACTAGGTAGTATATATTTCTTATGCCGTTTAATTCTAATAAATGTTGGACTATGGTTAGTTGGATTGTGATATTATTTTACACTCAATGTATGTTAATACTTTGAATGAATTAGATTTATCTTTAGTGTATTTCGTGGGTTTTTTTAATGGCTCTATTTATTATTCGAAGTTATGATTGATTATTTAATGATATAAATGAAAAGATAATACTGTCCGGCTACAGTTTCTGATTTGATTAATTCTAAGTTATCATGTCAGGTCGTGATAAAAATGTATCAAAGATATTAGGTGTGAATATTGATAGAAAAAAGTCATTATGTTGATTAAATTAATTGATAAATAAAGGGTTAAATAGTATATAATTATATTATCTGCTATGTTATTTCATAAATGTAGATAATCTAGAAGTTAATCAAAATAACACTCAAACTAATACCCCTCTGAATAACGCAGTAAACGCAGATGCATGACTTGAATGACTAGGATCTCTTAAGTTCAGGCCTATCTAATGGGGGAGGTCGATGGACAAATATTTGAAGTTATTTCAGAAAATAAATTCACCACTATTTTCTAAAGAATGAAATCTAGTTGATGTTGAGAACTGGCTATTAAGAATAAAGAAGATTATAGATGGATTGTCTTGTCCTCCAGAGAGGAGGATTGTACTTGCCCCTTTTACCTTTGAAGGAGAAGCTGAAAGATGGTGACAACGACAGTTACAAAATTTTGGAGGTAAAACCGAGCACTTCATGAGGTGGAAGGATATGTGGCAACCATTAGAGAATAGTTCGTGCAACTGCCAGCAATGAGACAAATGCAGGATAAGTTTATCAGACTAGTACAGGCATTCAGTAATGCGATAAGAGGCAGAGTTCACTATGCTTTCGAGATATGCACCCAAATTGATTCCAAATGTTGAGAAGTGTCATAAGATTTTTGTTTGGGTTTAGGGATATGATTAGATAGCCACTGATTCCTTTTGGAATTGATGATTACTCTATATTGGTGGGGAGGGCAAGGAGAATGAGTTGGATTTACAAGCAACCCATAGAGGGACTTTCAGAAGAAGAGGAATTTGGAAGAATCCAAGTTTCCTCGGCGCCTTTAGGGCAGACAATATTTTAAGTCAAGAAATGCAAGTGCTAAGAAGGTCAGATTCAACAGTATTGACAACTAGATTGAAACCAAGTAGTGGGATAGGTGTGGAAGATCTCATAAGAGTGTGTGTCTTCCTGGATTCAGCACGTATTTTTTGTGCCACCAACCAGGATTTATTATAAGGAATTGGCCTAGCTTGGGAGAGAGAGCTCCACCACATTCTAGGGTAGTGTTGCGCCACCTCAGAGGAGCTTTAGCAAGTAAAGGCTAGCTAAGTCTTCATGATCAGTGTCAAATCCATGTCGAACCCAGCAAAATATTCAACTCAGGGTTTATGCACTTTCAGGGCATGAAGCTAAGGACTCCCGTGAAGTTATCACAGGTAAGTATTACGTTTAACAAATTTTTTTCAAGTGTACTTTTAATTATAATAGGATTCATGACATGTCATTCATAACATCTTGAAAGAGTTTAAATGCATTAATAAGCCAATCATAACTATTCAATGTAATAAATTTAATGATAGGTACCATATATTTTCAGAATAGACCAACAAAAATATTGTTTAGTTCAGAAGCATCATATTCTTTATATCCGAGAAATTGGTTAAAATGATGAAATTGAATATCATCTTAATGCCTGTGATATTATCTGTTTGAATGTCAAACAGTACTATGGAAGTTAATCATTTGATGTGGGAAGTTAATAATTGGTGCAAATGATTTTGACACAATTAATTGTTTTATCTTTAGCTGAATTTGAGATAATTTTAGGCATGGATTGATTTTTTAAAAACTGCCACAATTGACTGCAATGAAATGATTGTCAAAATAAATATACCTCGGGAGGCAAAAGTCAAGTTTGGTAGCGATATAGGGTTGGCATCCATAATAGTTACCTGTTTGAAAGCTTTAAAATTGATGAATCATGGAATTCAAGTTTTTCTTGCTCATGTGACAGATACCTCTAAGTAAAATATTTGGGTGATATTCCAAGGCTAAGGGAATATCCAAAATTTTCTCTTGATGATTTACCAAGGTTACCTCCTATGAGAGAGATTGATTTCTATAGAGCTATTACCAGGTTCTGAGCCAGTATCCAAGGCACTTCATAGAATGGTTGTTAAGAAGTTGCAAATGTTGAAAAATCAATTGAAAAAATTGCTAGATAAGGGGTTCATCATAGCTAACACAACACCTTAGGAATCTCTAATATCATTTGTAAAGAAGAAGAATAGGAGCTTCAAAATATACATTGACTGTAGAGAGTTGAAAGCTTGTTGTGAAGAACAAATCTCCACTGCTGATGATTAAAGACTTCATCAATCAATTTGACGGGGCTTCTGTGAATTCAAAGGTTGATCTAAAGTGAAGCTATCACAGACTGAGGATTAAAGGAAAAGGTATAGCGAAGACAGCTTTCGAGATTAGATATGGGCACTGTGAATTTGTGGCAATGTCATGTGAACTGACTAATGCTCCAAAAGTTTTTATGGATCTGATGACATCAAGCAATTTTTTGATACAATTGTGATTTTATTCATAGATGATCTCTTGGTATATTCGAAAGATTAAGCCAGTCATACATATCAATTGCATAATGTTTTGTGAGTATTGAAGGAGGATGAACTGTATAACAAATTTTATAAATGTAAATTTTAGCTTATAAGTGTGGTTTTTTGAGGCACACTATCAGTTGAGATAGCATATTTGTGAATCATAATAAGATCAAGGCGTTTGCAGATTGGTCGAGACAAACTACTTTTATTTGAGTCAGGAGTTTTCTAAGTCTAGTTGGTTATTACGAGAGATTTGTCGAGAGATTTTCACATATTATGTCAATATCCATATTAACTCAGAAGGCAGTGAAGTTTGGATGGTCAAATCATTTTGAGGAGGCTTTCTAGAAGCTGAAGATTTGTTTAATTTTAGTTGCAGTATTGACTATTTCTTCAAGTTCAGAAAGATTTTAGATTTATAGTGATGTCTAAAAGGTTCATTGAATATAGATATCACTATTCAAAAGATTTTGGATCAGGTCGAGGCTGAAAATTTGGAGAAGTATATGTTAGATACAGATGGACTGTTGAGATATAAAAACATCATTTATGTTCCAAATATGAATAATTTGAGGTAAATCTAAAGGAGACATTTATTTGGTTATACTATTCACCCATGGAGTTATAAAATGTATCAAGATCTCAAAGAAATATTTGGGTAGCCAAGATTGAAGAAGAGTGTGGCAGAATTTGTGATAAAGTGTCCTACATGTCTGCTAGTGAATGCAGAACATCAACGCCCTAGATGACAATTATAGTGTTTACCTATTCTTAAGTGAAAATAGGAGATTACATAGACTTTGTGATTGGATTGTCTAGATTGCACTTGGGTCGTGATGCTATTTTGTTAAATGTTGACAAATTGAATAAGTCGGCCCATTTCTTGCCCATTAGATAGACATACCCTATTGAGAAGTTGGTCATATTGTATATGGATCAAATTGTAAGATTACATAGAGGGCCAAAACCTATTGTCTCCAATAGATATGGCAGATTTACTTCCATATTGTGAAAGAAGACTCAGAAGGTTTTCGCACTAGATTGACTTTCAGTACATCATTTCACCCATAAACAAATGGCCAGTTAAAAAAGACTTTTCAGACTTTGGAGCATCAACTAAAATTACATGTCATTGACTTTGGCGGAGGATGTGAATCACATATAGCTTTGGTAGAGTTTGCTTTTAGTAATAGTTACCAGGCTAATATTTGGATGGCTCCATATGAAGCTTTGCATGGAAGAAGTGCAGGACACGAAAAAGGTGAAAGAAATATCATTGGAGCTGACTTGGTTGATAATGCTACTGAGAAAATTAGGCTGATCAGAGACAGATTAAGAGCAGTGTATAATAGACAAAGTAAATGTTATAATGCTAAACACAGAACAGTAGAGTTCGAAGTTTGAAGAATTTTTCTATCAAAATTAATACTTTGAAAACTGTGGAAAGAGAAAAATCAAGCCCAAGATATGCAAGTCCATTTGAGACTGTGGAAAGAATTGGAAATGTGACTTTATAAATTGATTTTACCAACTCAAATGCAAGGAGTGCATGATATTTTCTATATTTCTTCACTTAGGATGAGTCTCATAGAATTGTTGTAAAGTTGGTGGAGATACGGTCCAATTTGACCTATATAAAAAAAACAGGTGAAAGGATTGATGTGAAAAAGCATTATATAAGAAAGATTTCATTTGTGAAAATTTTATTGAAGCACAGATCAGAGAAAGATGCTACTTAAAAGAAAGTTTTAAATATGCAAGAAAGATATCCCCAAATTTTCAGTTAAGGCATGTTCGCTTTTATATAAAATTTTCAATTTTAATGATGATATTTTTATGAGGAAAGAATGTAGTATCAATAATAAATAAATACATAAATAAAATATCAAACAACGTGAATAATTATCTCCAAGGTTATATTAAGAGTTGTATGTCCCATTTTCAAACATCATACTGAGCAAAGAAATAAACCAGAGAGGCAAAGCCGAGAACGAAAGTGCTCGTGCATAATAAAAATTTTAAGTCTTTTTGAGAAGAGTAAGGAGAAGGAGGAAGAGGAAGAGGAAGAAAAGGGAAACGGGTGGCTCATGTGAGGTGTCACGTAATTATGTTCTATGCGACAAAAGAAATGGAAGACGACAAGAAACCATCGTGTGCAGAAGAACCTACTGATAGGGCTTCCTGGGCGAGTACTTGAGCTAGATGTCGATGTTGTGGCTTGTTGTCTAAGTTGGCGTTGCGTTGTGTCAGCGTGAGTGAAGGATAAGAATCGACTGGCATTGAAAGAGAGTGTGTTGCGCGTAGGAGGCTCAATCGTTTTTGGTGTGAAAAAGAGGGGAGAAAGCTCGTGCGTGTGCAGGTAAAGGCAGCCAACCGAACATGTTTTAAGGTTAGGTTAAGTTTTAATTTCTTAGTTAATTTAAATAAATGTTAGAATTATTAATGATAGTATCTATTAAAATATACATGACCTTTAAATCGAAGAACTTTTACTCGGTAAGATTGGGAGTTAGAAATTATTGATTTCATACAATACGTAGAAGGTAAATTTTGAGGATTTATTTCTATCAAGTAAATAATTGGAAATATAAATGCTTACGTGATTTTTAAATTAATCAAGAATAGAAGGCTGGTAAATTCTTCGGATTTGAAGAAGAGGTGAATCAAGACATTCAAAGAATGATATGATAAAGATTTATAAGTTTTGTATGATAATTATATAAAATAGTTTAATTAAAGGTGGTGTCAATTTAATATCAATAATTTTATGAATTAATTTAAATGATTTTAATTTGTCAAATAATTGAATTAAAGGTGGTATTAATTTCATATCAACAACTTTATGAATTAATTTTAATGATTTTAATTTGTCAAATAGTTGAATTAAAAGACGATAGAAAGATCAAAATTTGTTTGTTTAAGAAAATAAGGTGAAGGGATAAGTTTTTTTAGGTCACTTAAGAGTTATGAGAGTAATTACTTTCTTATTGAATTAGATTAATGATTTTTTAAGAAATTTCATATCAATTTGATAAAAGTAAACTTGCAGTATTATTTTAAAAATAAATATTTCATTTATGTTTTGCATTTTGAATATTTAAATGATGTCCCACAAATGGGAGGAAAATAATTAATATACGAAAGTACATTTAATGATTTTAAATTGGCATGAAATGATAAATAAATGCTCAAATCAATCAAGATTTATCCTGACATGGTATTGACAGGGGATGTAACGTACTCGTGCATGAAAAAAAAAATGAAAATAATAAATGTGTGCATTCGGGAATAAAATTTTATGGGAACCTACGGTACAACTTTTAGAGAAAAATTCGGGTATGAAAGTGATATTGGTATGACTTCCTAAAATAAAGATAAATTAAAAAGGTAAATGATTAAATTGAAATAGCAAGGATTAATTTAAAATAAAAGCTTACAGTTTAATTAATTAAGTAATTAATCACATTACTTTTGGACACTCATGCATAGTATTTGTTTATTAAATTAATACACAATAAGATTATAATTGTTCACTAAGTTGTGGTAAATTTACTGTTTAAACTAATTGTTTCTTTCAGGTAAAACACTAGACTAATACGACTGACAAGTGAGATTTGATTTACAGAGGAAGAACTACATATACTAGGTAGTAGGTTGTTTGTTCTTATTTTGTATAATTCTAAAAATATTGGAATATTTTTAGTTGGATTGTGATTCTTTGGATGAATTGGATCTATGTTTATGTACTTTGTGAGTTTTTTCAAATGTTATTTTTATTATTCAAAGTTACAATGGATTATTGAATGATAGAATAAAAAGGTTAATATCAACCGATCACATTTCTGATTTGGTTAATTCTAAGCTATCAGGCCGAGTCAAGACATATTTGTTGGTCAAGCAAGGCAGGAAAAAATATAAGCACATGAAACAAAATTGTCAAGTATACAATTTTATACTGCAAAGTAAATTATCCCAAATCTATAGCAAGTGGCACCAAATTTTGTGAGAGGAAACATGTAAATTATCTTAGCCACCAACATTTCCTCATAGATCTAGACATGAACATACAAAATAGAATCTCATATTTTCGGAGCCACTCGATAATTTGAATATTTTGAACAAGATAACTAATTTGTTCCCAAAGAGTTTAAAGTACTATATCAAAACTTACGTGCATGCTCAATCATTAATTAGATAAAGTATTGTCTAAATCTAAATGGCCCAAGATGTAAACTTCAAGGTACAATTGTTTTCATTTGATAATACTAACGATCAATTTAAAATTATAAATTAATCATAGAATTTCGATATTATGCAAGATTTACCAGTTTTGTAGTTAAATATTTATATCTCTAGACAATTAAACACATTTCATTAAAGATCTTAGGCTAAAGATTAACGACAAATTTACCATTGCATTTGATCAAAAATACTAAATAAATGAGAGATTTATACAAATATTTAAATATTAAGAAATATTACAGTCATTTTATTAGTATTATTATCACACCGGTCATTAATTTTCCTAATAAAAGATCAATATCATCTCTAAAGCCTGTCATACACATACCGATACAACAATAATGTATGGTTCAATATGATCTTAATGAAGAAATTGGGGTTCATGAAAATATTTTGAGGATATATTTCATGCATTTGAAATTATAATTTAATTAATACATGTCATTAAATCTGAATTTACATCTAAAATAGAAAATGTTCATGAACTTTTATCTAAATTGAGCAAGTGTCGGAATTTGAGTTTAAAGCTTAAATTAAGCATCAAATCTAAATATTATCTATTCCTAAATGTAACATTGAACCAATCTTACCTATTGAAGTCGAAGAATCAACAGAGTAATTTGATAACAATACTCTTGGCATACTATAAATGAAGATTATCTCCATGAAGAATTATTGAACGGATATTGATTTTATTTTTAGTTTTGAGCATATTATGTGAACCCTTAAGGAAATTGGAGTTCTACTCTTAAACATTGATACACCTTTTGATGTAATAGTTAGAATTTCATCAGAAACTTCAAATTAAGCATCTTCTTATGGGAGCAATCTTGGGATAGGTGACCTATGGAGACGTTACACAAATGGGAAAAAATCATAAGGCCATTTGGCCAAAGCGGACAATCTCTCAATGAATGACAATCCGGACGGTTGCAAATTAACAAACAAATTCATTAAGAAAAACTTGTAGAGAGATTTTAGCTAAGCCAATATTTTGTTAATGATAAATACTTTAAATGAAACTTAAATTTTAAAACTCTGTCCATCAATTTAATCTAAAAGTGCATAATTCTCTGAAAGTAATTGTTAACCTATTTGGATTAGCATTATTTACGAGTATGTTCATCCATACAGGCATATCATATTTATGCGGTATATGCATTTTAAATTTCCATATCATTTTATCCTCTTAAAAAAGTAACGTGTTCAATTACTATCATTTAATTATTTAACTAATGTCATATTACTCATTTGCATACATTCAGTGATGTGCACTACAGTGCATGGCATGACGAGGTGCATAGGAGGGCACACAGTATCAAAACAGCATTACTATTCACATTGTTCATGGACAACAGCGCATAGTCCCCAAGGCAGGGCTATTTTTATTTGGTGAGTTAGGTTTCCGATTAATAGTAATATTAATTATATTTTGTTTATTACACCCTTGCAAAGGAAGATGAAGATTGTACAGGCTGGCATTCTTAAGAACATACAATATTCAAGAGCAATCTAGATAAAAGTGGACTATTCATCAAGGCCTGACACTCTTCGAAGGAATATGAAGATGATGACAGCAATAATAACAACAACAACAAAGCCTTAATCCCACTAAGTGGGGTCGGCTACATGAATCATTTTTCTCCATTTCATCCTATTTAGTGTCAAATTTTCATTTAATTCTAATAAATTAAGATCATTTTTTTATGCAGTAAGCTCAAGTTTTCCTAGGTCTACCTTTGTCTTTCTTAACATAAATTGTATCTAAAACATCTACTCTCCTAATCGGATCATGAAGATGACAAGAGAAACGAAAAAGATTATGATTTAGATGACAATAATAATAACGATAGAGTCAGGCTACTTTTGCCAAAGAATATGACGAGCCAACAATATATTTTCTTCTAACTTTTTTAGTAAATCTAATTTCCTGTTTATTTTATTTTCTCATGAATTATAGCTAACTTCAGGTACAACATGAATGAATTAAGATCGTGCATGTTGTGAGGAGAGATGATTTTTTTATAATAAATAATTTTTTTGACATTTTTTGTTAAATTGATTTCATTATAGCAAAAAATTAAACTAAGTATATTTTGTTACAATAAAATCAAGATAACAATATATCAAATAAGAATATTTATTACAGAAAATTAATTCATTAATCTCAATCCACTACTGTTGCATGTGAAGCTAGCTGATATACGACAGAAAATAAAGTAGAAGATTTTTACCAAAAAATTTAAGAAGAAATTATATAAATTATTAAGTTCTCAATTTTAGCATCATTAACTTTCATTTCCAATAGTTTAAACATAGGGATTATTTTGGTCATTATTTAAAAAGTTTGATGACTGAGTCGGGCTTTCACATAATCTTAGACTACAATGGCCCCTTATAAATAATCAATGAATCATTTTGATAATTTTCTTTTTATTTAGGTAGGTGGCTTACTAGAAAGTGGTGTACAACATAAATACATATTTGTATAAATAGATGAAAAAAGCAAAGGGGTGTAAAACAAGCTGGTTGGAATTGTCCAAAGTACCATTACTCATTCTAAAAAAGGTCATAACATACATTTGTCCTTAAAAATTAACTCATGAAAAAGAAATGCAGCATAAAACATACAGCTTAATAAATAAACACAGCTATAATGAAAATTAGTTGGCAATTGAAAGAAAACACATAAGCAAACAAATCCTACCAATGGTGTGCTATTGAATGGTACGCATTAGGAAAAAGTTCACCTTTTGACAAACAAGTTCTCCACAAATATCTTTAACAATCAAGTCAAGCACAAGATTGTCCCCCTGCTGGCTCAACTGTAAAAACTCATCATACCTACAAAAGAACATACAAAAAAGGTAAATTTGTTTTTTGCTTCGGTATTTCTGCCCCTTTGGCAAAATAGCTCTACACAAGCACTAATCAAGCTTTTCGCCGTCCATTTTTTCCCGACAAGAAAAATGCATAATTATAAAGGTTTTTGCACTTGTAGGAGTTGTAGCAGCCACAGATACCTTGTACAACCTGTTAAAAGTTTTGCAAGCCCAAACATAGTTCCACCGCCAATGTGCGTGCCAGTAACCCGTTCAAACTTCCTGTTTCCCATCACCTACAAACTATCGTCATTTATTAGAACTGCTACACAGGTACACAGATTAGGCAGAAAAATAGTGGAAAACCCAATCAATTAATAATATGTCAGAATTACCTTTATCATACTAACTCCAGAGCCAATATTGACAAGAAGATATGGAAACAAGTTCTTTTGGTCGACATCTACAGGAGTCCGTTTCCCATGCATGAATGTAAAGGATTCGTATGGGATTTTCTGTTGGGAAAAAAGCTGGAGAATCAGTAAGTTTCTCCCTTCGAGAAAGAAATAAGGAAAGGCCATAAATAACGAAATCAACAATTTCTTAACCAGGAAATAAAATAAAACCAGTCGGAAATTTTTATTCATAAACACACTAAACCATATTCAACTGAAGACATACAAAAAATAGCTATAATTTGATCAATATCATTGAAATGATTTAAATAGGCATGCATATTCCAATTCTGTGAGCAATTGACTGAAAGAAATGTAAATATAAGAAGAAAGTTGTAATAAACATTACTGCGTGCAAA
Source organism: Papilionanthe hookeriana x Papilionanthe teres (assembly GCA_022702705.1). NCBI lineage: Eukaryota > Viridiplantae > Streptophyta > Magnoliopsida > Asparagales > Orchidaceae > Papilionanthe > Papilionanthe hookeriana x Papilionanthe teres. The sequence goes on from CM040425.1 coordinate 55,658,097, forward strand.
TTAAAATTAGCAACTTGAAGGTGTACGTTTCTCTAGTACATAAAGCATCTATATGCCAGTACAATGTTTTGTTAATGGAGATCACTTGGATGAAAATTTATTTCAAGTAAAATTGGCTTATTGTTCTATTCTTTTGGCGCTAGACAATACACGAGTTAGCTAAGTGAATCTAAACTTACCATGTTGGACTAGAACGTAAGGCTGTCATAAACCTACTAATTTTCAGAGCATAAATAAAATTTGCTACGATGCATACATCACAGTATTCATCAGGATATAAAAGGAGATGTGATTCATTGGAGATGCATCATATAAAAAAGCTGTTTTCCCAGAAATCAACAAGGCAATAGTTGAAAGAGCAAAAATCAAATGATTAATTCCTTTTTACTATTTGAACTTCAAATATAGATCAAAAGTAGTAATATCAACCACCACTAAATTTTGATAGGAAAAAGAAGAGCATCAATAGAGATTAGGGAAAAAATAATAATTTACTTCACCAGCATAACACAACATAACCCAAATAAATAAAAGATAAACCAAAAAAATTCAAAAGGTACGTAATTCTCCCAAACCCTAATCCTAAAAATCAAGACAACAAACACATATGACATAACCCTAAACATATTAAGCCCTATTTGTACCCCACAATAACAACAAACAAATGACTAAATTGCTCTTTTAGTCTTGCTTATTAAAGGTCTTCAAATTATTTGGCAGGCTCAGCGTTGACTCAATGGAGCACGAGGTAGACGGCGCCTAGGCGCCGTCTGACATTAGTCCCCAACTAAAAAGACAACTCCTCAGGATGGAAGAGAGAAATTGTTGATGGATCAAGTCATATTGCTCCCACGTGACATCACAATCTGACAATCATTTCCATTTAATCAATATTTCATTCCCACATATTGATTCCTGATACACCCCTTTAAACTTATGTGACTTCAAGAGAACTTCCATATCCTCCTTCATCAAAGTAATGGGAAGCGAATAAGATGAAAACATTATCACCAATAGCACGTCTAAGCTGCGATATGTTGCACACTAGATGGAATGTCGCGAAGGCCACAATTTTAAAGGATAAACCACCGTCCCAATGCATCATAAGAACCAAAATAGCATGGGGCGTTATTGTGTTTGGCCAATGCCTTTTGTCAAGGGCGCCAAAATTTTAGGTGCACCGTATCTTCTACTGTAAACTACACATCCCTTCGATGCCCGTCAGCTTGTTTTAACATGAGTTGTTATGCTTTCAATAAATATCTCTTCAACCAAGACCTCTCGGATCAAATCTCACAATCTCATCCTTCAATACTAGAGGATATTGGTATGGACGTGCACTAATGGGAGAGACCCCTAGCCTCAGGGTTATCGCATGCTTCGTGCTACCTCTAAGGAGGCAATCTGCATGGAAACTAAAAAAATTTAGCAAACAATTGTAAGAGATGTTGGCCCGTTGTTATATTTCTTACAACCCTGTATAATGTGTCTCTTCTATGTTGCAAAACTAGATCAAGAATCACAGTCTTGCATCCTAAATTGCCCTCACCATGATCTTGAGAGTCGCCAACGTCTTGCATAGACTAGAGTCATTGCAAAGCACTACTGTCTTGTCTCCCTCCGAAAGTTTCATTGTCAAAATTTTATAATTCATCTTAATCTCCATAAAGACGTCAACCATTTTAGATCCAATAAAGTATCAACGCTTCCTAAATCAAAGGGAAAAAAGTCCTCTACCACTTGAATATTTTGCAACATCAAAATCAGTCCCTTAATAACTCTCCAGCGCTTCTCCACCAATCCCGTCACCATCATTACTCCAAAAGCTTCTTGGGTCAACCATCTCAAGATCCAATTGCTCCACTACATGAGTAGAGATTAAAAAAAAGTGGCTAGCCCGACTATCTACCAACACCACTACATCTTGCTCTCTGATTTGTCCCGAAAGTTTTGTGGTTCGGTGTGAATCTCACTATCGATTTCAAGAAGACTTCTACCATATCCAAGTGAGGGTGTTCCTCCTCCACCACCACAGACTCCTTTATTTCTTCATCCCCTGTCGCATCCTCATCACACACTATGAGAACCTGCAATTTCAGATCCTTGCAGCAGTATCCTAGGGCTCGCTTCTCTTGAATATCTATCTCTGTACGGTATTTGAAGGACTCTCTTATCGTGGCCCAGTATTCATGTCCCGTGGAGCCTCTCTTTGGAAACCCAATGTTTGAGTTTGGTACCATCATAGTTGTAATATTTCGGCATTGCGCTCCAACTATGTTGCTCATATTAATCTATTCCATTACATTTCTATCTTCAATCGATTGCACTAATTTCATAGTTTCCCTCAATCTTTGCAGTGTCAACAAACGAAGTGTTTCTCGAATTTCTAGCTTCAACCCCTTCATGAAATTTCCTTCAAACAGTACTTCCTGCTTCCCTCTCAACGGCCAAATAACATCTCAAAATTCTCTCTATAATCCATATAATGCAAAAAATTGTTCATAAATCTCCTTGCGTGGTTCTAAAATAGATGTGGGAGTGTTCCGTATAGAGGCACCTTACGCAATCCCATGTACAAGGACCAGATGCAGAAACCTCTCGAGACCCTGAGAGCTTCAGTTTTCACATCTAGACTAAATTGTAAGCCCATCGCTTTGTTGTCTACTAATGTTCAGCCACCGGCACCGCATCCCTACTGCCTAGTTGATCTTCCAACACTTCCCCTACACTATCATTGTTGTTCCAGCAGCCCAAAACCCTGTGCCGCCTCGCTACTGTCCGAGCAGTTAGAACCACCTCCCGTGGTCTAGCTGTTGTTCCCACCGCCCATATCAGCCCCTAGCCATTGTTCCGTCGTTATCCAATCCACCTACCCTCATGCTACCATCTCTCCAAGCCCCCTTACAACCATCACCACCACCTGAGATCCACCCTAGTTTGAATCGTGTGTGTTGCTATTTCAATTTTCTAAATGTCTTGTTGTTGCATTTTCCCTTTTGAGTATGTTGGTTGTAACTGGTTATTTGATTTCAGTAAATATATTTGTTTCTCCTATTGTGATTTGGATTAGCTCTGATATCATTTGGTATCAAAGCTAGCTTTACCCTAATCCTATTCTAGGGTTTCTAGCCCCCCCCCCCCCAATTCAACCTTATCTCCACACAAAATTCCTTCCCTTTGCTTTTTGAATCGGCCATCCAATTTTTTTCTTCCCCACCCTACATCATCCATATACACCATATTTCATCTAAATACACCTAAATCCTAACCACGCACTAAAGACATTTTTCGAAGAACTGAAAAGGAGAAAAGAACATGATGTCTTTTATGATAAATCTGTAAAGAGATTTATAGAATCTTATATGGAGTAAGTGCAGCGGCAAATCCTCCAACTGCAACTGAGATTGCCTCTTCGAGAGTATCACACGGAAGGATCACCCGTAGCTAGAATGGTGACTTGAGAGATCGAAGAAATTGGGTGGATCGCTTCCACTATACAAATATCAGGAATAAGAAATCTCCACCCTGAAATTTGAACTAAAATATTTGAGAACTCGGAATTTTGAATAAAAATGGATTTGCGACATTTTAACCACCATTTAAATCTGGGCAAGTTCATGAATCCAAACCATAGAACTTTTCTTTGAATATCAAGAATCCCAGTTGACATAATGGTGAAACTATATGTCAACAAGTTAAAGAAGAATACGTTGTTTTAGTGGCAAAATTTGAAGCACATACGCCAACGTGAGAGAAAAGATAATATCATTATTTGGTCCAAGATATAAAGGGAGATGCAGAGTCACTACCTACCATATCATTACAGAGAGAGGATGTGCAAACCCTAACTTCAAAAGTTGAGGGACAACGTTACCGGATGACCACCCTACCTCACAGACAAAGTCCAACATCATCGAGCGGCAAAAGACTACACCTGGTGAAGCATCCAAGAAGACTTCACCTGAGGAGACACTAATTCAAAGTAGAGAGCGGGTGGTATCAATCGGCATTCTCAAATCTGTCCAACCAAAAAGTGTTCCAAGTTTCATGGATTTGGGCATTCAATCATATTGCACAACTGAGAGAATAATCTCTTTTATTGATCAGGGAGCAGTTGCAGAAATAGAGTGACAACGGAAAAGATGAAGACGTCAAAGATGAGCCTCAACTTCAAGTCGTTGATGCTAGTGACTCAAGAGGAACTCCTGAGAGAGACTCCAGCTGGACTAGCAAAGATTGTTCTAGAAGATAGTGAGTCTGAGGCAATAGATGTTCATGTAAAGTATGACTTTGTGATGCCTCAAGCTACCGTTTTACAGGCATTAAGATGAGCATCAGCAAGTCTGGCATTGAATGACCAAAATGGCCATGAGTTTACGGAGTCGATATTAGACGCAAGGAGGCCTCAGATATAAGAAGATATTAGAATTCACAAATACATAGCCTACCTTCTGAGTTGCCCCTACGAAGAGAGTTCCAACATATCAGAGATTAGAAGCTTTTGAGCTACTTATGAAGACCATATGGAGTCCTTTATGTACTAAATTCAGCTAAATAGTGTACTCACTGATTAGCAGGAGGGACCACCCACGATGCTGGAAAGCACCTTAAGAGCTTCAAGGGAAAAATCATTATTCAATAGGATACAGGTTCTACTGAGAACAAGAGGTTTCATAAGTGGTTGCTCGTGAGAGTGGCTCAGTCTGCCAAAAATTTCGTCCAAGAGTTGATTCCTCCTCACATACTTGTTTATCAAGTACGTCTGGTGGAGCATGAGAAGTGGAAGAAGCAGCTTACAGATGTAGTGGCTCAACATCAGATTCGAAAGAATACTCATTTACCTATAGTTTCAGTTCAGATAGTGTGAAAAGAAAATTAATACTTATTCTACCAGGATGTACTTTGGAATGATAATACCTACAGAATTTCGCAGGGAGAGTATGTCATTTCTGCTATCTTCAACTGGACTAAACTGACATCATACCACGATAAGACAGAAACTTCAATGGATAAGGTTGAAGCTCCTCTAATCTTAGGAGACTAATGTAGAAGCGCCATATAGGGAAGCCTTCCGCAATCTCGCCTATAGAGGCCGAATGTGGAGACTCCCGCGAACATGTGGGCTTCAATTTTCATGCATGGACCAAAAAAGTCCAAGTTTTGTCATTGTTGTGGAGTCCGTCGGTCCTCTTGGGACACTCATTATTCTATTATTATACGTGTCTGTTTCTGATGTTTGAGGATTATTTTATAGTGTTTTGTTCGGCATAGCCTTCGGCATCACAGGTTTCCTTTCAAGGACTGTATCTAACGAACACATAATGATTCGGCTTGTATCTTACACTTGTGGTGGTGACTATCCTGTACCCACCCTTCCCCCACATCCTTCTCTACTAGAACCACCTGAAAACAGCCACTTGGTTTTTCTCCCTGCAGTTTCCCCGCCTCCAAGCAATCAGCCTCCTGCAATCCTAGTTGCCACCCTGCTCTACCATTCCAACACCTTCCTCCACCTTCTACCAGCCTTCTGCCTTGTTCTCGCCTCGTATGCTCATCACCTCGTTGTCCAATGTTATTTCAGCCACCTGAACTGCATCCTTACAACCAACTTGTTGTTCCAACACTTCCCTTACACTGTCATTGTTGTTCCAGCTGCCCAAAGACATTCCCTTTGCCACCTCGCTACTATCCCAACCACCAAAACCACCTCCCAGCAGCCTAGCTGTTGTTCCCGCCTCCCAGAACAACCCCAGGCCTCTATTCCTTAGTTGTTTAGTCCCCTTACCCTCATGCTACCACCTTTCCAAGCCCCTAATGGCTACCATCACCACCCGAGATCCACCCTAGTTTGAGTGTTTGTGTCATGTTTCTTGCTATTTCAGATTTATGGATGCCATATTACTGCATTTTCCCTTTCAAATGTGGTGGTTGTAACCAATATTTGTTTTTAGTAATAATATTTATTTTTTTTATTGTGGTTTGGATTAACTCCAGCATCAGAAATGCTCCAACAATCGGTCTTTGAATTCTTCACATATTTTGATTAGCTAACATTGTTCTCTCAGTTGATACCACGTCAGAGCATTCATTTCCAAACATAGGGCCACTGCAATCAAATTTTATTCCTCATCAGCCCATTAGCAGCAAAGTATCTCTCCATGTGATAAACCCAACCACAGGCATCCTCTCCTTCAAATATCGTCATCTTCAATTTCCTTGTGCATGAGTCTCCTCCACAATTTATCAACCGAAGTTTGTTCCATCCATGAAGCGGGGGTCGAGTTCCCTTCCTTCACCCATATTGATTTCTCTTGTTCCATAAATCTAGCTCGCCTCATAATCAACTTGCTCGTCCTCATGAACTCCTGAAATGTCTTTCTTCTGGAAGGTTGTCGCAGCAAAAAATCACTAACAAAATTGGATGAAGCCCTCGGCTAGGGCCCCCCACCATGGTTCCTTGTTCCAGGCTAAAATCCTTAGAATTGATCTTCTCCAACATCGAATTGTATGTCTTCTCGTTCCTCCTCCTGCCACTCATTCCAATCCAATTGAATCCGCTTCCAATTCTTTCGCTCGATCCTAAGACTCTAGATCCGCCTAAAGTAGTGGCGTTGTTCTGATGTCACGTGAATCCTTCTAATTGCTGCAGCTCGCGTCTGCTCAAATTGTTGTTGCTAGATCCTACGATAAGCGGCAACGGGTTTGCGTAAAATTCCACGATCTTCATCATATCTTCTAGAGCAGTGAATCTCCCCAAAATGAACGAGAACCACGCCATCATTCATTCCATATCTGGTTTGTCTCGTCTCTCCCTCTAGTTTCTCCTTCTGAGCATCTACTTTATTGGTTGTCATTACTCCCAGGACAATTTTTTTTATCACGAATGTGGAACACTTGTACGTCGTGCTCCAATTGTTGGCTTCACAACTAGCTCGAATCGGTATCATGAGCTTCGATCAGAAAGAAGACGTTGCAAACCCATCGTGGGCTTTCCAACTAGCTCGAATCGCGATTTTATTGTGAAGTTCGATCATGAAGGAGATGCAATACGATAGAGGTGAGACCGTCGTTGAGGAGGGCGTCTCGACGATTTTAGAACAATAAGAGGCAGAGCAGCAGCCTCGTATGTGAAAGAGAAAGATTTCTAACAGAGCAACGGACCCTAATGATCTTATACAATTTTAATAGGAAAGAGACAGACTTCAACTGAGATTAGAACAGCCAAAATAATTTACTTCAACAATACAATAAAACACAACCCAAATACATAAAAGAGAAAACTACAATTTGAGAGGTAGGTAATTTTCCCCCAAACCCTAACTCTTAGATTCAAGGTAACAATCATACATGACATACCCTAAACATATCAAGCCCTTTATACCCCACAATAATAAATAACAAATGCCTAAATTACCACTTTAGTCTTGCACCTAACAAAGGTCTTCAAATTATTTGGCAAGCTCAACGTCGACCTAGTGGAGCATGAGGTGGATAGCGCGGTAGGCGTCACTCTAACATATTTTCACAATTTGATCAAGCATCACATCAACGAAATCCCATCACTGACATTCCATCAAATTTCTGAAATACCAATCTACTCCAATGACTCCCATAAGAGTGGTTAATTAACTGTTTCCCTTATTCCTTACCTAACCATGCTATGATTTACAAGATCTTTATGTTTATAATCAAGTCAAAAAGTTCATGTTAGCAAACGGTAATGTAAGTTGGCTTTTAAATCAAAAGCCTTTAGGTTTGACTTGTCTCGATATTGCACTAAATGATGAAAAAGTCTTTTTCTAGACGTGATAAAGATGAAAAATTTAGTAGCATTCCATCAGTTTATGATTTAGTGTCAATCAAAAGGTTTTCTCAAGGAATGGGAATCTCTAGATTAGTGAAAGCTGCACGACTAGGGCAAACGAATAACATGTACTTTTAATATTAGGAGAAAAACTACTATAAGGTAAACATAACATATTAATATGACACAAAAATAAAATATTCATGATGCATGTCCTGATGTTGCATATTTCTATAACGCAATTCCAAGAATGATTTTAAATACTGTTTAGAAAACTCTTAAGAAACTATATGTGTGTTTAACAAACCAAATCTAAGTCCCGCAGACAGGTTAAGTTAATACCTTCAACAAGAAATTAGCTCCAGTTACAACAGTATCCATTTCGTCCAATTTATCAAGAGAAACACCCAACTTCTCTTTGAAGATATCGGCAAACTTGAAGGAACCGCCGCCTGTAGCCTACAAAAGCATTGAAAATAAGTCCTTTGATATTCCATATAATGAAGAACGCAAAATTAATTACGGACATTTACAAACATATCCTTCCAATGTATTTACATATCAAACACCTATACTTTGCTATTTACATTTATACCATCAAAATCATTCATATCACATCAAAAATACAAGCATTTTAACCTTTAAAAAGTAGAATACAGCTTCCTTCATAATGAGGCGGTAAAGTATAGGTGTTAGATATGTAAATAGATAAGAATTGAGTGGTACAATTAATTAACAAGAGAAGCTGGCATGGACAACCATACATTCAATATACAGAAAATTAAATCTTAGTCCTGAACCATCCATTTAATTTTTCTCATTATCAAAATGTTCACCAAGTTGAGCAAATGTTGACACGATCATTTGGTCAAATATGTGAATGCATCCCCTATGGATGTTCACTGTCAATGTCCAAAAAAGCAATACCTTCATATTCATTTTTATTGATCTTAAAAAGGAAAGTGATGGATAACAATGTAAATTAATTTGCCATGCATTAAGAAAATGCATGTCAAAAGCATGCTAAAGTTATGATTTGATGAAACCACAAGTGGCATTAGAAACAGCAGAGGAGCGATCAAAAAGCTCCATATCATAATGAGACCATATCAATGATAAATATGCAAATTCAGGGGGTTTGAAACTAAGAATTATAAAAAACAAGGTTGAAGGTAAACAAATAACTACATATGATAAATTTATATATTTTAGATCTATTACTGAAAAGGTTGCATATGAGGTTTTAATTTCTAGTAATATTATAGGATAAGAGAATAATACTGGATGGTTAAAATAAGAAGTATCGAGTAATACTATAGAATAAGAGAATATCATTGAGATAATGTAAATTTATGAACTTCTTAGATCGTCAGATTTATGCATACCTTCATATCCACATTCATGCTTGCCGAACCTGCTGCAAATCCTGCAATGTCAACGAATACTAAATTTTGGTAAAGTATAATTCCAATAAAATATCAGAAAAAATTATAGAAGCAAAATAAAATTTAGAAAAAATTTAACTTTGTTTACATTCAATTAATATTAACACTGTTATTGATGATCCTAAGCACGGATGTGAAAAGTAAAGGGTTGCGTTAAGTAGTCGACAATCAGCATAAAATTTGTCGAAAAATCTTGATATGAATTCTTTTGATCATTGTGTAAGCGCTAGGGCGTCACCTGGAAGCAATGCACTATATGGCCTGAATACAGTAAAAATGTGCAAGGGCCGCTGCACCGCACCCGGGTGAAGTGTGAAACAAAGGCAAGGGTTTTCACATTACGGAAGAATGCGAGTAAAGAAGTTAGTCCATGAAACTAATATTAGTATAAGTTCTTGGAATATAGGTACTCTCAAAGGTAAATTAATGTAATTAGTTGATATTATGATTCATAGGAAGATTAATATCTTATGTATTCAAGAAACTAAATGGGTTGGAGAAAAAGCTAAGGAGATTGATAACTTAGGTTTTAAATTTTGTATTATGGTAAGAGTCTCACTAGAAATGGTATATGTGTAATTATAGATAAGAGTTTGAAAGATAATGTTGTAAAATTAATAGAGTTGGAGATAGAATTATAGCCCTTAAGATTATTATTGATACAAAGATTTTTAATATTATAAGTGTTTGTGCTCCTCAAGTAAGTTTGAAAGATAAATTTATGGAATGATTTATAATACTTAATACAAATGATACATCTTGAAGAAAGATTTTTTATTGGAGGAGATTAAATGGACATGTCAGTGGTAGAAGATTTCAAAAATATTCATGGTGGCTACAGTTTTGGAGTAACTAATGAAGAAGGTAGAGTCATTTAAGATTTTGCTTTAGCGTATGATTTTGTTATTATAAATATTTTATTCATGAAAGAGATGAGCATCTTATTACTTATAAGAATAGATCTAATAAAACACAAATTGATTATTTTATTATGAGAAGAAATCGTCGAGATTTTAAAGATTGTAAGGTCATTTGTAAAGATTGTAAGGTCATTTCAAGTAAAGTTTTAAGTACCCAACATCGATTAATAGTTCTTAGATTTTAAGATGAACAGTCATAAAATAAAGAATATTAGGACTCACCATCGTAGAATTAGATGGAGAAACCTAAAGACACAAATAAAATTATTTTTATGATTAAAATTTAAGATTTTAAAATTTGGTATGTTCATGAAGAAGCAAATGATATGTGGGATAAAGTAACAAACACTATTAAACAAGTAGCAAAAGATGCGTTTGAAGAGTCAAAATAAAAAGTTTTTATTAAAAAAATAGTTGGTGGTAGAATAATAATGTGCAAGAAAAGATAAATATAAGAAATTCTGTTATAGAAATTAATTTAAATGTAAAAACTTAGAGAACTGGAAAAAATATCAAACAGCCAGAGAGTCTAAAAGATCAATCTGTGATGCTAAAAATTCTGTTTTTAGTGATCTTTATAATATATTAGATACTAAGAATGGTGAAAAATATATGTATAAACTAGTCAAACAAAAAAATAAAAAGTAAAGACTTTATGTAAAGTGTATTAAAAATGAAAATCAAAAAGTATTTTTCTTAGAAAAAGATATTAAACATAGAAGGGTGAGTTATTTTAATAAACATTTTAATGAAGCTTCTGAAAATACGATCGACCTTAGTGAACTTAATATCATTAATAATAAAACGTTTCATTTTTAACGTCGCATTAGTAAAAAAGAAATTGATTAGGCTTTATAGAAAACCAAAGGTGGGAAGTCTATAGGACTAGATGATATCCCAATTGAAGTGTAGAAATATTTAGGAGATTTGGGAGTTTCTTGGCTTACTAAACTCTTTAATATTATTTTAAAAATTAAAAGATGTCTGACAAGTGGAGGAAGAGTATTTTGGTCCCCATTTTTAAGAAAAAAGATGATGCACAAGAGTGTGCAAATTATAGAGAAATTAAGTTGATGTGTCATACTTTAAAATTATGGGAGAGGGTAATTGAACATAAGTTAAGATGTATTACAAAGATTTCTCGTAATCAATTTGGGTTTATGCCGGCAGGTCTACTATGGAAGTTATACATTTATTGAGAGGTTTCATGGAGAAGTTCAGAGAAAATAAGGAGGTTCTACATTTGATTTTTATTTTAGAAAAGCTTACGATAAGGTTCCAAGAGTTATCCTTTGGAGAGTTCTCCAGAAGAAATGTGTTGATCTGACTTATATTTAATTCATTAAAGGTATGTATACTAGAGTTGTTACTTGTGCTCCAACTGAAGGAGGATTGACCAAATATTTTCCTAATTTTTTTGGATTACATCGGGGATCGATTTTAAGCACTGATCTTTTTGCTTTAGTTATGGATGGTTTTACTGGAAATTTATAGGAGGATATACCGTGGTGTATGCTTTTTGCTGATGATATCCTTTACGTGGATAAGACGAGAGAAAAAGCCCAAGAAAAACTTGATTTATGTAGGTCTACACTTGGAGTCTAAAGGTCTTCATTTGAGTAGAACTAAAACTGATACATGGAATGTAATTTTAGTGGTACTAGCTCTACTGACAGAAGTGTAACTTTGGGTGATCAAATTATTAAAAGGCATGAACGTCTTAGATATCTCGGGTCTGTTGTTCAAAGCGATGGTGATATAGATGGGGATGTTAATAGTAGAATTCAAGCTGGTTGGCTGAAGTGGAGGAATGTTTCGGGCCTTTTGTGTGATAGAAAAGTACCGCTTAGACTGAAAGGAAAATTTTATAAGATTGTGGTGAGGCCTGATATGCTATATGACGTTGAATGTTGGCCTTTAAAAGAGAAGCATAATACTGAGTTAAGTGTTGCCGAGATGAGAATGATTAGGTGGATGAGTAGCTTTGCACTTAGAGACAAAATGCGAAATGAATATATACGTGATAGGGTTGGTGTAGCTCCAGTGACGGACAAAATTAGAGAGAGTCGTCTTGGATGGTTTGGTCACATCAAACGTCGACCATCTGATGATCCGATCAGGAGAGTAGATGTTTTAGATTCAACTTATGTTAAGAAAGGCAGGGGTAGACCTAGGAAGAATTGGGCTTATTTCATAAAAAATGACCTTAATTTATTAGAACTAAATGAAAGTATGACACTAAATAGGACGCAATGGAGAAAAAAGATTCATGTAGCCGACCCCACATAGTAGGATTAAGACTTTATTGTTGTTGTTGTTACATTCAATTAACATGCTAACTTATTGAGAAAATAATATAGAGAATGATTAACAGTGAATTAATTATGTAAAAAATGAAAGTTATTAATAAATAAAATAAATAAATAAATAATACTAATAATGACAATAATTGAACAAGAGTGTCACTACAATTTCGACTAAAGAGTCGTATACCCTATTTTAATCTAACAGAACGGAGAGATTGACGAGGGATAGAGAGAGAAGGGAGAAGAAGGAAGCAGGAGAGGAGAGGCTCTGAAACGTCATTTGTGTGCAAAAGAATAACAAGAAGCAAAGAAGATTCACAAATGAAGTCGAGGAGGCAAAAACCCTCGCTGATTAGCCTAGAGATATCGTGCCCTGGAGGTGAGCCGCACATGTACATAGGTGGAGAAGGAAAGATTCTTTGCATGCCAGAAGTAGTGTCGAACCCGATTCGAAGAAAGGAAGAAAAAGGGGAGGTGCCCGTTTCTCTAGAGGTGGCGTCAAGTGCGAGCAAGTGAAGAAGAGCTCAAACCACTATTACCTTGCGAAGGAGTAGAAGAAGAACTCGAGACCTAGCAGAGGTGACAAGGCTCTGCGTGCGTGAATGCTAGGAAGGCAAGACTCATGTGCAGAGGAAGAGGGGGGAAAAGAGAATCCCACATGTTGCACTAGGTCAAGCTAAGAATGAAGGAAGAAGAGAAAGAAAAAGGCACATGCATGTTAAGGCTTTTGATTGAGACGGAGTAAGGTGAGTTTTAATAAATTTAATTAAGTTTTTTACAAAAAATTATATATATATATTGTGCGCATGTGTATATTAATTAGTGTTAATAGAACATTTCAGTGAATTATAACTCAAGATGTAGAAATTCAATTTGGAGGGGAGAAATAGGTTGAAGTATGCAAGCTGAAGGAGATAGGAGATTGATCCGAGCAAACTCCGGTAAGATAATTTAGGTTTACATTATAATTTAATTAATAATATATATATATATATTGAGAAAAGCCCTAGGGCGAATATATTAAGACGAAAGAAAGGATTACAGATAGGTTGAGAAAAGGGCCCAAGTTGGCACCTGACCACTCGGCATACAACACACACATAGGAAATATATGTAAAGTCAAAAGAGATCTAAAACATAGGTAAATTATACGACAAAATCTGGCAACACTCAAGTAGTCAAGTAGCTTGAGAATATATCAATTTAGTTTTGCCTCTGCCTCTGGTTCTAAGACGGGAGCCAGCTAACAAGTTATTAAGTTTACTGTCATTACCCGAAGTGACCAGTGTATCATCCATTAGATTTGGTAGTAAGCCTCCATTCTTCTTCTTCCTCCTGGAAGTGTAAACCTGTCATTTCTCATCGGAAGAATGACTCATTTGATCAGTTGATTGGTTTAGATTTTGCACCTCTGTAGGTTGTTAAATATTGACAGCTTCCGCTTGTTGTATCGGCTGATCTTTTATGGGATCAAGAGAGGTCCCGCCTGGGTCTTGGCATGTAAGAGAGTATTCTTCGATAGCAACAGGCAGCACCAACGCGTTTGGGTAAGCTGGGAGAACCAAATGGGAGTGAATAGGAATCTCAGTTTGGTGGGTTAGAGGTTGGCTGTCATCAGGTTCACTGGGAGCACGTTCAAGCTCGTGGGGTGTACTAATAGCATGCTCCTGCTTTTGACTATTAGTTATCAACTGTGGGTGTAATCTGAAACATTTCTCCTGCAGATACCCAAACACCTTGCAGTGATTGCAGTTGTAAGGTTTTTGTTCTATGATGATTTGTTGCCAATATCCATTGTGAGCAGAGCCAAGCCAGACTTATTCTACATCTAGTAGTGTAATATCATTTTCAATCAAAATCCTTGCAGTAGAAGACCTTGAGAAATGAATTGTAGGTATGTCTACCTGCATTGGTTTTCCAAGAATGGTCTCAATTGCATATAAAATTGATTGGTAGAAAAATTGAAACTTGAGTTCAGGTAATGAGAACCAAATTGGCGCAATGGGGGGTTCTTGACTGAGATCAAAATCAGGGGTTCATTTAAGCAGTTTCATATGTTTGCCCTTGATTATGATGAATTTCTTTGAGAAAATTCTTGTATAATCTTCTTATCTTCAGTATTATCATACGTGTCTTCGTCGAAAAGTCAACGCTGTCAAGCTCAAATCTAGTTTAAAATCTTCAAAAAACTTTCTGATGATTTCCATCTTAGGGCGACCTAATTAGAACATTCCAACTAGTATAAATTTGTATTTTTCTACAAGAGATGAAATTTCAGGGTCATAAAAGAATATTGTTGGTTTGCCCGCATTTTCTCTACTTCTTTGATGAGATTGCAATCTCTATATCCTACAAAATAATCATAGTACATCTGCGGGAATATCGGACTATCATGGAAAGGGGATCTGCATTTGTGTACCACTGTAGCATAGAAGGGTTTGCCCATCTCCGAAATAGGTTGAGTCCCATGAGAGGAAGGGATAGCTGCCATGAAGACAGGCACTCAAGCCACTGCAGGATCAAAGCAGCAGAGGCTGAAAATTTCGACACAGACAGTTCTAGTGTAGTTTGTCGAGCACAGCACTGCAGTTGTCAAGCACAGCACTACGGTTGTCAAGCAGCGACACAGCCAAAGCATGCAACACAGCGAACGAAGCCGCTGCTCGAGACGGTGAAGCACCGACACAACTCTGCCGCCAGACGAACAAGGAACAAAGAGATGATGCGAGAAATCCCGTGAAGCAAACGCTAGAGTTCGCCATGAGGCGAAACCCTACCAGAGCGGAGCGGAGACGACGGCATTTCTTATATATAGAACTGCATAAAGTAAAATGATAGTAATTTAGTACTTAAATAATGTAAAGTTAATAGTTAATTAAAATAAATTACATTTTAGTAATGTGAATATTTATGTTCCTTGTAGGCATCAATTTTAGATGAGTCGAGATCAAAAATAATCCAAGAACAAATAAATCGATATCGAGATGAGTACTACTCTTAAATTATAATATTACATTTGTATCTCTTTTGAACTAATGGTATAAATTGTCATTCATGTTTAATTAACGCAAGTGATTCCTCGATTCTTAAATTCTATCAATCATTTCATCAAGAATTCTTATAGTCTCTTATTATGAAATATTTTAAGCATTATAGTAATAAATATTACATATTAAGTGATGTGAAATTGTGAATAATATCAACTGCATAGAATGATTGTAATGCATGAATATAATGGAATCATCCATTTATGATACTAGTGTAGGAACACTAAAATACTCGTGCACGTAAATGAAAAAAGTATATGATATTGAGGTATCTTAACTAATATAATTTTTGATGATGTTGTTATGACGGTTGTACATATACAAAATGACATGAATATATTACTAATGTAGTAAAATACTTTGAGTATTATGAAATATCATGAGTAATCATATTCATAAATTATTTATGTTTTATACATATTTATTAAAAACTTAACCGGCATGCATATTATTTTTTTATTATGTTATTTGTTTCGACATAGCCCAAAACATGAAATTAACCAAGGTGAAACAAACGATCGGGCGGGGGAAATAAAATTTCTATATACGTCGACATTTTAATAAACGAATGAGTCACTAATCAAATTAAATTAAAGTATATTTAAAATTAGCTCGTTATTGGTTATTCCCGTCTCCTATAAACGTTTTTCCTTCTATTGCTCTTTTTTAATCGCTTAATCAATTAAAAAGTTACTATAAAATAATAATGAGCTAAACGAGTCAATGAATACTCGTACTCCTAAACTAGAGTAATATAAGAAAAAAGAACAATACGCATGTCTGTTGAATTTTTTTATAAATCAATACATGTTATTCAAAGAGTCTATATTAATATCATATCAATATCATTTCATATATATACAACCGTGACAGGAGCACCATTTAAAAATTGTATCAATTCAGGCACATTAACATCAATATCTTTTTCATATACGTGCACGGATACCTTAGTGTTCTACTAAAGTGGTGACTCCATCATAGTTAATCATGCCCATACGAACGTCTAAAAAAATAATTTTCTAATAAACAAGTATTCATTTCTTATTTGCGTAGCAGTCAAATCATTCGATATTAATGTGCACATATATCATTCCTATAGTATGAACAAAAATTCAATAGAATTCAAAATCAAAAGTTTGCAGTAATTCAAATATGGCTATTGATAGTACCAATAAATTTATTTGTTCTAGAAGAAGCAAAATATCACCATAATATAAGAACATGAGTACTCGCCCTGATCACTAATGATTTTAAACTTTCACTTCACTTACTTTCCTAGTAAGAAACTTAAAGTCAGTGCATAAAAATTATTATTAATTATTATATGTTAATCTTATTATCAAAAAATAATTTGCCTTAATTTGACCCTTTAATATATCATATTATTTTATTATTACTATATTAATTGTCATCTTCATTTAATTATTTCTTTCAAACTATTTAAGCTTAATAAAGTTGGTTCTTTTAATTTAACTTTTTAGTTTGTTATGTAATTTATATATATATAATTAGTTTTATAAATACAAATACATTTATATTGCATAATAATTTATTATTAAATAAACAATAAAATCAACCCCAAACCTTCCTTCTCTTCAACTTATATAACTTAAAACCTGATTTAATTAAAATTTTTTATTAATGGTTAATTATATATTAAATTTATAAATTCATTATTTTAACCTTTATCTTACCTTTGACTCGAACACCTCCGCACACGAGATATGAATCTAGAGCTGGGCTTCGACTTCCCATGCACAAACCCGACTCTCCCTCCTTTTCTATGATGCTCCCTCCTCTTCTCATCTTCGTTGGTAGGCTAGGGCACGAGCTCTCTTCTCACGCCTCCTGCCTCGCTTGAACTCGATGACGCCACCGTCCTCTCCCTACTACACAAGCTACTATGTCGTCGAATGCCTTCTTCCTTCTGCACTCTTCTCCTCATTTCAACTTTAGCATTCTCCTTCCTCATGCTTACTCCTCACAGTTTCTTCATCATGTGTTCTCGCACGAGCTCTCGCACGCTAGCCGCTCGAAGCTCGACACTGCCTCCTCGCACGAGAACTCCTTCAATCAAACGGCACGCGACTTCGACTCTTCTGGTAAGTTTCTGACTCTCGTGTCAATTTATGGTGCGAACTTGACTACTAGAATTCTGACCCCTCGCTTCCTCTCATTTTGTTCGACTGTCCGACTCTTCATTTCTTCTTCCCTAATTTCTCGTTTTCTTTTCCCCTATAATTGAAACGGGACTGTTACATTATTATAGTAAAGGAGTAAGAGTATTTAGTTACTTTTATTAGCTCGTTATATTTTTCATTGAATTTTAAGCTTTAAGATATTGTGTAAATATGAGCAATAGAAATGACAATATTTATAGAATACGCAAATAACCAAACAACAACAACAACAACAACAAAGCCTTAATCCCACTAAGTGGGGTCGGCTACATGAATCCTTTTTCTCCATTGTGTCCGATTTAGTGTCAAATTTTCGTTCAATTCTAATAAATTAAGATCATTTTTTATGCAATAAGCCCGAGTTTTCCTAGGTGCGCCTCTCGCCTTTCTTAACATAAGTTGTATTTAAAACATCTACTCTCCTAATCGGATCATCGGGTGGTCGACGTTTAATGTGACCAAACCATCTAAGGCGACTCTCTCTAATTTTATCCGTCACTCGGTGCAACTCCAACCCTTTTACGGATATATTCATTTCGCATTTTGTCTCTAAGAGTAAAGCCACTCATCCACCTAATCATTCTCATCTCGGCAACACTTAACTTAACATTATGCTTCTCTTTTAAAGGCCAACATTCAGCACCATAGAGCATTGAAGGTCTCACCACCATCTTGTAAAATTTTCCTTTCGGTCTAAGCGGTACTTTTCTATCACACAATAGGCCGGACGCATTCCTCCACTTCGACCAACCAACCTCGAATTCTACTATTCACATCCCCATCTATATCACCATCGCTTTGAACAATGGACCCAAGATATCTAAATCGTTCACACCTTTTAATAATTTGATCACCCAAAGTTACACTCGTCGTCACTAGACCTACTATTACTAAAATTACATTCCATGTATTCGAGTTTTAGTTCTACTCGAAACGAAGACCTTTAGACTCCGATGTAGACCTCCATAATTCAAGTTTTTCTGGACTTTTTCTCTTGTCTTATCCACAAGGAGGATATCATCGGCAAAAGCATACACCGAGTACATCCTCTTGTAAATGCCCGATAAGACCATCCATAAATAAAGCAAAAGATATGGGCTTAAAGCCGATCTTTGATGTAAACCAACGAAATAGTAAAATACTTGGTCAATCCTCCTTCGGTTCGAACACATGTAACGACTCTAGCATACATATCTTTAATGACTTGAATATAAGTTATATCAACACCTTTCTTCTCGAGGACTCTCAAAGAACATCTCTAGGAACCTTATCGTAAGCTTTTTCTAAATCGATAAAAATCGAAATGTAGATCCTCCTTATTATCTCTATACTTCTCCATCAAACCTCTCAATAAATGTATAGCTTCCATGGTAGACTGCCTGAGCATAAATCCAAATTGATTATGAGAAATCTTCGTAATACGTCTTAACCTATGTTCAATTACCCTCTCCCATAATTTTAAAGTATGACACATCAATTTAATTCCTCTATAATTTGCACACTCTTGTGCATCTCCTTTATTCTTAAAAATGGGGACCAAAATGCTCTTTCTCCACTCCTCGGGCATCCTTTTAGTTTTTAAAATAATATTAAAAAGTTTAGTAAGCCGGAAACCCACAAATCACCTAAACATTTCCACACTTCAATTGGGATATCATCGAGTCCTACGGACTTGCCTCTTAGTTTTCTTTAAAGCGCTCATCAACTTCTTTTTACTTAATGCGACGGTAAAAATGAAAAGTTTTATTATTATTAACGATATTAAGATCACTAAGGTCAATCGATACTTTCAGCATCATCGATAAAAAGTTTATCAAAATAAGCTCACTCACATATGTTGAATATCTTTTTTAGAAAAGCACTTTTTGATTTTCAATGCTTTAATACGACTTTACTTGAGTTAAATCTTTCTTTTCTTTCTCTTTGTTTAGCTAGTTTATACGTATATTTTTCACCTTGCCTAGTATCTAACGTGTTATAAAGATCACTAAAAGCAAAATTTTTAGCGTCATCGATTATTCTTTTACACTCACTGCAGTAGTTTTATATTTTTCCAGTTCTCTACGCTTTTACATTTAAACCAATTTTTATAACATAACTTCTTATATTTTATCTTTTCTTGCACATTATTATTCCACTACCAACTATTTTTATTTATGAAACTTTTCTTTTGATTCTCCAAGTACATCTTTAATTACTTGTTTAATAGTATTAGTTAATTTTTCCCACATAACATTCACGTCTTCGTAAAACATCCCAAATATTTAAATCTTGAATTTTACTCATAAAAATAATTTTATTTGTGCTTTTAGTGTGCTCCATCTTATTCTACGATATTGATTCCTAGTATTCTTTATTTTACTAACTCTTCATCTTAAAATCTGAACTAATAATCGATGTTAGTACTTAATTCTTCACTTGGAATAACGCTTACAATCCTTACTAATCTCGACGATCTCTTCTTCTCATAAGAAAATATCAATTTGTGTTTTATTAGATCAATTCTTATAAGTAATAAGATGTTCATCTCTTTTCTTGAATAAAGTATTAGTAATAATCAAATCATATGCTAAAGCAAAATCTAATATGACGCTAACTTCTTCATTAATCGATCCATAACCGTAGCTACCATGAATATTTACGAAATCTTCTACCACTCTACCGACATGTACCAATTTAAATCTCCTCCGATAAAAATTTTTCTTCGAGGTATCAGTGTATTAAGTCTTCAAATCATTCAGAATTTATCTTTAGAACCTATATCTAAGCCAACTTGAGGAGCATATGACTTATAATATTAAAAATCTTAAGTATCAATAATAATCTTAAATCTTTATAATTCTATCTCCAACTCTATTAATTTTGACGACATTATCTTTCAAACTCTTATCTATAATTACACCTACACCATTTCTAATACGACTCTTACTGCGAATACCATAGCTTTAAAACCTAAGTTATCAATCTCCTTAGCTTTTTCTCCAACCCATTTAGTTTCTTGAATACATAGGATATTTATCTTTCTATGGATCATAATATCGACCAATTCCATTAGTTTACCATTGAGAGTACCCATGTTCCAGGGATCCTATCCTAATACTTAGTATCATGGACTAACTTCTTTACCCGCATCCGTCCGTAATGTGGGAACCTCGCTACTTCGACACTACACTCAGGCGCACGTGTAGCGGCCTCGCACACTTTCCACCGTATTCGAGCCATACAGCGCGTCGCTTCAGGGACGCCCTAGCACTTACACAATGATCAAAAGGATTCATGTCATGATTTTTTTTTTTCGACAAGTTTTACGCTGGCTGTCGACTACCTAACGCAACCCTCCACTTTTCAACCTAAGACAAAATTATAATTATTTTAATCAACTTTTTAGAGGCTCTTTCATTTACCATTTTTGAATCATTAATAGTGAAAGGAAATAAAAATCGAAAATTTGATTAATATTGTTTGTTTTTATCTTGGTTGACTCCAAGGCCCGAGCTAAGTCGTAAAAATATAAGTATTGGAGAGAAGTTTAAAAATTAATTAATGCAACATTAATGAAAGAGCCAATGAGAAAATTACAAGAAAATTTTACACTAATAGAATTGAAAATTTAAGTTAACATTAATTAAATAATTATTTTAATCCAGACAGATGGATGCACCCGAGATTTAAGAAAAGATGAATGTGTTAGAAAATGAGGTATCATCTATTATAAATGTGACTATGAATATACTGACCCAGATGATGGCAACCACGACTGCTGATTTAGAAGTCCAAACTACAGTCTAATGAGAGTGAGATTATTATTGTGGATGAGTACTTGAAGATATTTTAAGATTTATGTTCACTTGAGTTTAAATGAACTGAAGATCCAATTGAAGCAAAGCATTGATTGATACGAATTGAGAAGATATTGGATAGCATGGTGTACCCTGATGAAATAAGACTATCATTAACAACATTTGTGTTAAATGGAAAAATAAAAAGGTGAGAGTGGTACCGTTAGGACAAACTCGGGGATATGCCCAATATGATGGTAATTTTGGAGGATTTTATAAAGCTTTTCAAAGAGCGATTTGTACCCATATCCGCTCGTAGACAAATGCAGGACAAATTTATTAAGTTTGTGCAAAGAAAAAGTCAATTATACAGTATGAATACATTGTCAAGATATGCCCCACAATTTATAGCTACTGCAGAAGAGAAGTTTTACGAGTTTTCTTTCTAGATTGAAGGATTCGATTAGGAAGCAATTAGTGTCATTGGGGATTTATGATTATTCAATGTTAGTAGAGCGAGCTAGAAGAGTGGAGATTGATTATCAGCTCACTCGGAAGCATAAACATATGCACAAGAGAATGAGTATTAATGAGAAAGAGCATGTGGATCAATAAGAAATATCCAATGGTAAGAAGCCCAAGTTTAGCTCAAGTCGTTTTAGTAGATGTACGACTCAGATTACTGCAGACACTTTCACTAAATGTGGAAGACGACATAAGGTGAATGTTTAATGGACTCCAACACATGTTATTGGTGTCATCGGTTCAATCATATTGATAGATATTATCATTCATTTGGTCAAAAAATATCAGAAGAGTAGAAATCAGGTGAAGTTTCTTTGCAGAAGGCTGTAGGTTGTCAGAACGAATAGAGGCTACAACTTCAGCTATCACTCAAGTTCAACAAGATAAGCAGTTCGACCTCGAGATTATTCCCTCATAGCAGAGAATCTGAAGAATCTATTGTCAATGTTGATGCTACTAGGGATTGATGAATATTATATTTTATCACATGTTACAAGAGTGTCATTCTAATGTATTTCTTTTTCAGAGGAAGTGTGTTGTTATTACGGTACATTGCTTTAGATGTGATGTTATCTTATCATGTTTCTGTGATGGGGGAAGTAATTTGAGTCATCTTGTACCAAACCTTTATTTTATTATTACCACTTTCCATTAGACTTTTTAATGAAAATTTACGAATATTCCATGTGTTTCCTGCAACGATTTGAGACATGCAGTAAATTATGTAAATTTCAAGAATGAAATTTTTATAAGAAGAGATTGTAATAACTCTTAAGTTATAAATAAATAAAAATAAAAATACTATTGATAATAATAATTGAATAGGAGCGCCTCTATAGTTTTGAATTAAGGTTGTATACTCACCTTCAATCTAACGGAACTGAGAGAGCAGTGAGGAGAGACTAAGAGCAAGGAATAGAGAGTGAGAGAGGGAAGAAGCAAGAAGATGAAATTTTAGTGAGAAGAAGGAAGCACGAGGGGTGAGGCTTTGACGCGTCTTCAGCCGCAAAGGAAGGAGAGGATGTGAAGAAGACTCACAAACAAAGTCAAGGAGGCAAAAACCCTAGTTGAATAGCCTATGAGGAGAACGAAGTGCATTGTACCTTAGAGGTGAGTCGCACACGCATCCAGCGCAAAGGTGGAGAAGGAAAGATTCTCTGCATGCAAGAAATATGGGTTTTGTGTCGAACCCAAGCCATAGGAAGGCAGAAGAAGGTGAGGCGCCCATTTCTCTAAAAGCGGCATCAAAAGCGATTGTGCGAAGGAGTAGAAGAAAGGCTCGAGCCCTACAAGAAGAGAAGAGGCTCTGCTCGCATGCGTGCGGGCGAGAAGTTGAACCTCACATTAAGAGGAAGAGGGGGAAAAAGAGGATCATGCGTGTTATGCTGGGTCAACCGAGAGTGAAAGAAGATGAGAAAGGAGGTGTATGCATGTTAGCGCTTTCAACCAAGACAGAAAAATGTGAGTTTTAATATTTTTAATTATGTTATTTAACAAAAATTATGACTCAAAGTATATTTTTAATTTTGACTCAAGAAGAATTTCAACCGAGAAAGGAGGCGTGTGTGTGTGAGCGCGTTTTTATTTATTAATGTTAATAGAAAACTTTAGTGAATTAGGACTCGAGCTATAGAATTTCAGCTTGGATGGGAGAAGTAGGTGAAGTGTGCGGGCTAAAGGAGGAGGGAGGTTGATCCTAACAAACTCCGGTAAAACGTAATTTTTAAATAGTAATGATTGTGCTTATATATATATATAATAGCAAAATAAAGTTAATTGGGATCACATAAAGCAAAAAATGAAAATTTAATACTTAACTAATGTAAAGTTAATAGTTAATTAAAATGATATTAAATAAATTAAATTTTAGTAATATGAATAGTCGTATTTATTATAAGCATCAATTTTAAAAGAGTTGAGAACAAGGCAAATCCAAGAATAAATAAATATGCATCGAGATGAGTAATTCTACTCTTAAATTACAATATCATTTATGTATCTCTTCTGAGCCAGTTGTAAAAATTATTATTCATTTTTTATTAATATGATGATTCATCTATTCCTAAACTTTATCGGTCATTTTGATAAGAATGCTTATAGTCTCTCATTATGAAAATTTGATGCATTATAATATTAAATATTTTAAGCAATATAAAATTATGAATGATGTGAACAACATTGATTGATTTTATATATATAATTAACTATGATTAGATCACATCTTTATGGTACTAGTGGGTGATCACTAAGATATACGTGCACGTAAATGAAAAATAATTTTTAGATGATGCTCCTGTGACGGTTTCAT
This sequence comes from Papilionanthe hookeriana x Papilionanthe teres, assembly GCA_022702705.1. Classification (NCBI taxonomy): domain Eukaryota; kingdom Viridiplantae; phylum Streptophyta; class Magnoliopsida; order Asparagales; family Orchidaceae; genus Papilionanthe; species Papilionanthe hookeriana x Papilionanthe teres. The sequence continues at coordinate 55,682,411 of CM040425.1, forward strand.
AGATATGGAGAAATATTGATATATTATTAATATGTTAAACATCTTGAATATTATGAAATATCATGAGTTATCGTATTCATAAATTATCAAATATTATATACTAATTTATTAAAAGTTTAACTGTCATACATATTTTTTTTTATTGTATTATTGTAGTCTAGAAGTGTGAGTGTTTACTGGCCTTAGTTAGCTCATTATATTTTTTATTAACTTTTCAAGTTTATGATTTTGTATAAAGATGGGCAATAAAAGAGATAATATTTAAAAAGACGCGAACACTATGACATAAGGTAAAATTTTGACTGTTTTAATCGAATTTTTAGTGGCACTTTCATTTGCCCTTTTTAAATAATTAATAGTGATGGAAAATAAAGATAAAAATTTGATTAATATCGTCTGAATGTTTATTCTCGTCTTGATTGATTTCAAGCCCCAAGCCGGGTCGTGATAAATTATGCCCAAAATTAGAAAAATATACATTTCAGTTGTATAAAATTTTCAAAGCCAAACTTTGAAAATGTATTGGACAAAAAGATGGAAAAGATACATCTTCAAGTTAAAAACATAGAAGGTGACATTGCTAATATAATACATTTAACCTAAAGGTAGACCTATTATATTTGGTTCTAGTTCAAATTATGTAAAAATACAACAGATTTAGGGTGCGTTTAGAGTGGGGGAGGGAGGGGGCCAGCTCGCCGCTATTTTTTTTTTCACGGATTGGTGCGAACGTTAAAAGCCACCTATACGGCGGCCCAACTTCGTCAACGCGGTTTTTACCCCCGTGCCCCTTTTACCATGCCCTAACTACGACAGCAGTTGATCCCGCGAAAAATAGCAACCCACGATCTTTTCCGCTCCCCTCCTCTTCTCCAACCGCTGATGGTTCCTGGTCATCTTCCTCCTCCTATCCTTGTCCTTGTCCTCCTCTTCTCGCGATCTCCTCACAGCAGCAGTAAGAATTTGGCGCTTGCTCGTTAGATCTGTTGTTGTGTAGCTATGATTTGCTAGTAGTTTCTTTGGGGTACTGTTGTTTTTTTCTTTGTTGTTGTGAATAACAAATTGGAGGGTTGAAACTTGCAGTGTAGCTATGATTTGCTAGTGGTTTCTTTGGCTTACTGTTGTGTTTGTTTTTCTTGTTGTGAATAACAAATTGAAGGGTTTTGAATCTTGATGTGTAGCTTCGATTTACTGAGGGCTTCTTTGGGGTACTGTTGCGTTTATATTTTTTGTTGTGAATAACAAATTGGGGTACTGCGACTTTTACCCCAAAGGCACAAGTGTTGCCACCCTGTTTGCTGGTGGTGTCATCTTGATGGAGAAGAGTTCAATCTTGTTGTTTAGCTGCAATTTGCTAGGGTTTATTTGGGGTACTGTTACGTTTTGGGTTCTAGTTTAAAAAACTTCACTGAACAGGTGCAGAATGATTTAGATGTGAACAGAAGTGTAACTTTGGGTGACAGAAGTAATAGTAGGTCTAATGATTTAGATGTAATTTTAGTAATAGTAGGTCTAGTGACAGAAGTGTAACTTTGGGTGATCAAATTATTAAAAAGGTGTGAACGATTTAGATATCTCGGGTCCATTGTTCAAAGCGATGGTGATATAGATGGGGATGTTAATAGTAGAATTCGAGTTGGTTGGTTGAAGTGGAGGAATGCGTCCGGCCTATTGTGTGATAGAAAAGTACCGTTTAGATCGAAAGGAAAATTTTATAAGATGGTGGTGAGACCTTCAATGCTCTATGGTGCTGAATGTTGGCCTTTAAAAGAAAAGCATAATGTTAAGTTAAGTGTTGCCGAGATGAGAATGATTAGATGGATGAGTGGCTTTACACTTAGAGACAAAATGCGAAATAAATATATCCGTAATAGGGTTGGTGTTGCACCGATGACGGATAAAATTAGAGAGAGTCGCCTTAGATGGTTTGGTCACATTAAACGTCGACCACTCGATGATCCGATTAGGAGATTAGATGTTTTAAATACAACTTATGTTAAGAAAGGCGAGAGTGCAGACCTAGGAAAACTTGGGCTTATTGCATAAAAAATGATCTTAATCTATTAGAATTAAATGAAAATTTGACACTAAATAGGACGCAATGGAGAAAAAGGATTCATGTAGCCGACCCCACTTAGTGGGATTAAGGCTTTGTTGTTGTTGTTGTTGAACAGGTGCAGAATGGTCATTTTTCAGGAAACAGATATCTCACAGCTGTTTTCACACAGTTATCCCAAACAGACAATCTATACTTTAAATTTCATTCATACTTTAAATATAGCGAACACTATACTTTAAATTTCATTCATACTTGTTTATCAGATGTCAAAGAAAAATGTCTACAAAATTAAATGAGTCCGTCAGAAAGACAAATCGAGAAATTACAGCTCAAGGTGCAAAAATCTGTGTTTAGTATAAGCAGAAGACCATTACCTCTGCCGTAGAGCAGCCTCTTCGAGCGAATAAATTCCAGGCACTCATCCAGGCGAGTTGTTTGGAACTTCATGAATCTAAGCTGTCCCCCAATTGCCATTCCGTGGCTCTTAACCTCCGCATTGTCCTCGAAATAAACCAATTTGATCAAAGTTCCTAACATATTCCAACATTAGCACTAATGTCGATTAATGGCACGGTGGTCAAGTAAAAACTATAGACAGCGAACCAAACCAACCTCCTATGTCGACAGCGAGAAGGGCGCTATCTGTTGACTGGTTGGGAAGCGAAATCGGGGGATTCCGCTCCTCGAGATCTCCGCATATCTCCGCGCCTTTGAGATTCAGCAAACCCTTGTAGTTCATGTTGTCCAGATTCAACAGACCGATCGTAACTCAAGATCAGCTGCAGCAGTCGGATGAAATATTAAAGATTAGGGTTTGCTGGTTTGGTGAAGGAGAAGAAGACTAAAAATAGTGCAGGCTAACGCCTAACGAACACCTAATTTCCATTGAAAGAATCTGTGATAAACTACCGCCAATTATACAGAATTCCAAACAGGACTGTGGCGTCGCGATCAAAAGACTAGTCTGTTTTCGGCGGAGAAGAAGCAGGGAGGGCAACTACGACTATATGGCAACATTTTGTAGAGAATATAGATTCATTCGTTTTCCGCGGTAGGTGAAGCGGAAGTCAGCAGTTTCCAGATGAATGGTGGGAGGAATATTGTGACTTTTTGCATAGAAGAAATTAGTTTAATATATGTTCATTAAATGTGAATTGTTATTTCCTTTAAAATTAATATGTTAAAATGAAAATCTACAGGGTTGTTTGGTGCCGCTTAAAACCAGTCGCCCCAATCTTTACTTACATATGCGCGCATTTTGATTTTGGGATTATTTGTGTTTCTCTGTGCTCTATTTGCGGTGCTATGATGTTGATTTTGTTTTTTTTTTTTTGGTATGTGGAAATTATGGTATTGTGATTTTTTTTAGTGTGTGGAACTTATGTTGTTGGTGTTGTTTGGTGTGTCATGTTATTGGTGTGTTATGATTTTGGGGGTGTTTATTTTGGTGTGAAATAGTGGTTTTGATCACGCTGTGGTAGGTGATTCGGAGGTGGTGTGGTGTGGTGTGGTGTGGTGTGGTGTGGTGTGGTGTGCTATTGATGTTGGTGGTACGTGGTGTGGTGGTGGTGGTGTGGTGGTGGTTGGTATTTTAGTGAAATAATGTTGTTGTGCTATTGATGTGGGTGGTGGGCGATTTGGAGGTGGTGTTGTGGTGTTTGTGTTCGTCTTTTGATTATATGGTGGTTGTGTTATTGATATTGACGATAGGTGGTGGTATAGTGTGATGTACTGTTAGCTAATGTTGTTTCTAAGAAAATTGGGCTTTATTGTTTTAAATCTTCAGCAAAGTTGAGCTCAATAAATTATGGTATCTCCAGAGCATTGTACTACTAGTTTGATCTACAATGTTTTTTGTTTACCTCGCGACAGCCACATAGTTTCGGGAGACTGTTTTATAGGTGTCCGAGAATAATAATAGAAAATTGTGACAATTTTAAGCGGGAATATTGGTTGGAGGATCCACCGTCGATAGTGATCGGGCATGATAAGTTCCTTGGAAGATAGCTTATCTAACGACATGAACCAATCACATTTTAAAAATAATATTATTATATTATTAATTATTATTGATACGCCACCAACCAAATTACATCATCTAGCACGAATCTCGATGTAATCTTTTATTCAAAAAATATTCAAATGTTGATGAAAGTCATCCAGAGCTCTGATTTCAGCAAACTTAAAGTCAAACTGGCCAGTTCGATGAAACAGACCCAATGATATCAAAACTAGTGCAATCTGAGTCAAATCAAGCCCGGATTAAGTCATTAATCCACTTTTGGAAGATTTTCAGACATATTGGAATGTCAAATGGATGCCGACACTAGCAAGCCCATACTCGAATCGAGCATCTCGACAAGACGAATCCAACGAGCCCAAGATCATTCAATTTAGACATCGTTAAGGCCATCAAATGCCCCTTAAACGTCGTTTGATCGAGGGGAGCCCTTTGAACCATCCGATCAAAATGGCTGCATTAATTGCACCCATAACCCTATAAATAGATTACAACTCCCACATGAGGGGGAGGCTTAGAGAGAGTCTGAGGCTTTGAGGAGAAGCTACAGCTTAGCACCACGGTCGACCGCCGTCGACCACCGCCGACTGTCGTCGACCACCACTGACCTCTGTCGACTACTGTAGGCCTCCGTTATCGTCTACCTCCGTCACCGTCAACCTCCATCACCATCGACCTCTGTCGACCACCACCTACCAACGTCGACTACCGCTTACCTTCATTGACCTCCATCACCGTCGACCTCCATCAATCATTGTCAATCACCATCAACCAGACGCCGTCCGTCGACATTGTAGCTTGAAAAATATAGTTATCGTTTACTGTATGTGGGACAAGAGATTTCAGTAATCATTAATCAATAGTGAATTTTCACAATTGGGTCAGGCCCCATGGTTTATTTCTTTATGGGCTTTCCATGTAAAAACTTCTGAAGTCTTCATCGCTTATTTTATTTTCATATGTGTGTGTGTTGGATTCTCATACAACGCAAAGACGATAATTAGTTACTCTTCCGCAGCGAATTTTCTAGCACGCATTAGTTTGGTACTGTCTGTGGGAAACGAAGTCCCATTCGACATTGTCTACAACTCTAAGACATCGAGCCCATACTTCCATTTCCAATGATGTATTTCATCTACCGAACAAAGAAATCATTTTTCCATCTTGAAGATCATCTCTAGAGCATTCTTCCATTTGGGGGGCAACCTTCATCGCAGTCTCGAAAGGTCGTTCACGTTAATGTTCTGGGCACGACTGTAGTGAGCATGTCCTCTCATATTTCATTCATATCACAAGACTACGGAAAACTCATCTGGACTAGGGGTAATCTTCACCGCAAATAATGTTTCCTCAGCGCCTCTTCATCGTACTGAAGTTCTTCGATTTGATCAAGAAGTTAATATCTTCAAGGCCAAATACATGTGTTGTTGGAAAACGCACTCACCGGAGGAACAAGAAGTTCAAAAGAAACAACTGAAAAGTTGTCAAACATGATTCTTGAGTATGACTGCAACCATATTTCCAAGAAAACATACGATCCATTGTGATATACGCCATAGTCTCAAGAAACACAGAGCAAATCTGACACCTCATTCTAGGCATAATCGATCCCAAGGGGAGCGATTCGACCTCTTCCATTACAGGCTACCGTTGCTAAGAAAAAGCTTTGACATACAGCCTCGGATAGGTCAAAAATCATTGGTGGATTTCCTTTGACCTCTTCCATTACAGGCTATCATCATCAAGCAAAAGCTTCGACATACAGCCTCAGACAGGTCAAAAATCCTTGGTGGATTCCCTTTGACTTCTTTCATTACAGGCTACCGTCGTCAAGCAAATGCTTCGGCATACAGCCTCGGATAGGTCAAAAATCCTTGGTGGATTCCCTTCAACCTCTTCCATTACAGGCTACCGTCGTCAAGCAAATACTTCGACATACAGCCACTGATAGTTCAAAAATCTTTAGTGGATTTCCTCTCGACTCTTCCAAAATAGGTTACGGACTTCAAACAAAAGCTTCGACCAACAACCTAGGATAGGTCAACCATCCTCATCGGATTTCATATGAATTTGTTCATTGCGGATTAATATCGTCGAGTGTCTCCTGTTAGACAATTCAGAACTGGTCTTACATCCTTAATGGATTTTTCTTTCAACCATGTCCCTGAAAGTTAAGCCTAAGGGGCAAGACTCTACGGGAAGATACAATACTTCTGAAAAACAAGCCCAAGAGGCAAGACACAATGAGAAGCTACCATGCCCTCTGGAAGACAAGCCCAAGAGGCAAGTCTCGATGGGAAGTTAGTAGTGGACAGGGTTCTCACTAGAAAGACTCCTGAGAGCAAGTGATTGATAGGGTCTCCACTCAAAGACCTCACAAGGCTACAAGCCTCAGAAGGCACATGTACACTCAAAGACCTCAGATGGCTACAAGCCTCAGAAGGCGCAGGTACATTAAAGACCTCAGAGGGCTACAAGTCTCAGAAGACACAAGTGCATAAAATTCCTCGGAATATTACGAGTCTCGGATGGTACCGGTTCATTTCAAGCTCCTATAAGGCATAAGCCCGAGAGGGGATAACCTCGGAAGACAAGAGTCACAAAAGGTACATGATTCATCATTTTATAAAGTGTGTGCTAACTTAAATTGCAGAATTTTGCACAATTAAGAAGCCACAACAACTATGGAAGCACAAGAGAAATACATTGTTATCATCTACAATTGTCATATAAGATGATTAAAAAGGCTTTAAATACCAATATATACTTGTACAAGGGCTACAACAAATCAGTTCATCTTTAATTAGAGTCGACATCGTCTTCCCGAAATTTCAGTACTTCTGATGATCAACAAGGGCTACAACAAATTTCAGTACTTCTGACACATCGTCTTCCCGAAATTTTGTAACATTCAAACTGAATACTTGCTTTTAAGTATTGAATGTGCTAGTATGAATAGTTCTATTATAAACAACACTATGGTACTAAGGCGTAAATAGTCATTTGTTCAGTAATAGCAGCAGCACAATTGTTCATAGCTATTTAAAACTTGTAAAAAACAGACTGTCAGTTTCTCCACAACAGCTTCTGCGTAGTAATTTATACACACACACACACACACACACCTCTAATACTTTATTAAAATTATACACAACGGCGGTGCTTTTATCAACTGGCTCCACAAAAACTTTGTTTTCATTCTGAACTAGCTCTCGTTGAACTATCATGTCCTCTGCTCAAAGCAGCAAGAATAAGCAATGACATATTAATTTTCTATTCTCTCTAATGTTTTATTAGAACGACAGTACGTCCTGATATTTAGTTATTGTTTCTTTCAGATTCCTTGCTCGAGAAAGGCAGCCTGTTGTGCAATTTATCGCTAACAAAATGCAAATCCAGAAGAAAAACACATAGTTTAACGAGGTTCGACAAAGATGCCTACATCCTCGGGAGCAGATCGGCGAATTTATTATTTCAGAGGAGTTACAAATTTGGTTTTCACATACCCATAGGGTTACACATCTATTTATATATAAAACCTATAGATAAAATTACTAAAACACCCTCGCTCCCCCCAACCCACTAACTTCCAAGAGACACTCATTTTCACCAGGAGACACACCTCTTTATTCCAAGAGACTCCAAATTTCCGGTATATGAGCCATACCTAACAAATCTCCACCTTAGCAAATATTCAGCCCCTTAGGAGAAATACATCATGGAGTTTCTTACACCAAAGTGGGTTGGGCAACCATGCCATCTAACAGTTGGAAACATTCAACAAGTTCAAGTAACACAATAACTTGTTGAAAATACCTGGCTTGGTCATCATACCTGCTGCATTTCCATCATATGATTCAACAGAGTGAATTCCACCAACAACTGTACTCCCCAACAGTTTATAGCTCGCAATGCCTTCAAAATTCTCTGTTGTGTCAATAAATCTTTTCCTTGTTTGTCACAATCCGAAGTTCCTAATTCCATCGAACTTCACTATCTCAAATTTTGCACCAGACATTGCAATTTAATCCTGAATTTTCCTCTGTCAAATGCAGCAATTTTCCCAGGATTCTCCTGTGATTCGTGAATCAAAATTTTCACACAAAGGACTTTTCCTATTCGCGACAAAATTCAGTTGAATTACTGTGAACACCTTGCCCCCTTTCCTGTTCGCATAAACGCCTCATCTGAAATCCACATATCACAACTCCTCCTGCGACAAACTTGCGAACCCCATAGGCGTAACTTCTCTGTTACCAAAATGAGGCTCCTATTCACAGAACCGAAGTCCACCTCGCGATCCTGATTGCATACAATTGCATGAACACCTGGTGAATTGCTCCGAGCAAGCCTTTTCCTCGGTTGCGAAGAAGATCTGCAATCCTTTACCTATTTGCACCTGTTTAAATGTGAAAAAACATCTTCGTGAAACCTTCGCGTCTGGTCGCACGCAAAAAACACATTCGTGAAACCTTCGCGCCTGCTCGAGCGAACCCCACCTCGCCAAACGTCGTGAACGCCTCTGTTCGCACTGAACTCCTCTGCTCGGTTGCCAAATTGTTGAAGCCGGAAATCACTATTTTCCCCTTAATTAAGTATTCTCCTTAATTAAGTATTTTACTTAATTAAGATTCCCAGAAAAAACAATCTTTCTTTTTCGATAATGAAATTGCCTTTTCCTGCCTTTCCCAGCAGGAAAAAATAAAATTTCCTTTAATTAAACTTTCCTTCTGTTTCTGCTCCACCAGTGGCAAAAGGAATTTTATTTTCCAAATACATTCCTTTCCTGCTTCACCTATGGAAAAATGAAATTTATTTTCCAAATTCCTTCTTTTATTATTCGAAAAAAAAAAAGAAATTTTCTTCTAGCAATTTTCCTTAATTAAGATTATCGAGAAATTAATTTCTTCCTTATTCCAGTGAGCTTCCTTCTGTGCCTTTCTGCCACAGATGTTTCCCGGAGGGAATATTCCTCATTCTCTTCTGATTCCTTCCTCTCCGCTTCCCGCTTCCAAACTCTTGCGCCTACTGTTCGAGGAACAGATCCTTCTGCCGAAGCTCACAGATGCAGCGAACGAAGCCTTTCCCGCCTGATCCCGTCTGCCTCCAACTAGTCGAATGCTCTCCTGCTCCTCTGCGCCTTTCGTGAACGCCTTCTAGATTTGTGTTTTGTTATTATTTTCTTTGCCCTAAAATTCTCAACAAGTGGTATCAGAGCCATACCTAACATAGCCTCCATTTGGGTTCACTGCTCCACCCAAACACCATTTCCATCCCAAAGCCTATTTTCGCTGAACTGTCTCGTCCCGCGCTTGAAGCGGCAAGGACATACTGTATTTCTATTTTATGTACTTTTTTATTAGAATGTGAATATGTTTGTTATTATTTTATTCAGATTTCTAGCTTGAGAAGGACAACGTCCATCTCAATTGAGAATGATCATGAACCCATAACAAGAAGAATTTTGATTCTCTGGTTATATGTGGAGAGTACTCATTATGTTTATTTATATTTTGGATGGAGAAAGATAGTATGATTCTTATTATGGTTTTTACCTTCCACTCATCCCACGAAGACTACTCTATGAGAAGTTTTCTAAATTCCCTTCTAATATGTTTGATGTTTTCTTTATGATGTCATTCCTACCTCTTTCCTTTTTTTTCATATAAGAGATATGAGTAGATTTAGTGAAGAGGTTGATAGAGAGGGATAATATAGAATGATCACATTGAACATGATGAAAGGGGGGGCTAACAAAGCTCTCGAGATAGTTTGATATGAATTGACCAACGTACACCCCACAATTTAGTGGGTGAGGAGTCAATTTTCCACTAACTAATCCGTAAATTGACATTACGAGTTGGCGAATTTGACTTGACCTATAAAAAATTAGTGTAGATATATTTATTTAATAAAAAAATAAAAAATATTATTCAAATTGATGTGTGCTAGAGAACTCGTGGCGATAGAACGATGAGTCATCCTCTTAGCATTACACGAGAATCCAACAAAGTCGAGTAAAAAAAGTGACAAGTAGAAACACCATAAGTATTTACATGTAAAAACCAGAAAGGAAAAAAATCATGAGGTCTAACCTAATTGAAATGATCCACTATAAGTTGGTGATTACACGTATATGTCCATATCCCACAGATGGGAAATGATCACACAATTTCTCGACTTAAAAAGTATGTGCATAGCCTTGTTGGCCCATGATATGAAGCAGTTGTAGCAGGAAGTAGTTTTTGGATCACCAGTAAACCATTTTCATTGTTGACACGTCATCGGTTGTTACTTCTCACTTTACAACACAAGACTTTGTACAAAACTTCGATGAAATAAGTTGATGGCAAGTGATGGTGGTCGATGATGGCCAGCAGTGGTGGTTGACGGTGGTTAGAGGTTGTAGGAGTGAGAGGTATTCGTTAGATCTTCATTGCAGTACTGATGTTGGACTTTAGCTCCTTCTTAAAGCTTCAATCATCTTCTGACTCAAGATTTAAGTCTCCTCTCAGTAGGGGGTAGGGCTCTAACTATAGAGCATCAGAGAGGTCTCCCTAGAAATAAGGAAGGGATTCAGGTAACTCCATCAAATGGGCTAGAGAAATTTTTTGATTAGATAGAGTTAGATGAACATTTGAGTGGCTTAATGATGTCAAAGTTGAGTGATTTTGGGCTCGTTATATTCATCTTGTTGGGATGCTTTATTTGATTATAAACTTATTAAATTTAGAATTGTTAGTATTGACCTCATTTTTGGTGAGGTCTAATCTTCCTCTTAGTGCTTAGGATCTAGCCATAGGACTTCTCCTTTGACTATCCTAGAAGACTAAAGATGGAACCCACCATTTTGAAATCTAAACCACTTCTTAGCTCCTCTTGGAACCCCACATGGATGGTCATAAACCTCCAAATCACTTGGAAGGTTAAAACCAACATGTGGAGATCCAAAGGTGAGTTCCCATAGGAGTGATTGAACTTAGGGAATCGGTGGGTGAATAGGGCTTTCTCTTGCACACACACACCCCTAAGCCCCTTTGAATTCCCTCACTTGTTCCAAAATCCTAAACCATTTCTTTTCCCATCTACCCTTTAAGAAACTCACATGGATAGTCCCAAGCCTCTAATCTTTGATTAAAATGGCTATGATCAATATGTAAAGGTTCATGAAGTGGTTATCATTTGGTTAGACTTGGTACCAAAGTGGTTAGGCATAGCTAAGACCTATGATCACATACCCCTAAATCCTAATTCCTTTATAAATCCTAATTTTCAAACTAAATTTCCCAAAATTTCCTAGAGTCTTCAAGAAGTCCTAAGAATGACACCAAAACATTACTTATGTCGCACTGAGAATTTTGACTGTAAACTTGTCATATCTCCGGACAACTTTTTGACATCTCGGTACCGAAATAACAAATACTTAAAAAGCGCTTCTAGGTTCATAAAATCTTCTACATTGATCGAAAATGACCCCGGACACTATCGTTTGATTCTAAATTTCTTCCTGAACCACCTCGAGTCTTTAAATAAGCCTTTTGACAACTTTTACCAAAACCGGCCAAATTACCAAAATACTCCCAAAATGCCCAAAATTCCAAAAACTCAAAATTTCATCTAATTAAATCGTAAAAATCATTTGAAAATTTTTTATATCATCCAATTGTATGAAATTTGCCAAATTTGATCAAATTGACTAACTTTGACCAAAATCCCAATTTTACCCCCTAAATTGCTAATTCCCCAAATCAACTCTAATTTCCAACAAATTTATCCCAACATTCCCCAATTTTTACTCTAAACTCAAATTGAACATGTCCAATCCCAATCTATGCCAATTTGAAGTCCAATTGAACCAACTCCAAGGCCTAATTTTAATTTTGATTAAAAAGCCCCAATTTTGACCTAAAATTCCAAATCCCCCAAACTAAGCTTCATGACCAATCCAAATGCCCCAAAACAATTCTAAATCAATTTTCAACATGTCTAAACCCAATTTCAATCAACACCTATCCAATTTGAATATTCCATGATCAAAATTTCAAAATAAAAAAAAACATCATATGCATGTTAAAAGGCCCATCCCTTTATGCCTTTTGAAAAGCCCACTTCATTAATTTTAAAAAGCCAAAGTTGAGCCCACATGACAAAAATCCTTCATTTTTCATCCCACGACAGTTTAAATCAACTCATCATAGCATCATATGAAACATTCCATGCATGCACATCAAGCTTTACCCAAATTAGGCATGTTGACCTCTCTCATTTAAAAATCATAAAATCTTAAATTCTTTTTGCATGAAACACTTCCATGGCATCATGCATCCCATAAGCTATCCCATGGAACATCCCATGACCATCCAAGGTCAAATTTTGCCAAATTTGGCACAGCGGAAGTGACTACTCCTCTTCCTCTTTCACTTGGAATTATCCCCATTCATGAAACATTAAACTACTTGCTTAAACCCCAAGCCAACCATTTGACCTAACCTAAACTCACTTGAGGATCTTAGGAGCCGCTCTAACCATATTGAGACCAAGCTTAGCCATTGTACCAAGGGGTTAAACCCAAGCTAGCCAACTTACCCAACGTTCTAAATCCACATTGAATTTTCACCTTCCTCCCTCTCTCATTATCTCCTTCTTCCCCCCCTTTTCAAAATAAAAAACCCACCTGCGCCCTTAAGGAAATTTGTGCTCCTTGACATGAGGAACACAACCACCACCGCCTCCCTCACCGGAAACTTCCACCATCACCGGAAAACTCACGACCACCCCTCTTTCTAGCCAAAAACTCCACCAAACTTCACTCAAACCATTCCATTAGCCTCCTTAGGTCCTTAGGAGACCAAAACAATCAATTGCCATAATTTTCACGGTTGTTAAAGCCTCTTCCAAGCGAAGCCGAGCTAACTGCGGCAAACTTCCAACCCGACGCCAAAATTTCATCAAACCGATGCCGCAATAACTGAGATACGATCAAGGAAGCCTCTTTATGCAAAACTAATTGAGTACAAACCTTTTAGGCTCAGGTATATCTCTTAAATTGAAATGATAATCCCAAACTATTCTCCTTTTCAGATCATAAAGTAGATCATAAAACACCCAAGTATTCATATGGATGTGATCTACATTTCGAACTGAACAAAACGAGCCCAAAAACACAAAATTTGGTTGAGAATAGAAAGAGAATGAACTCCGAGAAGTTTTAGCTGTTGAAACTATCATAATCTCGAGCAGGGGTCGTCGGGGAAGAAGCTGCGCCATTTTCTTTATATTTTCGCATTTTTTTAATTCTGTAAAATTTGATTTAACATTAAAATTACATAAGTTTTTGTATGAAACTCAAAAAAATAAACCAAAAGACACTATAAACTCAGGGAAAGGAGAAAAACTTTTTAAAATTGAAATCACATTTTTTAGTCAATTAAATATTTTGAAATTAAATTTTGAAGTTCTGAAGTATTTCAATCATAATAATTAAAATATAAATCAGAAAAATACAAAATAAACTTTGATGAGTTCCCTGAGGTAAGAGGATCCTAGGAAAAATATGAAATCAATTTAATTAATTAAAAATGACAGTTTATGTAATTAACAAATTAAACCATAAGAAGAATCAAATAATTAAAATATAATTAGAATAATCACAAAAATGAATCCACACTAAAGAAGTTGGTCGAGAGAACTTCCCATAAAAATTTGAACTTAATGTGAATTGATTTGATCACTAAACTTAATTTTCTAAGTAAAATGAGATTTTTGCATTAAAATAATTATAATAATTATAATATAAGTTAAAAAATAATGAAATTGGTTTTGGGAGTTTTTTATGACAAGAGGAACTTTGGAAAAATAAAATTGATATTAAAATAAATACTTAATTTTAACCCATTTTCTAATTTTTAAATATTTAAAAAATCATTAAAAATCATGAAAATCACTAAAATATTAAAATGCACAAAAATGTTCCAAATTACTTCCTGATCACTTAGAAATAATTATAATATTTTTATTAATTTTAAAAATAAAGTTACAAATTTTAAAAGGCTTGAAAATGTATTTTAAATGCTTAAAATGAATTTATCTTAATTTTGTAATAAAATAATTCTAATAAATCAAAGAAAAAATCATAAAAAAACTAAATTTATTTCTCTGAATTCCTTTAACTCAGAGAGATTTAAGAAAAATATAAAACTTAATTTTTAACTTAAATAAAAACTCCAAAATTTAAAATAATTATAATAATTAAATTAAAACTCAAAAAATCATGAAATTTGGTCCAAGTGATCCTCTAACTTAGATGAACCTCTCATAATTTTCCTAAGGACAGATAGTTAATATTGATTAAGTTATTGAATTTACTTTGAAAATTCTTATTTTGTATTAAAAATAATTCTAAAAAAAAAAATAGAAAATCACTTTTTCTCCTTTGATATTTTAATTGACCAATGAGTGGGGTAAAATAAAAATTATAAAGTCATTTGAGTTTAATTTAAAAATTATGAAGTAAACAAGCCTAAAAAGGCAAAATGGTAATTGTAAAATTTAAGCATTAATTAACATTTAGGCCTAACTAAAGGGTAAATGGGCAATGAACAATCTTAATTGACCTTCTTAGATGATTGAAACATAAGAGACTAAGAGGTAGAAACCAACTCACCACATTTCCATATTAAGGGCAAAGTTGTAATTTTTTAAATTAATTGAAATTTAGATATTAATCAAATTTGACGGTCCTAAAGTAAGGGGGTTTGATCTAGGATGATCCTAAAGTAAGGGGGTTTGATCAATGGTTAAATAATAAGAAAATCTTTAAAAAAGATCAAATGTTACTTAATTTAATATTTCTTTAAATTATAAATCTACTCATAAAAGCTTAAGGACTAGGTAGTGAATCAGGTTTAATCCTAACTATGATTAGTGAGGTTTAGAAAAGATAACACAATCATTTGTAAACTGTTTGAAAACATTGCTAGCCCAACTTTAATCTAAATGGCTAAGTTTCTTAATAATTCAATTTCCCCCTAAAGGTTTTGACCCACTTTTTTTATGTTTGCAAATTATGTTAATAGCAATGACACCAAAAACTTGATCCCGTTTTAATATATATATTTGATTTTATGATGGAATGTATAATGTGGATTCTACGCAAGTATACGTATCTTATCAAGTAATACAGGACTCTAGTGGAGTCCTGGTTGTCGATCCCACAGGGAAGTTTTTAACAGATTTGTATCAGCTAAATTTAAAGGAATTACTTATAAAGAGAATATACAGAAATTTAGAATAATTTACTAACGCAAACTAAAGTAAACTAATGCTTTAAAATAAAGTAGATTTAAAGATTTCATAAAAATTATCCTTCTCCTTGTTTTTAGAAAATTAAGTGAATGATAAATTTAAATAGAATTTCTTTTATTGTATTGTGACAAATATGAGCATTCCTATTCTTTACCTTTTGGTCCAGGTGCTAAGAACATTGACTAATCCTATGTTCGATTATCGAATCCGTGGCTGAGGCCGGAGGATATCGGCCGCCACTCGAAGCTCCCACGTTCTCGTCACTCGAGGGCTAACATCTACACTTCAGCTCTCAAACAATATGACCAAATTGAATATTTTAGTCCGTCACACTAAAATGTCCAATTCTCGCGTCCGATAAGTTATATTTCCCTATTTATTTGCACCCTCCTTCCAAGGCTTCGACTTCCCGAATATTGGATGTAATCTTTACTATAGTTGATAATTCAACATATTTTAACAATTCAATGAGCAAGATTGAAAGTAAATTAAGTTTTAAGTAAAAATTATCACAATTTATTTTAATATTTTAGGCACTTCTATTTAATTTCATCAATTCAAATAATTTCATAAACAAGGAGAAAGACTAAGAAAACTACTCAGAATGCATGAGAATTAAACAAAGCATGGATTTCATTTAAAGTTTAACAACAATTAAACAAAGATACTTATCTTAATTTCCTCCCCAAGCAGACTCCTTGAAGTTCCTTTGAATTTTCCTTCTAGTACAACACACTTCTAAACTCATTAATTACACTCTAAAAACTCTTAAAATAAATACACACCTAAATAGACACCAAAAAGAGACACACTAGACACACAAATTCGTCCTCTATTCATAGAGGTAGACAAAGGTCCAAGGGGTACTTAACCACCTCGTCAAAAAGCATCCAGGTTCAATGTATCTGATATGTTGACCTATCTCGCTGTCGGCGAGGTAGTTATAAATTCTCCAGAAATTTTCTTAATAATCACGCCGTCGGCGGGCTCGATCTCGCCGTCAGCGACATAGTTCATTTTGCATGAATTTCTTCCTTTTTGATCCAAATTTGCTCCATTTCATGCTTTTTGCTTTCATCACTTATAAATCTTCGTTCCTGCAATAAAATAAAGAAAATACCTTTCTTTAAAGTGCAATTTCATAAAAAATATGTATGAATTTCTTAACATATTTTTCTGTGATCAAAATCCCCCAAACTTAATTATTGCTTGTCCTCAAGTAATTTTAGTACTAAATAAAAAATAATGATTTTTGTTATAGAATTTTTCATTCAACCCTACTATTAATTAAATTTAAATAATACTATAGTAAAGTTAAATAGAAATATTTTCAAGTAATTAAATTAACTTTATAGATATAAGGATATTTAGTTATCAGATCTAAGATTTCTAGTTCTCTATTTATTTCAGGAAAGACTATATTTAAAAGAGTAATTTACTTAAGATATTTAGATGATAGGAAGTTCAAGAAAACACTATTTAGTAAAATACTCATCTATATATATAAGTTTTAGAAATATATTTTAGTTTTACCCTTTAGGTTGATTACATTGAAGCCAATTTTTGATAAGACATCTCCTCAAGCTTCTCCTCACTTATATTTTTTTCTTTTCTTTTCTTTTTTTTTCTTCTTTTTGGATTGATTTTCAATCCTTCTCTTTTTCTTTTTCAAGTGAGGATTACTGTATCTGGATAACCTGTTAATAATTTTGAACTTCAACTTTCTCTTCCTAAATTTTAAACTTAAAATATTTCTTACTTATATGTATTTCATAGCCTTTACTTCATTGAGTTTCAATCTCTTCTTTTTCATCTAAATACTTAAGAATTTCACTTTTAGAATATAGTTTCCCTTACTTTAAATAGTTTACTATATTCTTATTTCTTTTAACCAAATATCTTATTCTATGAAATAATTGAATTACTAAAAATATTTTATTTAACTTTCTATAATAATTAAATAAAGTAATTCATGTTTATTGAATTGAAAAATTATTATAGAAAAATCATTTGACAATAATTTTTGAAAATAGAATTTTAGAACAATTGAATAATTAAACTTGTATTTTTACCTTCCCCCAAACTTAAATTTTTCTATCTATTTCTAAATGATGAAAAGGAAAATATACAATGAATTTACATCATACCTTTGAGCTTTAGGTATTTCTTTTCTTTGAAATTTTTGCAGGTTTTTTTAGTATTTTAAAAAACCTGTACTATTAGTATTCTTCCACATATATAATATTTAAAAGAAAGTGCTGGGATAAGAAATTTTTAATAAGTATAAAACACAACAAATGAAAACTTAATCTACTACTACATATACAATCAACTAACCTATTTTAAAACATATTAAAACAATCTAAACATCTTAAAAGTTCATATCCTTATAAAAACTTAAACAACATATTAAAGAAAAACTAATCATCCTATTTAAAAGAAAAATTGCAAACTAACTTAACACACATAAAAATAAAAAAAATCTAACGTTTACAGTATAAGCAAACACAAAAACACACCAAATCTATAGTCCACAGAAAGTACAGAATGATTACATACAGAACAATAAAGTTTTCAAAAGAAAAATTAATCTAAATAAACTAAATAAAGTCTCTAATCTTGCACATAAAAATCCCAAACTATATCATCTCCCTGATTTCCAGTGCCGAGAAGGCCGAGCAAGTCGAGTATCGTGAGTAGCGGGGGCACTCGGGAAAGACAACATCTAAATCACCACTCCCGTAGCGACGTTCGACCTCATAATATGTAATTTCATACTCTGAATGTCGCTGGAGATATTCGCTATCATAATCGTGCCTTCTTTCCAAGCCATCAATCCTGTGGTCTATATGCTCAAATCTTCTTTCCATATTTTCTCCAAATTGTTCAAAACTCTTTCTACTCAGGGTTAGCTCGTTCATCAGATCTTGAAGGGTAGGAGTGGTGTACTGAGGGGGTTCATAACTAGTAGAGGGTATATCTCTACTTGAAGAAGGTATATAATCCCTTGTCCCAGATCTTCATCCTTCGTGGGATTCATATTTCTTTATATTAGCCTGAGTAATGAGTTTCATAGGTTCAACCCATTCCTCATCATCTCTTGCCTCTACCCCAGATAATTAGCAGAGTGCATAGATAAGACCAGGATGTCCTAGTCCTCCTCCACTTTCACTTCTAGAGGTGGCTAATATATTCTTATAAATGACATTTCCCACATTAATCCTTTTTTGGTTCTAAATACAGAAATTCGGAATCAGTTTCATCTCTTGTTACCTCACTATGGTGGTAGGTAGGTAACAAAGTAGAACAAATAAAATAAGTGTCGACTTTTGATGTTGCATTTAACATAGAAAGAGGAAAATTTACCCTTTCCCGCTGCTTGATCTTCCAGACGCCTTTCCCATCAGTGAGAAAGTCAATCACCTCTTCCAGTGGTCCTTCCATCGTTCCAAAAGTCTCGTATTCACTGGCGTAGGTGTCTCGTACTTCATAATAAACATTAATCCTTGCAGCACTGAATTCTACAAAAAATCCTCTAACCTTTACTGGCGCATCTTCAGTTGAAGTCAAATTAGCATAAAACTCCTTAACTACTTCTACAGTGGCTTTGTTGCTCACGAAGTAGAAATTTTCCCATCCTCGCTCCCTAATGATTCGCTCAACTTCTCCTCCTGGATTCTTGAAAACTCGATCTTGAATGCATTTTCTTGATTTGATATTGTGTAAATATCTTGATTGTGCCCTTGCATTCACAAATCGGGTTTCATCGTAATCCAATCGTCGCTTTTGTCGTGGAGCCATTTTTTTCGATCTGTGCAATTTGCAAAAAAAAATTTAACTAAACTCCAAAATATTACTAAGAAGGCTTCCTACAACATTTAAAATCCATTTAAATCAATTTCCATGAATTTCTTCTAAGTATTTTCTCCACATTTCGAATTTTTTCAAAATTTCCCAATGTAGAAGAAATCCATGGTGAAAATCAAAAATTTTTGCATAGGAGTGAAGCTCTTACCAAGGGAAGATGAAATCCAGTGTCAAAAAGTGTTGAAATCGTTTCAAATCCGAGATCTCTCAAGTCCTAGGTCGGTTTTTTCGAAGTTTTGAGGAAGGGGATGATGAATAGTGTCGGTTGACTGGTCAAATATAGGTCTTTTCGCGATCTCGCTGTCGGCGAGATTTTTCTTGCCATCGGCGAGCTAATTAATTTGATAAAAGCAAAAGTTTCAGGAAAAATCCACCGTCTGCGAGCTCGTTCTCGCTGTCAGCTGGACTTCCTCACTGTCGGCGGGATAATTCTCGCCGTCGGCGAGATCCCAAAATTTTAAATTTTTGAAATTTGTCAATCATTTTGAACCTCAATTTGCCCTTAATCAATCTTCAGATCACTTAATTTAATAATTTAGTATGAAGATTAGATACTTATACTCACAAAAAGTTCACACAACACAACAATATAACTTTATATATGAAATCCATGAGACTTACAAACTTTACACTAACAATTAACAACATACTTAATTTAAATGTCCAAATCCATAATACTCAGCATCGCAATCCACACCACAACACTCTAAATGCTGAGACATAACAATTACATACAATCTCATCAAATTTGAGATGATCAAATCAAAGTTCGACTCATAATAAAACCTAAATCCCAATCAACAAATATATACACAAATATATGACATAAAATAGAAATCTTTCCTACTCTTCAGTGTCTGAACTATCATCTTCTCTGATATTCCCGATGCGACGCAAGTGCACAAATAAATTGTAGAAAGGCTCGAAAGGGAATTCGCGGTAGATTCTTCATCAATCCACCCTTTCGTCTCGATAAATGAATAAAACTCGGCCTCCGGATGTCCAGAGATGATCAAAGTGCTCCTTCATCCTCCAGTCAATGTGATCAAACATATCAGAGATATTATCGATGAAATTCATCACGTTCTGCAACTCTTTTTCCAATCCTTTAATCTTTTTCAGAATGAAATTTGTTTTATCTGTAAGGGGCCTTGCTAAAGGATTGTTTTGTGACGCTCTATCAGAAATAATGGTAATCTCATCATTGGTATCCAAACTTTGAAACATATCCGTAGGATCAAGTGGTTTCCATGGCAAAAGTACCTTTTCCCAAGCCTCATAAGAAACTTGGTACTGACTGCATAAAGCAAATTTATTCGATGGGTGTCCAAGTCCATGAACTGACCCATGCACAATCAATCATAATGCAGACTTTACTATAATAGATCCAACATCGATAGGTAGTCCAATTTGAATACAATAATTTAATATAGCG
Source organism: Papilionanthe hookeriana x Papilionanthe teres (assembly GCA_022702705.1). Classification (NCBI taxonomy): domain Eukaryota; kingdom Viridiplantae; phylum Streptophyta; class Magnoliopsida; order Asparagales; family Orchidaceae; genus Papilionanthe; species Papilionanthe hookeriana x Papilionanthe teres. Next base: position 55,703,096 of record CM040425.1, read on the forward strand.
CATTCCTTTGAAACCTTATTTATCCTCATAGTGGGTAATAATTTTGATGAGATGAAGAAATGCCAATGCTTTGAGACAGGGTTAAGAAGTGATGCAGAAAAACTATCATACCCGTCTTCGCACAACTCCCAATCATCAGGTTCATCGGTCAAGTATCTATAAATCTCGTTCATATTGTGTCTTGAAGGCACAAAGTTTGAAAAATGACAGACAGAGGTATTCTCTATAGAAAATAATTCATTTACCCTTGAAGGAGTAAATGTTACCCATCTTCCTCTGACGTAGACATTTCCATTGTTGATCACATGTAGATTAGAGTAAAACTCTTTGACTAAAGGAATAACTACATCGGATGTCGTATAGCAAAATACCTCCCAATGTCGCTGCGCGATCATTTCTTCAATTTTTGTGGTGGAATTATCTACTCCTCTGTTGACAAATCCTCTTTCTTTAATAAGTCGTTTCTTCATCAAGCCTTTGTTGAAGATACGTTGTGCCTCCGAACTGACGAATTTTCTTCGGTTAAAAACTCCAGTTTTTGTGGTTTCTAAGAGTTTGGTGGCCATTTTGGATTGAAAGGAATGGTCTCTAATCGTTTCTAAGGAAGAAAACAGTGTAAAAATGAATTTGGGGTGGTTTCCTACAAAGAAATGGCTTAGAACCGTCCAAAACCGCACGAAAATTCTTAAGAAACCCAATTTTCAACTGTCTCGCCGTCAGCGGGAAGTTTCTCGCCGTCGGCGAGCTAGTTGTGAAACTGAAATGTTCTAAGGCGCCGATCTCGCTGTCGGCGAGAATCGACCTCGCCGTCGGCGAGATTTCGTAAAATTGTCCAATTTTGCTCTGGTCCGAATATTTTCTGATCTCATCATATAGGTTCAAATTTGAGATGATTCTTATTAAAAATTTAAGTAGTAAGATTTGTTTTAATAATATAGACTCACTAATTTGTATATAATTAAAAATAAAAGACTATTATGGGTTGCCTCCCATAAAGCGCTTGGTTTAACGTCGTCAGCCCGACCTAATTTCGCTAGTAATCGAAGTCGACTAAGCATTAAAACCTCTTTAAAATTTGGTCTTCTACCTTCGAAATATGGTTTTAATCTATGTCTATTTACCTTAAATCTATGTCCTGTTTTTGTATCTTCAAAATCTCTTGTTCCATATGAAAATATTTGAGTTATGGTGAAAGGTCCTAACCATCGAGATTTTAATTTCTCAGGAAATAATTTCAATCTAGTATTATATAGCAAAACCTCTTATCCTGGTTCAAAATTTCTCTGATTAATCTTCCGATCATGCCATAATTTCATCTTTTCTTTATAAATCCTATCATTATCATATGATTCATTCCTTAATTCTTCCAATTCATTTAATTGCAACAATCTCTTCTCACCAAACTTTCTTTTATATTATAATTAAATTCTTTAATCGCTCAATATGCTTTATGTTCTAATTCAACCGGTAAGTGGCAAGTTTTTCCATATATAAGCTCGTAAGGAGTCATTCCAATCGAGTTTTGTAAGCATCTCGTATGCCCATAATGCAGTGTCTAGTCTTATAGTACCAGCCTAATCTATTAGTGGTTTACGTAATTTTCTAAAATATGCTTAATCTCTCGATTAGAAACTTCACTTAATCCACTAGTTTCGTGGATGATAAGCAGCTGATATCTTATGAGTAATATTATATTTTTCTACTAGTTCGTGAATATATTTGTTTCTAAAATGGGTTCCTCCGTCGGTGATAATCACTCTCGCATTCCAAATCTAGTAAAAATATTTTTCATTAAAAATTTCGAAACACTCGTAGCATCACACCTAGGTAAAGCTTGTGCTTCGATCCATTTGGAAACATAATCAACAGCTACTAATATATATGAGTTTCCAAATGAAGGAATAAAAGGTCCCATGAAATCTAATCCCCAAGCATCAAAAATTTCAACTTCTAATAAAAAATTCAGAGGCATTTCATTTCTTCTTGATATAATTTCTACTCTTTGGCATCTATCGCAGGTTTTTATATATATGTATACATCTCTAAATAAAGTAGGCCAGTAGAATCTTGATTGTAGAATTTTATACGCAGTTTTATCAGTCCCAAAATGTCCTCCAAAATCAGAATCATGACATTTTTGAATAATTGGTTCAATTTCTTCATAAGGCACACATCTTCTAATAATTAGATCCTTACATTGCTTATATAAGTATGGTTCATCCCAAAAATATGTTTTTGTATCATGAATGAATTTTTTCTGTTGTTGCAAAGTTAACATAGGTGGTAAAATGTCACTTACAATATAATTTACTATATCAGCATACCAAGGTATTTTCCACTCATTTATATTATAAAGTTGTTCAACTTTCTAAAATTTTATTATCAGTATCAGGTATTTCATAATTTTCTAATCTTGATAAATGATAAGCAATTTGATTATCAGTTCCCTTCTTGTTAATGATCTCAAAATCAAATTCTTGCATTAATAATATCCATCTAATTAATCTTGGTTTAGAATCTTTCTTTTGCATTAAATACTTAATAGCAGAGTGATCAGTATGCACAATACATTTAGTTCCTATTAGATAATGCGGAAATTTATTAAAAGCATATACAATCGCTAATAATTCTCCTTCAAGAATCGTATAATTTATTTCAAGCATCATTTAGAGTTTTACTAAGCATAATATATAACTTTGAAAATCTTGTCATATATTTGCCAAGAACTCGCTCCTATAAGCATAATCACTAGCATCACACATAAGCTCAAATGGTTTCTCCCAATTAGGTGAAACTATTATAGATGTCGTAATTAAGTTATCTTTTAATAATTCAAAAGCATTCAGACATTCAATTGTAAATTCAAATTTCTTGTCCTTTTCAAGAAGTTGGCATAGAGGTTTAGTAATTTTTGAAAAATATTTTATATAACGTATGTAGAATCCAACATGTCCAAGAAAACTCCTTACCCCTTTCACCGTAGTTGGAGGTGGTAATTTAACTATAACTCGAATTTTTGCAGGTCTACTTCCATGCCCTTTTCCGAAATTTTATGCCCTAATACAATGCCACTCGTAACCATAAATTGAAATTTCTCCCAATTAAGAACTAAATTAGTTTTCTCACATACTTCAAATACTTTTTCAAGATGATTTAAGCATGTGTCAAATGTTGTTCCAAATACAGAGAAATCATCCATAAATACTTCTATTCTATTATCAATTAACTTACTAAATATAGACATCATACATCTCTGGAATATTGCAGGTGCATTACATAATCCAAAAGGCATTCTTCGAAAAGCGAAAGTTCCGTAAGGACTAGTAAATGTAGTTTTCTCTTGATCCTTAGGAGAAATTTGTATTTGATGATAACCGGTGTATCCATCTAAGAAACAAAAATACTTATGTCCCAGTTAATCTATCTAACATCCTGGCTTAGAAATGGTAAAGGAAAGTGATCTTTCCAGGTGGCTGCGTTTAATTTTCTATAATCAATACATATTCATCATCCAGTAACTTGTCTTATAGGGACAAGATCATTATTTTCATTAGCTTTTACGGTCACTCCTCCTTTCTTAGGCACACAGTGAATTGGGCTTACCGAAGTGCTGTCAGAAATAGGATATATAATACCATTATCTAACCATTTTAAAATTTCTTTCTTGACTACTTCTTTCATTATCGGGTTTAATCTCCTTTGGGGATCTACTTTAGGCTTATGTTCATTATCTAAAATAATTATGTGCATACAGATTGAAGGACTAATTCCTTTAATATCTGCTAAAATCCAACAAAAAATTTTCTTATATTTTTTTAAGGTATCTAAAAGTTTTTGTTCTTGAGATTCATCTAATTCATATGAAATAATAACTGGTAGGGTTGAAGAATTACCTAAGTAAGCATATTTCAAATAATTAGGTAACATTTTTAACTCAAGTTCAAGAGGTTTAATAATCGATGGAACTATATTTTTTTAGAGTTTTCAGTATTATCCGAAAATTCAAATTTCTCTTGAATATAATCTAGTTCTTCATTTATGTCGGCTTTTTCAATTAATTCAGTATTTTCTTTTTCTAATTTTTCTTCATAATATTCCTTAAAATATTCTTTTTATAAATGATCGAGTACTTCCATTCGAAAACAGTCATCATCTTTTTCTAGTGCAGGATATTTCATTGATTTAGCAATATTAAAAGTAACTTTTTGGTCATTTACTCTCATAGTTAATTCTCCTTTCTGAACATCAATCATAGCTTTCCCAGTGGCTAAAAATGGTCTTCCTAATATTATACGAATTTCTTTATCTTCTTCCATATCTAAAACAATAAAATCCACCTGGAAGATAAATTAATCCACTTTTACTAAAACATCTTCAATAACTCCCTTAGGATATGTAATGTAACGATCACGTAACTCGAAGGGTTATCGAAGTAGGTGAAATTTCTCCCAATCCTAATCTCTTAAAAATTGATAGAGGCATTAGATTGATGCTTCGCTCCTAAGTCACACAAAGCTTTTCCATAGAATTTTTCTCCAATAAGCAGCAGGTATAGTGAAACTACCGTGATCTTTTAATTTTTCAGCAAGCTTTTTCTGAGTAATAGCATTACACTCTTCACTAAGTGCGACCGTTTCATTATCAGTAAATTTTCTTTTTTTATTTAAAATATCTTTCATGAATTTTACATAGTTTGGCATCTGTTCTAAAGCTTCTATGAAAGGAATATTTATTATTAATTTCTTTAAAATTTCAAGGAATTTAGCAAACTGTTTATCTTTTTTATGTTGAATTAGTCGTTGAGGAAATGGTGGTGGAGGTTTTTCAATTTCGTTGGTATTAAAGGATTTTCTTTGTTTGGATCTTGTTTATTCTTTTCTTTTTCGATTTCCACTTCCTCTTTTTGACTTTCCAGTTATTTCTGAATTCGAGGTTCTAATTCTTTTCCACTTCGTAATTGTATCACTTTAATTTGTTCATTTCCTTTGTCTTTTGGATTTATTTCCACATTACTAGGGAATGTTCTAGGTATTCTATTATTAAGCGCTGTAGCGATATGTCCAAGTTGAGTTTCAATATTTTTAATAGCTGTTACTTGATCCAGGTATTCTATTATTAAGCGCTGTAGCGATATGTCCAAGTTAAGTTTCAATATTTTTAATAGTTGTTCCTTGATTTTGTAATTGGTTTCCTTGTATTTGTAATTGATTTCCTTGATTTTGTAATTGATTTCCTTGATTTTGTAAATGTTGACCCATATTTAATATTAATTCTTCTATAGATAATTTTTTATCTTTAAATTGTGGGTTATTATTATTATATCCATGTGGATAATTAGGTTTATAATTAGAATTTCCTTGATTAGAGGGATTTCCTATTGGTTGTGTTATGTTGTTCATCCATGGTTGATTAGTTGTATTATTATTCCAATTAAAATTAGGATGATTTTCCATCTTGGATTATAGTAATTTGCATAAGGATTATTGGGTCTATTATTAATAGCATTTATAGTTTCATAATGAGATTGAGATTTTATAAGTTGTCCAGATGAGTTTTCTTCTAATATAGTTGGGGAGTAATTCATTCTAAAATGATCTAATTTTTTAGATATAGCAACGATTTGTGAAGCTAACATAGATATTACATCATTTTCATGAATACTACTTATCTTTTTCGGATTCATTCTATCAGCAGGCCATTGAAAATTATTGGTAACCATTTCTTCGATTAGTGCATAGGCTTCATCAAATGGTTTGGGCATTAATGATCCTCCAGCAGCAGCATCGATGATTGATCTTAAAGATCCTACTAATCCATTATAGAAAGTTTGAATAATTAACCAATCTGGTAATGCATGATGTGGGCATTTCCTAAGAAGTTCTTTAAATCTCTCCCAGGCTTCATATATTGATTCTCCATCAAACTGACTAAAAGAAGTTATATCATTTTTAAGTTTAGCAGTTTTAGATGGTGGAAAATATTTGGATATAAATTTTTGTGATAACTCTCCCCAAGTTTTAATAGATCCAGGTGCTAACGAATTTAACCACATTTTAGCCTTATTCCTTAAAGAAAAAGTAAAAAGTCTAAGTCTAATAGCATTGTTAGATACGCCTTCATATTTGAATGTAGCACAAAGTTCTAAAAACTAGCAAGATGTAAATTAGGATCTTCAGTAGGTCAACCACTAAATTGATTGTTTTGTACCATTTGGATAATTGCAGGTTTAAGTTCAAATGAGTTAGCAGCTACATCAGGGTTTTGAATAGTTAAATGAATTTCATCTAATGTAGGGTCGACATAATCTCTTAATGGTCCGTGTTGATTAATATTTTCATTTTCAGGAAAATTCGCCATTTGTGTTAAATTTATAATTTCTCTTTTTTGTTTTCTAATTCTTTTAACTGTACGCTCTAGTTCTGAATCGTAAGGTATTAACTTTTCGTTTCCAAATTTTCGCATACAATTTTAAAATAGTCCGTTACTCTAGTGAATAATTTCTTAAAAACTTCCCCGGCAACGACGCCAAAAACTTGACCCACTTTTTTATGTTTGCAAATTATGTTAATAACAATGACACCAAAAACTTGATCCCGTTTTAATATATATATTTGATTTTATGATGGAATGTATAATGTGGATTCTACGCAAGTATACGTATCATATCAAGTAATAAAGGGCTCTAGTGGAGTCCTGGTTATCGATCCCATAGGGAAGTTTTTAACAGATTTGTATCAGCTAAATTTAAAGGAATTACTTATAAAGAGAATATACGGAAATTTAGAATAATTTACTAACGCAAACTAAAGTAAACTAACACTTTAAAATAAAGTAGATTTAAAGATTTCAGAAAAAGTATCCTTCTCCTTGTTTTTAGAAAATTAAGTGAATGATAAATTTAAATAGAATTTCTTTTATTGTATTGTGACAAATAGGAGCATTCCTATTCTTTACCCTTTGGTCCAGGTGCAAAGAAAATTGACTAATCCTATGTTTGATTACTGAATCTGTGGCTAGGCTGGGAGGATACTGGCTTCCACTTCAGAGCTCCCACGTTCCCCTCACCTGAGGGCTAACATCTACACTTCAGCTCTCAAACTATAGGATCAAATTGAATATTTTAGTCTGTCACACTAAAATGTCCAATTCTGCGTCCGATAAGTTATATTTCCCTATTTATTTGCACCCTCCTTCCAAGGCTTTTGACTTCCCTGAATATTGGATGTAATCTTTACTATAGTTGATAATTCAACATATTTTAACAATTCAATGGGCCAGATTGAAAGTAAATTAAGTTTTAAGTAAAAATTATCACATTTTATTTTAATATTTTAGGTACTTCTATTTAATTTCATCAATTCAAATAATTTCATAAACTAGGAGAAAGACTAAGAAAACTACTCAGAATGCATGTAAATTAAACAAAGCATGGATTTCATTTAAAGTTTAACAAAAATTAAACAAAGATACTTATCTTAATTTCCTCCCCAAGAAGACTCCTTGAAGTTCCTTTGACTTTTCCTTCCAGTACAGCACACTTCTAAACTCACTAATTACACTCTAAAAACTCTTAAAATAAACACACACCTAAATAGACACCAAAAAGAGACACACTAGACACACAAATTCGTCCTCTATTTATAGAGGTAGACAAAGGTCCAAGGGGTACTTAAGCACCTCTTCAAAAAGCATCCAGGTTCAATGTATCTGATATGTTGACCTATCTCACTGTCGGCGGGAAACGACCTCGCCATCGGCGGTGCTTCTAGAAGGTCTCCAAACCGCGCGATCTCGCCGTCGGCGGGCTCAGGCTCGCTGTCGGCGAGGTAGTTATAAATCCTCCAGAAATTTTCTTAATAATCACGCCGTCGGCGGGCTCGATCTCGCCGTCAGCGACATAGTTCATTTTGCATGAATTTCTTCCTTTTTGATCTAAATTTGCTCCATTTCATGCTTTTTGCTTTCATCACTTATAAATCTTCGTTCCTGCAATAAAATAAAGAAAATACCTTTTTTTAAGTGCAATTTCATAAAAAATAGGTATGAATTTCTTAACATATTTTTTACGTGATCAGGTTTTCACTCACATAACTCTTAAATGAAACATCAATTGAATGTTACCCCACTCAATGGATAATTGGAACATCTAATTTCACTTTTAGGACATCATAACTAAACCTTAATTAGACGTGGGTGATTAATTGAACTATAAAATGAAGCCAAATGATCTCAAAATGATCCCAATAGTTGAGAGGATGTTTGGGGTTATGCCCTTAACACTTCTTCAATGTAATGGGATATTTTAGAAAAACAATTGAATTTCATTATTCTTTGATCATTAAAATCTTTTTTAACACACTTTAGGGACCCACCAAGTTATAAATTAGGATCCCTTGTTGAAATTAAATCATTGAACTTTAATTTCCAATTTTATAACTGCTTGGAATGTTAATATTTTAGGGGAAACACTTCAAGACTGTCAGGTACGCATTTATATTTATTGCAACTTATACTGCTTTATTTAAAAATGTTTTACTTTTTCCTGCACGCTATACTTTTGATAAACTACTAAAAAACCTAATTCACAACCACAACAAAAAGATAAAACAACTCAAAATTTAATCACAAACAAAAATAAAACCTTTTTCTATATATAACTATATTAATACACCCCTTTGGATGATTGGGAATCCCTCGGAGGAGGTAACCTATGGTTACTAACGAGATTTTCCACAGTCTAAATGAACATGCTGAATTCATTCACTTGAATTTGGTAAATTCATCTGGACTAAGTGAATCTGAAGAAAATAGTGATGCTGGAATGAAGAAACCGTGAGATCGTAACTTGTGTCGCTATAATTAACTTAAATTGCCCCATAATAAAACTTAAGACATTAAATTTGACACACTAGAAAACTTGAACTCCAAAACTTGACACTTCTCTCATCTCTGCAATTTGACATTTCTAAAACTAAACCTACTGCAATGAGGAGCTTGGAGTATATACAGTGGGCAGCACAATGAGAAAAAAACAACTCTACAATAGCAAATCTTCTTTAGAAATAAACAAGTCATAGGACTTCAAGGTGGTTTGCCTAGTGCAACATAAATTCTCACCTTATCTCGTTAGGCCTTTGCACATCGTGGAATAGAAGCCCAAACTCTCCTTAAGTTTCCGGGGTTGTCATCCGATATAACATAAATCCTCTTATCCTCATAGGTTATTTGTACGATCGAGTATCGTGCGAATGTAAGCCATAAATAATAAAACTATAAGGATAAACCATCAAATAACATCTTCTTAAAATTAAAGCCAAATAAATAGGATAGTTGGGGGGTCATTTGAGGTTCCCCTCAAAGTTTATGACATTCCCTACTTCTTCGTTCCTTTGGACTCCTAAAATAAATTGTTCCTATTTTGAGACGTTCCCTTTTGACTTTCGCGTGTCCATCATTGAAAACTTGAACTTTGAAATTCTTGAAAGATTAACCACTGATTTTAATAGAGAGTTATCTTAAGTGACTCCCATCATTTAAAATGTAAGTAACTATAGGGGTTTACCTCTATAGGGAACTTTAGAACCCATGTGATATAAACCCTATCTAATCTTCTGTATTAAATAATAGAATCTGTTGACCCAAAATGGTTTCGTTGACCGACCAGATATCGTAAACTCTGTAGTTTAGTTAATTGAACTCCACTATTTTAAGTAATATGTCTACTCTTTAGGATATATATATTACTTGCGGTATTACGCTCGTTTAATTTAAACTATTGAATGTATGGTATCTTGTCTTATTTTTTCAAAAATAAAATATCATTACTTTCAAAAGTGACATACCCTACTATTCTAAATTAAACTATTTTGAACCTAAACTAAATTTTTAAAAATCACTTTTCAAATTTAACGGCCGAAAGTTATACTTTCAAATAATGCATTAGAAACTTTTAAATGTGATTAAACAACTTGATGTATTCTTGATTTGGCTTGGATTGCACAAATTTTGGTAGCATTGGATCCATCTTGTCATGTCAGTCAATTTAACTATAAGTTTGTTTAAATTGAAGTTCTAAATAATTTTTAATTAAAATTTGAAAATTATTGCCTCCATATTCATGTAATGCCTCAAGGTATTTGTTGGATGATGAAAACTTATTGATGGTGTATCAGTGACCCTACTATTTTTGAGCAAGATCAGTTTCTTTTTATAAAAATAACAATAAGAATTATATATATTATTGTGTATATTCATGTAAGGAAAGTTCCTTAGTCCAGTTGACAGTTGATTAGTTTCACTTATGTGAGGTCATGGGCTTGAATCTCCTGGCCATCAAAAAATTAAATTATTTTACTGCCATATGTGTCAGTCGGCGGTTAAGGGTTATCAAAGCTGTGAATGGAGGCGGGCAGAGTTGCAATCGGAGATGGCAGAAGGCGGTGGTGGCCGCCTGCAACCCAAGGCCATCAGCAGAGGTCAACGGTGGTGGGAAGTTGTGGTCAAATTGGCAAAGGCCTGAGGTTAAGGTGGCCTGAGCGACTGGAGTTGGTTGGTGGCTAGAATTTTTTGACGATGGCTGTAGTTGGAGGCTATGGTTGCGGTGATGTCGGGTGCAAAGGTCCCAACAATGATCATACAATATTGAGAGTGAGCTGTCATATCAGTATTCTGAGATACGAGATCAGGACATGAGGCATGACCAATCTGGTGGACTCAGCGATCAGCGGGGATGGAGAGTGAGATCTCATGACAACAATATGGGGGGTGTGCGATCGTATCACGAAAGGTGGGAGCAATCTAGTGGACAGTAGATGTCCACGTCAGCGATCCATTGGAAAAATTAAAATTAGACAATTTATGGATTTATTTTTTGTTTTTCTTTTATTTGGCCATTTTAAGCCTATAAATAAGCTATAATAATGAGGAAAATGGTGGGGTCCTCTGACTTGTTTGTACGATCAATATGCTTTGATAAGAAATATTACAGTGTCCCCCAACCAATTCATACGATCAACGAGGTTCTAAGAATAACAAATGTGAAGTTTCCTAGCCTATTTTTGTACGATCAACAGAGCTCTCATTTCTCGTGTTGCTGCACTTTTAAAGAAAATTTTGTGTTGTTATTGTGTTTTTCACAGTAGACTTTTCACGCTGTCGTCATACCTTCTGAAGGAGATTTTCCCTGCAATTGAATGCACGTAACTAAAGAATTATGGCCTCCAAAAATCAGCATAAGTATCAAAATTTTGTGGAGGTGATGCCAACACCATTTGAGCATGATCCTACTCTTTCATTGAGGGCATGAAGGATTAAGCTTGCGAAGATCAACCATATCCTTGGCGAGCACGAGAAGGATGACTCCTCGATCAGAACGTGGAGACTTTACAGGATTTTCAAGCAAGCATGTTGGCTTTTGAAGAAGGTAGCATGAAGCTACGAATCTGCTAGTGATAAGGAGGATGTTACAATGAATTGATACATTTATTTATATTGGTCTGTTGCAAGTTTTGTACTAGTATGTGTTGATATTTGTAGCATTTTAGCCGTCTGATGCGACATTTATACACAACAATAATGTTTTTATCTGCACATCTGTCTTTCACAAAATATTGTGGTCTTGCATTTGTCCATACATTTCTGATCTTGGTTGGCGTAGTTCTTTTCTACTTTTTTTTTTAGGGGAAAGAGCACTCGTGGCTCCTTACGCGTTAATATAAAAGTTTAATACAAAATGGGGAGGGGAGGCCGATCCCCACTAAAAAAACCCAAAACAATACAATCTCCACTCACCCCTAGGGGTTCAGCCTGCCACGTTACAACTCACGCAATCAAAAAACACAATAAAGGATAGCGGCAGTGAGAAAGTAACCAAAAAGAAATCAACACTACAAAAATGTTAAAGCAAAAGTTTGAAAAGTACAACAGTATTATAGTAGAAACTCAGCAGAAGATCCAAGAGTTCAAACAGGGAACCAGTAAAAGGAGGGGATTTCCATCAGCAAAGAAACCAAGTAGGAACCCGAAAGATATCGTGATAGTGCAGACAGCATCAAACGGCAGAAAAAAAATCAGTATCTAATATATGGTAAGTTTAGCAGGTCACTGTGGATCAATCTTGCTAGTTGCCTGGAGGGATTAGTGCCCACAGTAGGTGTATCAAAAGGAATGTTTGGCGAGCCAGTCAGCAGTGGAGTTGCCTTCCCTGTAGACAAAGGTTAATTTAACCTGCAAGGAGGAGGTGGTAATAACATTCCAAATACGTCTAAATAAGTAAATGAGTGTCCAGGGGAGGGGTGTATGCTTGTAAAAAAATTTTAACAGCATCTCAGAGTCAGTTTCCACATGCAAAAGGGTAAATTTAAGACATACTGCAATTTTAAGAGCGAGGAGTAGAGCCTAGGCTTCAGCATATAATGGTGAATCAGCTTCAACAGGCGATGAGAAGTAGGCAATTAACTTACCAAAATGATCCCTAAACGGACCACCGAGCACGGAGCAAAGAGGGGTCCAACGGCCATCAATATTGGCTTTGACCCAACCAGTGTAGGGGGAACCATCTAACAAGAACGAGCACACGCAAGGTAGGCAAATCAGAGTTATTAGGACATAAAATTAATGCTTTTTGATAGTATGTCCAGATGCTAGAGAAAGTAATAGTAGGTGTGGGACAATTAAAAGAGTGCTTAAAAGCATTCCTAGCCATCCATACAAACCACAGAACCACCATAGGGAAATGAGATAGTGGCTTATTTGCATTGGTGTCATTCTTCCAGGCCTTTATGATAATGCTAATAGAAGAACAGTTAGGCCACTTAATATTAAAAACGATGTGCAACCATGTCCCAAACAGCCTTAGAGTAGGTGCATGTAAAAAAAGTGTGACAATATGTTTCTTCATTTTGTTTACACAAAGGGCAAACAGAAGCTAACCTCAGCCCCTTAAGCTTTAAAATGTCATCTAGAGGCAGTAATGATGAATATAGACGCCAAAGAAAAAAAGAGATCGAAGGCGTGAATAGAGGTTGCCGGAAAATTTGTTTCCAGTGCCAAGTGCAAAAGTAGTGACAGAGGTATAGATGTGTTTACTCACAGACATAGAGGTAGGCTTTCTCCAGACAGGAATGTCCCTTTGGGCCTGTTGAATGGGGATCTGGTTAATTATCCGAGCAGCATCATTACCAACCAGAAGACAGAGTTTGGAAAAATCCCAAACCCCCCCGACCAACAGTCAGACACCAAAGTGTTATCCATGATAGGAGGGTGTGTGATATTATCCGACGAGGGCATACCCCAGTTATCATTCCAAAAAGAGATTTTACCATCCCCTAAATCCCAAAGTAACAGATTAGAAGTTAAAGTTCTAGCCCTGAGAATTGCTTTCCATATCTTTGAGTCACCAACCCTCCAGACAACAGTAGAGGGGTGCGTATGATGACAGTATTTAGAATGCATAAAGGTAGCCCAAAGGGATTCACCCTGCCTGAATTTAAACCAGAGCTTACACATATTGATTTCCACAGTATGAGGTAGAGATTTAAATTTTAAACCCACAGCATATTTGGGTTTACAAAGCTTCTTCCAAGAGAGCCAGTGCCTCTTAGCACCCCCACCTTCCCAAAGAAAACGATTAAAAATTCCCTCAAGCCTTTTAATAGCACTTTTTTGGCATTGAAAACTCGTAAAGCATATAAAGGGATACTCTGTAAAGTAGCAGCAAGGAGTGTTAACCTACCACCATTGGAAAGGAAATGGTTCTTCCAGTCAGTGATTTTACTCTGAACCTTTTGAATAACGTCATCCATTTGGATTTGTTTACATTTACCTCTTAATAGATTAACTCCAAGGTATTTGAGAGGTAACTGAGCAATTTTGAAATTGGTGTAATTAGTGGCCCAAATAGTGTGTGTGTGGGATAGATGTTTGCTGAAATAAATATGACACTTATCTTTGCTTGAAAGTAAGACCGAAACGACTTCAAATTGAGCCAAAACATGCATAAGTTTCTTAATAGCAGTCCTAGAGGCGTTAGAAAACACAATTATATCATCAGCATAGGCAAGATGTGAAACCGTGCAATGAGCTCTGTGTGTATATCTCATATGTGAGTGGTGAGCCTGATAATTTTCCAACATCCTAGATAAGTAGTCAAAAACCAAAATGAAAATGATAGGGGAAAGAGGATCACCTTGCTTTATCCCCCTTTGTGCAGAAAAAAAACCATAAGAGGAACCATTAACTAGTACGCTATAGTGATTATTTGAGAGCCACCTTTTAATCAGATTACAGAAACTGGAATGAAAACCCCTAGCTTGGAGGATATTCATAATGAAATCCCAGTGTATTGTATCAAAAGATTTTTTTATATCCAGTTTCATCACAAGGTTCCCACCTCTGCATTTCTTATCTAAATCCTCAATCATTTCCTGGGCTAATAATATATTATCAGTGATATCTCTGCCTTTGACAAAAGCAGACTGATATTGTCTAATAATTCTATGTAAATGAGGTTGAATTCTAGCCACCAGAATTTTACTAATGATTTTAGAAATGACAGAGGTGAGAGAGATGGGTCTGAAGTCAGACCAATGGGATTTGTTTGGCCCCTTAGGAATAAGCACAATAAGAGCAACAGAGAAATACTTACAGAGATCATCTCCCTTGAAAAAACTTTGGATAGCCAAAACAACATCATTTTTAATAGTGTCCCAGCAATTAACATAGAAAGCAGCAGAGAAGCCATCAGGGCCAGGTGCTTTGTTAGGGTTTATATCTTTTAGGGCATTAAAGATTTCCTCCCCATCTGGGATGCCAGAGAGATGCAGTGAAGTGACAAGGTGCTTCTTAGAGGTAAAGAGGTTATCATTTATGGGTGAAACCTGCAGGTGATTAGAGAAGAAATTAGAGTAATATTGGGAAGCATTTAAACCAATCTCCTCATTGTGAGTTAAAGCAGTTCCATCCTCAGTAATGATCTTTAAGATGGTGTTGTGATTAAGCCTGTTTTTAACAGTAGCATGAAAATATTTAGTGTTTCTATCACCATTAATAAAATGAGTAACATGAGCCTTCTGTTTCATCAACTCTTCCTCCAGAGAGATGTCAGAAAGAAGAGTCATGTGGGCTTGGGAGAGAGCATGAAATAAGTCAGGAATAGTGCTTTCATTGGCCTCAAGGGAATCAACTAATTGTTGAGACTTGGCAACCCTAGCATGAATATTACCATACACCTCAGCATTCCAACGTTTTAGCCCAGCAGTGACACGTTTATGAAGTTGCCAGAGGATGTACCAAGGATTGCCACATCTAACAGGCATCCATAAATCTTTAATAAGGTCAGAAAAGGTGGTGTGAGAGGTCCATATGTTGAGGAATTTAAAATGGGTAATAATAGGTTTAGAGTGAAAGGCTAAAGTCAGTAATATAGGATTGTGATCAGAGGAAACGTGGCTCAAGTGCTGCACCCTGTTAATGTTATAGTAGTTAAGAAAATTTACATTACCAAAGAATCTATCCAGCCTTTGAAATAAGAAACCTCTTCTCCAAGTAAAACGATTACCCGTAAAACCAAGATCATAGAGGCCAGCATTGGCAATGTCATCACAGAAGCGTTGAATAAGATTAGTATCCACTCTAGCACCACCTCTTCTTTCAACAGGAGACATAATCATATTAAAATCACCTCCCACACACCAATTATCATGAATAGTGGAACCCATGATAATTAATTTGTTCCACAACAAATATTTGTCAGTGAGAAGGGTGCTAGCATAAACAAAAGTAATCCAACTATTATAAGAACCAGAAGTGAAATAAGTAAGTACATATTGTCTATCATCTTCAATAAGTTGAAGATGTATATGCTTTTTCCAAAAAAATCCAAATCTTGTTGCTAGTATTGATGAAATAATCATAATGAGTGAAGGAGGATAATATTTTATCTTTATGGGTAGTAACCAATGGCTCCAGAATAGCAAAAATATCAAGATGATGGACCCTACATAGATGTTTAAGACGATTAAGGGGGTTAGGGTCAGCCACTCCCCTAATGTTCCAAATCATAGTGTTAAACATGATGTTTACCTCCTCTTCTAGTAGTCCTAGAGGAGGGGGGTAATTGTTCACCTTCAGATATGCTGGTCTCAAGTGGGTCTCCTAGATTTTGTGTAGTATCATGGAATTTTCTTCCTTTTTTCCTGGTAGCCTTTTGAATGAGCCATTCGATCACTACAGTATTAGAGGCTTCCAGGATAGGGGAGGAAGGTTCAGAGGAGTCAAGACCAGCATTCTTTTCGAGCAGGTTAGAAGAAATAATAGGAGGAGGCAAACATAATTGGGTTGTCCTAACCAGATCAGAGTCTGTGTTAGGAATATTAGTTATAGTGATTGAGGTAGGCAGACATAGTTGGGTTGTCATATCCAGGGGTAGATCTAGATTGGGTAAAACAATATGTGTTGAAGAGGTTTCCTGACCACTGGGTAAGGGAGGGTCAGGTGGGATTGTTATAGGTAAAAGTACTTGAATGTTCTGGTCATCATCCACAGAAATTAGATTGTTAGAGGTAGAATTGCATTCGTCCTCCATCGAGGGTAAAGGGTTAGATGGGGCATGGTTTATAGGGGAGGTGGTGGGGGGTCTATCAAAGGTTGTAAGAGTGGGGATAGTAGGGGCTGATAGGGGAAGATCAGATGGATGGGGGGTGACAAGGTTGTTAGGGATAATGGGAGGTGCATCAGGATTTTGTAAAGTAATAGGGGGTTCATCAGGATCAGGGTTTTGGGGAAGATGGTTGGAGCATTTGGGTATAACTTTTGGTTTAAGGTGGGGGTGGAGTCTGTAACAAATCGAGAGAGAGTGGCCAAACATGGCGCAATGAGAACAATAAGGTGGGTGGGAACCCATAACAACCTGTTGCCAGTACCCCGTGTGTGAGGAACTTATCCAAACTTCATCTGGATAGGGTTGGGTGATGTCTCTTTCTACCAAAAAACAGGCATCAGAGGGTTTCGTACGGTCAATCGTAGGATTATCAACTCTAAGTGGTGTACCAAAACCTTTTGCAAGTGAATATAATATTTCATGATTAAAGAGATGATACTTATATTCAGGAAATTTAATCCAGACGGGGATAACAGGAGATTCAGCTTTGGGATTAAAATCAACGCTCCATTTTAGTATCCGCATATATCTATTGTCTATCTTTAGCACTTTCCTAGCGAAAACATTTGTATAATCAACGTCATTGGTGAGATCTATGAGGATATGCCTACCATCGACAGATCCAACTTTCCAGGCACCAGTTAGTTTCAGAGAATCAAATTCCTTTCGAATGATGTCTAACTTTGGGTGGCCATAAAGAAATTTACCGATCAACACAAAGCGAAACGATGATGCTAGAATATTAGTCTCTTCTTCCGAGAGATAAAGAGCAGGTTTACCATTTTTCTTACCAAGCTTCTTGATGAAACTATAATCACCACCACCAAGTTCCCAGGCTTCATGAAAAGATTGGGGGAAATAGCAGGAGTGTGTCTTAGAGGTCGGCATAGAGCCCCCCGTGACGGCGTTGGCGTAGTTTCGCTCCATCACAGACCAAAAAACAAAATAAACAGAAAGGAAAACAGGGGAAAGAGATCACTGCGCCCGGGCGACGACGATCGCCCGGGAGAAGCCCGGTTGGGGAGATCAGCACGCCAAAGCGACGAAAATCGCCCTAGAATCGCCATGAAAACCCTCGAGCGGGACCCTAGCCGTCATTCCGCCTTTTCCAAACCCTGGCGTAGTTCTTTTCGACTTGATGTAATAAAGACATCGACATTGCTTCTGTCTTTCCTTATGAGTTGTGGTTGCTCCTCCTTTGGGATGTTTTTGCCCCACTGACGGGGTGTTATTACCCAACTTTTGGGATGATATCACCCAACTTATAGACTACCACTACTCACTTATAGGGTGTTGTTGATGTCTTTAAACTGTTGTTGCCTCCATCTCGTGGGCATGTGTATAGTGACATTGAGTTCTTTTGAGGTTATGTCTTCTAAGAGTCTTTGGCTTCTCAATTATGTAGAAGTTAACAAACAAAGCTAGTGTATATGCTTTGTATAAAAAAGAATCCTATATCTTTTAAGGCTCGTGTCTTATGAAGTTTGTATCTTATCGGGCTTGTACCTATTGAAGCTCGTGCCTTATGAGACTTTGATATATATGTGCCATATAAGGCTTGTAGCCCATTAAGTATTGCCTCATATGCTCAAATTTTAGAGGTAATTTGTCTTCCTATCAAGACTTGCCTCTTAGGCTCATTTTCCAGGAGTATGAGTATAGATTGTGTCTATCCAAAGATATTCAAACATTCCCAGACTATTTGGTTGAAGCGCCTCCATTCAATAACCATAGTATGTAGTGGAAGAAGTTGATTGTAATTCACGAAGGATGTAAGATCCATCTATGGTTGTATAGCTGGAGATACTCAACGACAATAACCTATTGCAATCAAAGTTGTACAAAATCCACAAAAATGATTTTTGACTTATTTGTGGTTTTCAGTCAAAGTTTATTCTTAATGGTCACAAACTGTTATGAAAGATGTCAAAGATGAATCTGCCAAAGATATTTGACCTATCTAATGCTATTAGTCGAAGCTTCTACTTGACAACCATCATTTGTGTTGGAAGAGGTCGAATCGAGTCTCCCTTAAATTGAATAAGCCCGAAAAGAGGTGTAAGAGATGTTTGAAATTCTTGAGACTAGGGCGTAGATTGAGATGGATCATACATTTTTTTTAAATATGGTTGTAACCAACTAAATAATGTTTTTTTGATAAATTGCTAGTTGCTACTTTTGAATTTGTTGACCTCAGCAGGGATGTTTTCACCTAAGCATGTAAAGCAGTCTATGTATAAAAAGCTAGTTTCTTGATCACACTGAAACTCTAATACGGTGGGGAGCACTGAGAAAACACTCTTTATGATGAGGGTTATCCTCTGGTTTAGAAGCGGTTAAAGATTTGGTGTTTGAATGAGACATAGAGTGAGTACCTCCTCATAGTCGTGTTTCGTAAATTAACATGAATGAGCATTTTAGACTATGGTGAAGGTTATCCCCTAATCTCCAAGTAGTTTTCATAGACTTGGTATTCAAACGTGATGGAAAAAGACGACCCCACCACAATCGTGCCCAAAACATTAATGCTAACGACCTTTGAATACTACAATAAAGATTGGACCCCACATTAAAGAATGCTTCAAATATGCCAAGAAGATTATTTCACTAGTTAGATGATGTATATCACTGGGAAACAAAGTAGAGGCTTTACGTCACGGAAATGTATATTATGTCGAACATTATTTTATTTCCTACAAACGAATCTAAACTAATGTGTGATAGAGAATTCACAGCGATGAAGTAATAAATTATCGTCTTAACGTTGTACGAGAATCAAACACACTAATTTATTAAAAGTGGTAGGTACATACACTAGAAGTTTTTACATGAAAAACTCAAAAAAAACATGAGCTTTAACCCAGTTGAAATGATCCATTATGAGTTGGTAATTACATGTATAAAGTCTTATCCAATAGACAAGAAAGGGTCACACGGTTTCTCGAGTTACAAAGGTCTTGCACAAAATATCTTGTTGCCCCATGAAATGGAATGGTCACAATGAAGAGTGGTTACTGGAGCTTTAGTACAACATCTTCGAGGTTCGCATAACATTCGAGATAATGCATTTCTCCATTAGATTCTTTGTGACTCTACAACGTCGGTTGTTACTTCTCACTCTGCAACACAAGTATTAACTATGTACAAAGCTATAAATGAGCTGAGCTTAAGCGAGCTCAAGCTAGGCTCATGTTCAGATCATTTGAAATTGCTTGTGTTTGAAATCAGTTAGTGTTCAAAATTGGCTCGTGTACAGTGTGTTTGTATTCAACTCGAAAATGACTTGTTAAAATTAGATGCATAAAATAGATGTAGGGTGTTGGATTCGAGTGTGCATCAACTCTAAGAAATAGACGGTGCAAAAGCACATAAATACACGAGCTATTATTATTTAAACTAGGTATAAATATATATAATATGTTATTATATAAATAATATATATTTTTCTTTATTTTGAACTAAACGAGTCGAGCATTAGCGAATAAAGGTTTGTTTGTGTTTGTCTTTTTCATAATTTGAGCTTAAAAAATTTGTTCATGTTCCAAGGAGCCGAACACGAGCTACTTAACGAGCAAAACAAGAGTTGTTCGCGAATGAGCTTTTTTGACAGCCTTAATTGCTACAACAAGTAGAGAGTGGCTGGTGATGGTTGACGGTGATCAACAGGTGGTGGTTGAAGGTGTTTGACAGATGCAGAAGCGGCAAATATTCATCGTATCTTCGGTGAAGAAGCAATGCTAGCTTTTAGGTCATTCTCCAAGCTTTGATCTTCTTCTAGCTCAAATTCTAGCTCCTCTCTCAAAAGGAGAGTAGGGATCTATTTATAGAGTATGGGAGAGACTTCTCTGCAAATAATGATGGAATTCATACCACTTCATCTGACGTTCTGGAGAGATTCCCTTGATCGAACGATGTTGGGTAAATATTTGAGTGTCTTAACATGTCAAAATTGAGAGATTATGTTCTCGTTGGATTTGCTTCGCCAAAATATTCGAATTGATTATATGCTTGTTAAATTTGGTATTTGTTTGACTTTCCAATTATGCTTTGAAAGCTTCCAAAATAGTTTAACAACCTAACTTGAGCTTGACGTTGCTCGGATTGGACTAATTTTGGTATCTTTGGTCCCTCTCGTGGAGCTGGTCAATTTGACTATAAGTTTGTTGAAATCTAAATTCTGGATAATTTTTAATCGAGATTTGAATATATATAATTTTATATCATGCCTCGAGATTTATATTGAATGATAAAAAATTATTGATGGCATATCACAAATATCTCGTTGTTGAATAAATTCACCTAATATGAATGCATGTCAAGTCCAGCCAAACATTCGGCAAACAGTAAAAGAAAATTTTCATTTAAAAACTCTAAATCTCAATCATTTTTCCATTCCAAATATTGTTGGCCAACACTGCTTCCACTAAATAAATACAAAAAAGGTGTACTAAACGTATAAAATGGGGAACTACACTGCTTCCACTCTTAATGCTTTTCCGGCCAAAAGAAGAAAAGAAGACTAAGACTCCACTAGAACTATGCTAGCCGGCTTTAATCATCAACTTATCCTGAAAAAAGAAAAGAAGCTTTAATTACCATCTTAATGCAATTGATGTGCGACTGCAAGCCAATGTAAATGAGACTATTTGCACATTTATCCTATTGAAATTTTCATATTTCAATCCTCCTAATACACTTTTATCTTGTGGATGATGACCGTGAAATTCATTATATCATTTTCTATTAAAACTCAACTGAAAAAGCAGTGGGTATTTCTAGTTAGATAGACGGTACATGCAATTTGAATTGTTGTATAGACATTCTTTGTTGCTCATACAAAGCGCTTATTTAATATGATTAAATTTTTAAATAATCATGCTAAAATAATGAAAGATTAACACCTTAATTATGTACAATAAGCTAGCATGTATAAATATAAAATAAGAGTATTAGTCATCACATGAGACATCAAATTTTTATATTAAATATATGTAATGAAAAGACTATGAAACCTGGCATAATTAAAATGACCCACAATATAAGATAGATCACATGAATATGTTCCTTGCCATAATTTGAAGAAGATGAGTTTCAAAATTAGAAACTTTAGTTTGTTCTCAAGAGATTGTAATCCAGATTGCAACAGAAGTACTTTAGGATGATGACGGTGGGGTGGGTGATGCATCAAAGGTTGAATAATGATAACTAGAATGGCAAAGATTGGGCGACAATAGTCATGTAATGACGATTAAACAATGGAGGTTTAGCAATGGCGATCATACTACCATGATGATGAGGCGATGGTGGTTGCTTGTGGTGATTGTCAGTGTCGAGCATCAAGGACTTTAGAATCCTCTAGATCATTAGGTCTTCTCCAATTTTAAATTAATATTCATTCTCCTTATCTTGTGAAAAATGCGACCTAGTTATAATTTTCTAGAGCACTATTTTAATTTGCCAAAATATTCAAAACACTTCATTAGGATACATTTATTGATTCATTTGATCATAAATGACTCTTTAGCATTTTATATCTAAAAGATTTATATCCTTGTAACACAATTTCTATGTATTTATGTATCTAACATTTACATTTATAGCATTTCATTTATCTATGAAAATGTGTATTTCCTTTTTTAGAAGTAATACATAATAACTAGGTGGTATGCATTTAAAGCTCATTTATTTTCTAATAAATTTTAAGTTGAATAATATTGAACTTGGTTGCTTACTCTCCACGAGAATTTGATTTGATCATGAGTGTGAGATTCAAACAATTATATTTAGGTGCTTTATAAGAGTTCATTTAAAATCTGATATCAATTTTAGTCCCATTAGGTTCGTCTTATAAAAAACTTTAGATAGAGTATACATAAGCTTTCAACAATAAGAATTTGGTATGATTCTATGGCAATAAACATACCAAATTTTCATGCATTATACTATGTTTTCAAAGCAATTAATTATTATGTGATCCGAGGCTTGCATGTCCGCGACACTAACTATTGTGCACATGTAAGATTTGAATCACGTGTTATAAATGAGAAAATATTACATGCAAACAACACACATAGAGCTTCATGCAGAAGCCAATCCGAGACTACCACAAGTCAAATAATATTTTATTCTAAAAAATTCAGAAGAAATGGTGCGGACAACGCGTCCCAACCAGACCTGTCAAGAAAATAACATTAAATATTAAAATACAAAGCACAAGGTGTTCGATACCCGAGTTCTTTTGGTGTTTTCATATTTGTAATGGATTAGAGATTGGCATTTTCTCCCTCGTTCTCAAGATTCCTAGAATTTTCAAAGGTATGGGTTCATGGGTTGGCATTTTGTCCTCTACAATCCTCCCAAGGTTGGGCTTCAAGATTTTCTCCCACTCTTCAATTTATTCCTTTATTCATATGTGTTGACCTCAATTTTGTTGAGGTCTAGTCGCTCTTTAGAATATCCTAAGGTCTAGCCATAAGACTTTCCTGGTGACTATTTTAGAAGACTAGCAATGGAACTTTTACCCCATAGAAAATCAAAACACATCTTTGTTTCACTTAAAGTTTTCAAATGCTTAAAGTCTAACCTCTAAATGCTTAGGAGGATGAGATCAAGCATTAGGAAGCTCAAGAGAAGTTCCCTACAGGATGGTCAAGTCTTAGGACTTACCCTGGATAGTCTGGGTGAGGCTCACACACACACTTGCACATTGCAATCTCACACACTACCTCAGAACCCTAAACTAAGCTTCCTTACACTTGATCCCCTACTCTTTTGGAAACTAATGTGGGTGGTTTCCCCAATCTTTTAGCCCCAGGCTAAGTTTTGGCTAGTACCAGCACATGGAGGATCAAAATGGAAAAATTCTCTTGGTCCATGGCTCAAATGGATTATCAATCCCTCTCAACCCCAATTTTACCAAGAATCTCAACTTTTGACCCCTTTGCCCCTAAAACTCCACGAAATGACCAAATTGCCCATAAAACCCTAATTTTGCCCAAAATTAACCAAAATTACCAAAATCCCTCAAAAGCCATCCTAAAATATCCCTCACCACTCAAAATACCCATAACACCCTAAATTTACCAAATTTCCCAAAAGAAGCCCTCCCCCCCAATTACTAAAATTCCCCCACTAGCCCAAAAATTCCTAAAACCCTCCAAAAATTCCTAATTTCAATTAAAACCACTTTATTTGACCAAATTTGTCCAATTTGACCAAAATCCCAAAATGCCCAAATTACCCCCAATGTCCACCAAATTAACTTCAATTCTCCTTAATTCCAAATCCAAACTTTAATTCAACATCCCTAATGACAAGCCAAACTAAATCCAAGCCCAATTTGCCCTAATTTTGACCATATGGACCAATTCCCCCAAATTAAACCTAATGTCAAATAACTCCCCCTAATTTTGGATTCTAAACTCTTCATGACATTCCCCTAAACAAAATTGAACCATCAATTATCCCCAATTTGAGTCCAAACCTCACCCAAGTCCAACCAAATCCAAAAAATTCCAAGTTTTCCCCAAATTGGTCACATGTTCAAAATTCATCAAATTGAATGCCCTCACCTCAAAATTAACATCTAATTAATGTTGAAAACTCTTTATGACATCCCCATAGGCCATTGTAAACCTTCAATTGGCCTTGGACCTAACTCTAGCCTAGCCTAAACTTAAGTTAACCACCCAAATACCCCCAAATTGACCAAATACCCAATTTAAACTAAATTTCCCCCCCAAAACCGACTCAAAATCACCCCAATCCTTTTTTAAACTCTTTATAGCAATCACAAACACCATTTTGAAAAATCAATTGGACCTAACCCAAGCTTGAACCCAACCTAGCCCAACTTGAACCCAAGTGACCAAAATTGAACCTGTGACCCAATCTGACTAAATCAAGCCAAATGTGACCAACCTAAGTCCCCCACAGCCACCAAATGAAGCCTAGGAACCACCCTAGATCCACCTAGCCCACTCTACTTGAGCCATGGACCAAGAGTCCCATAATTTAGGGGATTTCTTTCCTAAATTGCTTAAACCATATGGATCTTTACCAAAATTAATCACCAACTTAATTACTCACCAAGATGGCCTGCCCAACTGACCACCTGACCAGAGAAAAATGTATTGAGAAATTCATACCAATATTATATTAACTTTTGATGAAATTGCACTTTAAAGAAAGATATTTTCTATGTTTTATTGCATGTATGAAGATTTATAGGTAATGGAGCAAAAAGATGGAAAAAAGATCGAATCTGGAATGAAAAGGACTAAAAGAGATGAAAATTGAACTAGCCCGCCGACGGCGAGAAATAGGCCGCCGACGGTTTGTTTTTCCTGAGAGCATTTGAATATATTATAAAGGAGCCCACCGATGGTGAGATCGAGCCCCCCGACAGCGAGCCTGAGCAGTTGGCCTACGTTTTAGAAGCCCGCCGATGGTGCCAACGAGTCTGCCGACGGCGAGAAGGTAAGTTCAAGCAAGATACATTGAATATGGATGCTTTTTGAAGAGGTGCTTAAGCAACCATTGGAAATCTTTCTTCCTCTTTAAATAGAGATGATTTTAGGCCTAATGTGTGTCTTCTTTGTGTCCTTTTTGAGTGTCTAGTTAGTGTCTTTAGTGTCTCTAAAGTGTCATTAGTGTGTGTAAGTGTGTTCTAGAGAGTATATTAGTGAGTTTAATTGAGTGTGTTGTACAAGAAGGAAGAGTCAGAGGAACTTCAAGGAGTCTGCTTGGGGAGAAAATTCGAGATAAGTTTTGTTTGTTGTTTTATAACTTTAATTTTATATGAAATCCAAGTTTTGTGTTATTCTTCCTATGCATTCTGAGTAGTATCTCTGTCTTTCTCCTTGTTTTTGAGATTTTGTGAAATGAAAAATTAAATTAGTTGTGCCTAAAATATTAAATAAAAATTGTGATAATCTTTTACTTGAATCTTAATTTACTTTCAATTTGGCCAATTGAACTGTTAAAATATGTTGATTTCATAACTAAAGTAAAGATTACATCCAAGATTCAGGGAAAGCAAAAGCCTTGAAAAGAAGGTGCAAATAAATAGGGAAATATTATTTATCGGGCGTAGAATTGGATATTTTAGAGTGACATACTAAAATCTTCAATTTGGTCCTATCGTTTGGGTGCTAAAGTGTAGATGTTAGCCCTCAGGCAAGGGGAACGTGGGAGCTCTGAAGTGAGAGCCGGTATCCTCCCAGCCTAGCCGCAGATTCAGTAACCAAGCATAGGATTAGTCAATATTCTTTATGCATGGACCAAAGGTTAAATAATAAGAATGCTCCTATTTAACACAATATAATTCTAACTAATTTGATTATCCTTTCACTTAATTCTCTTAAACAAGGGGAGAGATACTTTTCTAAATGGTAATCTTCCATTCAAAAGTTAGTAATAGAGCTTAGTGTAAGTGTTGTTTATTTTCATATACTAGATAGTAATTGCATCTGCTAAAAATTAGTTCATAATCTCTAACTTCTCTGTGGGATTGATATCTAGGACTCCATTAGAGCTCTGTATTACTTGAATGATACGTATACTTGCGTTGATAAAAGGGGTAACTTTGCTATTATTGAATATTTTTTTATACTGGTTAAACATTTATATAGTTATACACTTCTGCCGCGAACCCTGTCACCACCTGACCACTGGCCACCTCTCTTAGCCTGGCCAGCCGACCTAGTCGACGGAGGAGCCCAAACCGAGAGCCACTTCCTCCCGTTTAAACCCAAGTTCACCCGACCTGG
Organism: Papilionanthe hookeriana x Papilionanthe teres; assembly: GCA_022702705.1. Lineage (NCBI taxonomy): Eukaryota > Viridiplantae > Streptophyta > Magnoliopsida > Asparagales > Orchidaceae > Papilionanthe > Papilionanthe hookeriana x Papilionanthe teres. The sequence goes on from CM040425.1 coordinate 55,729,523, forward strand.
CTGTCCAGCTCTGATTGCTCAGTGAAGCTCTTCAACACTCCAACTAAGCAGTTAATTCCTCCTGTAGCCAAGACCTGAGCTCCAGCAGGCAGTCATGGCCATAAATAGAGCTCTTCGCAGCTAAAGAGGGGTGCTAAAATTTCCTTAAGGAAACCTTGCCAAAATCTCACTAGAGCTCATCCAGACCTCCCAGAACTCAAGCCCACTGTCTCTAGCCACGCAAGCCCCTTGCCCTGAGAAAATTTCTCCATTGAAATTTCACCCAAAACCAGGGCAGTTGCAATTGCATCTCCCCACTGCCTAAAACCCCAAACCAACTTGTTCTACACCATCACCAGAGTGAAAGAAGAAGTTCCCCCATCAAAGCCCCATCACTGCGAGCCCCCATACCAGATTTTGATCAACACCTAAAATCGACCTTAGTCGAATTTAGGTCCAGACATCGCACCACAGCTCAGGACTTCATTTGAAGGTTTGTTGGGTCTAATCGAAGCTGCTACAACCATCTGATTGAGGTCTCCCCTCTCAGACAAATGTATTGAACTCCCTCACCCTCCTGAGTTTATGTTGATTTTCCATGCACATTGAATTGATTTCAATCTAGTTTAGCCATATAAATAGGTTCGTCTTTCTTAAATGAAGCTCTAGGATCAAACCTGAAGTGATTTGGTTGAGCATCAAGTGAGATATTAGGTCTAGAGTGTGGACGATCTGCAGGAAGAACCAGTTGAAGATGATGACCAGGAGCCGTTGGATGGAGCATGTGTCGAACGGACGGATCAGATGGCGTCGGACAGGGATATATTACATAAAGCACAGGCCGCGTGACGCTGAGTCAGAGGCGGCTCCCAATCAGAAGGAGACTTGTGTGGCTTTGACGCACCGTAGGATTGTGTGGCGCTAAGTCACTTAAGTGGGAAAATATGTATTTATTTAATTAATTAAATTGGTCCAACTTTAAAAATCCATAACTTGGTGTAGAAAAATTAGAAAAAAAATAACCCTCTTGCTCAGGGAATAGAGGAGAACAACATGAAATTAGTTTCAAGTTTATTTAATGAATATTTTATTTTTAATTAATTAAATACAATATTTAGTGTTTTAATTCTCTATTTGCATACACAATTCACCATGGCTTGAAATTTGGGGCTTTTGTTCCGTTCGTCATAGGGGATCTTCCCTAATTTTTTTAAAGTCGGGAGAGATTTCTATGAGGAGATCCTTATTTTTCAAAGTTATTGTGTCAGTTTTGATTATAAAATTATAAATATTAAAATACTCATCAGAAAAATTATAAAATTATTTTGGTATGTTCACTGTGACCAGAGGACCATAGAAAAATTATAACTTGGCTTAACTCATTGGACATAACCCTATTTTAAATACTCACTAAACCTAACAAAAATTAAAATGAATTAAATATAAATGGGAATAACTTGGTTTTTGTTCCCTACTATGGCTTAGGGTCAAAGGAACTCCCACAAAAATTTTGCAGTCATTTGCAATTAAGTTGATCACATAATTTGATTTTCCAATTTAAATGGTATTTTTGACTTTAAAATAATTCTAATAATTAAAATACAACTTAAAAATTTATCAAATTGGTTTTGGATGTTCCTCATGACCAGGGGAATTTAATAAAAATAAAAGGGTGATTAAAATAAACACTTTATTTTTAAGCCTCATTTTGAATATTAAAATAATTAAAAATTCATAAAAATCATAAAATTAATAAATTTGTGGACATGTTCTACATTGCTTCCTAATCACTTAGAAACAATTGGAATAATTTTCCTATCCCTCTAAGTGAAGATATTAATTTTTTTAAAGGGTTGAAATAATTTCTAAAGCTTAAAAATGGAGTTTTCCTAATTTATCACTAAAATAATTCTAATAATTTAAATATAAATCATAAAAATGTAAATTTGTTTCTCTGGGTTCCTTGACCTCAGAGAGATTTAATAAAATTTCAAATCTTAATTTTTAAAGTAAATAATATTTTACATTTAATTAATACTCCAGAAATTGAAAATAATTATAATAATTAAATAAGATTAAAAAATCATGAAATTTGGTCCAAGTGGTCCACTGGTCCAGTTGAACCTTCAGTAATTTTCTTAAAAATAAATATGTTCTTTTGATTAAGTTATAGTCATATTTGAAAATCTCTATTTTTGCATTAAAATAATTATATAAATTACATTAAAATTAGAAAAATCACATTTTCTCCTCTGATGTTTTAATTGGCCCATAAGTGGAGCAAAATAAAAATTTTTAATTCATTTGAGTTAAGTTTGATTAATTATGGAGTATTAAGGCCTTAGGGGAGAAGTTGTAAATTTAAAGAATCTAGGCTTAATTAAAATTTAGGTCTAATTAAAGGGTAAATGAAAAATGAATGACCTTAATAAACATATTGGAATGATTAACACATAAGGGGATAGCTGGTAGAAACTAATATCACTTTGTCATATTAAAGGACAAATTGACGATTTTTCTTTATTATTTTAATTTGGAAGATAATTAAAATTAAATGATCATAAGTCGGGGGTTTCAACTTTGGAAGATGATATTTAACTATCTAAAACCCGTAATCAATGGTTTAATGGTAATTTATTATTTTGATAAGAATCATAAGCATAAAGTCAACTTAACTTCTTTTTTTGAAATATAAATATACCCACTAAAGTCTTAAGGGCTTGGTAGTGAACAATGTTTAATTAAGTTTAATTAATAAGGTTTAGAAAAGAGAGCTTAACTAATATTAAACTTTTTGAAACACTAGAAGCACAAATAAGAAGAAAACTGTTTAGAATTCTTGATGAATCAAGCTTACCCATAGAGGCCGTTACTCACATAATTCATAAATAAAATATCAAGTGATAGTTACCCCACTTTTGGGATGATTAAAACATCAATAATTAATGAGCATAAGTGTATGAAATAGATGAATCATTTAATGAGTATGATAAGTTCAAATGAACTCAAGAAAGTTAAAAAAGATTGTGAAAAATTCAGGTACTCTCAAGATCTTTTCACAAGACTTCTAAACATCTTGTAGGACGACCGAGCCTATCATACTTATTAAAGAAAGCATTTCTCAAATGAAATAAATACGACTCACCGAGTTATGACATAGGATTTTGTAAGCCTGTGATGAACTTATTTATAGGATTTTACTTTCCTGCAAATTATAAATGTTTATTACAAGATACTAAAGTTTCAGGTGGAGGAATGAGAAGACTCGATATGTACGCTTTTACAAGTTTTCAGTACATTCTTTTCAGTATTTCCTTTATTTTTCTTTTCTTGTTTACAAACTTGTTTGTTAAATAACAAAGGTCACCCTGCATGAAAACCAGAACTTTTAGGATATCCACACAACTGAAACCGAAATCAAAATTAAAATAAAATGAGGGCAAAATTCGCCACCACAGCTGTCAAAATATAAGACAATTCAAAATTTAATCACAAACAGAAAAAGTTCACAAGAGAAATTAAATTAAAATGTATATATCAGATGATCAGGAATACCTCGGAGGATGCAACATACGGCTGTTAACGAGATTTCCCACGGTTTAAATGAAAGAATTGAACTCATTTAGTTGAGTTTAGTAAATCAATTTGGACTAAGTGAATCCAAAGAAAATAATGGTGCCGGAATAAGGGAATCATGGGATCCTAACTGGTGTCACTATAATCAACTTAAATATTCCCCTAATAAGACATTAAGACATCTCAATTTAAACATTTCCAAAGCATGCTACTTCTCTCATATCCTCAATTTGACATTTCTAAAACTAAACCTGCTACGACGATGAGTTTGGAGCTTACACAGTGGACAGCATGGCCATCTTCAACAGTAAAACTACTTGGAATTAAACAAGAAGTCATAGGAATTTGAGGTAGCTTTTCTAGTGCAGCATAAACCCTCACCTTATCTCTTTAGGCCTTTGCAATTTGTGCAATATAAGTCATAGCCCGTCTTAGGTTCTGAGTTTGTCATCTTATATGAAATAAATCCTCCTATCTTCCAGGTTATTCACATGATCAAGTGAATGTAAGCTCTAAATAATAAAATTGGCAGGATGAAACATTAAATAAATATCTCAAATCGAAGCCAAACCATATGATAGTTTAGGATAAACTCTGAGACTTTTCTTGGATCACTGTTTTTCCCCTAACTTTCTCTTTTTTTTGGATTCCTATAATAATTGTTCCGAAATTTGAGCCACTCATCTATTGGATTTCATATTATCACATTTTCTTGAAGATCCTACATTTTGGAAGTCATGAATACGATATTTCCTGATCTATATCAAGAGTTTTTTTAGGTGACTTCGGCTTTCCCTTATAGAAAACTTAAAGACCCCAGAATAATATAAACCTTATCTAATTCTTTCATATTAGATAAGGAAAATTGTTGGTTAACATAAATAGTTCGCAGACCAAATGGATGTCATAGATTCTTTAGTTTATTCGATAAAGCCTCACCACCAAGCAATGTATCTATTCTTCGGGATAGATACATGGCTTGTGGTGTAGTGCTTGATTATTTAAATTATTGCTTATATGAAATCAGTTTGATTTCATATTTTAAAATTAAATTTATATTTTCCAAACTTCTATCTATATTTATATAAACTAAATATAAACCAACCTTTTGGCGACCGACAATATGCTACTCAACATTCATCTTATGGCTCCATATTTCTTCTTGTCTCCCAGCTTTCCGATGAAGAAGAGGCTATGATTCAAAATATAACATATGATAGCTATGTGTCTGAAATTTCTTTCTTATTGGGTAAGTAAATCCATAAATATGATTGGAAATCTGACCCCATCATTGTTATTTAAAGATTTTTTTATTTGCTTTTTAGTTCAATAAAAGGATTTTTTTTTTAATTTTCTGGTGTATTTTCCTAAAGTAAAACAATTTCGTATTCGACTTATATATGTTTTATTGAGTATAAACATTTTGAAATGATATTATTCTTTGGTTAATCTCCATAATTTCTTGGACTGGCCTGGTTGTTTTCCTTTTTTTTTGTATATATATTCAATAGTCCAATTTTTTTTATAGTTTTATTGTACATTGTCGTCTTGTTCTTCTTTTTAGCGTAATCATGTTGTACATGGTTGTACCAAATATTTTTTTTAGTTTTACGGTTTTATGAATAACAATTAATCTCCAATGTATTTTATATAAAATTTGAATTGAAAATGTGATGATTTATTTAGAAATATCATGTTTAGCATTTTGTTCCATTTTTTTTCTATATAACCATGTTGTTCATGGTTGTATCTGTGTTTTTTTTTTCTCTAGTTTTTTTCTTCTGTACAACCTTATTGTACATGGTTATACCTAAGTATGTTTTGTCTAAATTTATTATTTTATGTATAACCATGAATTTGCTTTGCATTTATGTAAATTTTGAATTGAAAATGTGATGATTAATTCAGAAATACTATGTTTTAGTGCACTATTTTTTTATTATATACAACTATACTGTACATTATTGTATAAGTGTATTTTTTATCAAGTTTTTTTCCTTCTTTAGTACAGTCTTGTTGTACATGATTATATCGAGTATATTTTTCTGCTTTTATGATTTTATATACAACCACAAATTTCATGTATTTTTTTATAAAATTTGAATTAAAAACACGATGTTTTATTCAGAAGTATTAACTTTTAGCAATTTGTTTACTTTTTCCCTTTTGTTAATTTTTCTTTTCTTCTTATGTACAATAATGTTTTATATGATTGTTCTTGTAATTTTTTGTGTGGTTCTTTCTTTCTTTAGTACATTATGTTGTACATTTTTGTACCAAGATTTGTTTATGATTTATTATTTTATATACAATCATGAATTTCTTATACTTTTTATATAAAATTTGAATTGAAAATACGGCGACTTATTTGGAACTATCATGTTTTTGTGTTATGTTTTATTTTTTTCTTCTGTACAACCATTTTTCATATGATTATACCAATGATGTGTTTGCCTGGTTCTTTCTTTCTTCAGTATAACTATGTTATACAAGTTTGTACTGAGTACTTTTTGTTTGGTTTTATCGTTTTTGTACAACCATGACTTTAATGTGCTTTTTATATAAATTTTGAATGGAAAACATGATCATTTATTCAGAAATATCAATTTTTAGCACATTTTTTCTTCTATGTTGTATATGGTTGTAACTATGATTTTTGTCTAGTTCTTTCTTTCTTCAGTACATCTGTATCAAATATTTTTTGTTATTTTATTGTTTATGTACAATCATGAAATTCATGTATATTTTATATAAATTTTGAACTGAGATTAAGATGATTATTCAGAAGTATCATGATTTAGAGCTATGTGTCTTTTTTTGTATAATTATGTTGTATATGATTGTGCTATAAAATTTTTTCTTTGGTTCTTTCTTTCTTCGATACAACCATGTTGTACTTAGTTGTATCGATTAGTTTTTTTCTAGTTTTATCGTTGTATGTATGTACAACCATGAATTTTATGTGCTTTTAATCTAAATATTAAATTGAAAACGTGATATTTTATTTAGAAGTACCAATTTTTAGCGCTGTGTTTTCTTTTTTGTCTTCAACATTGTTATACATGTGATTTTCTTTTCAGGTTATTTCTTTCTTCAATACAATCGTGTTTTATATGATTGTATCGGGTAAATCTTTTTCTGATTTTATTGTTTTATGTACAACCATGAATTTAGTGTGCATTTTATATAAATTTTGAATTGGAAATACAATGATTTATTCAAAAGTATCATCTTTTAGCGCCCTGTTTCTTTTTTTCTTACCATATACAACTATGCTGTATATGATTGTACAACTGAATTTCTTATCTGGTTCTTTATTTTTTCAATACAATCAAGTTGAACATGGTTGTATTTAGTATTTTTTTATTTTATCATTTTATGCACAACCATGAATTTTATTTGCATTTTATATAAATTTTGAATTGAAAACACAATGGTTTATCCAGAAATATCATGTTTTAGTGTCATCATTGTTTTTTTTTCTTATATACAACTATGTTGTACATGATTTTACTGAAATTTTTGTCCTTTTTTTGGTACAAACATGTTGTACATGGTTGTACACAAACTTTTGTGTAGTGCAATGATGTTACTTTTTAATGTTTTCATAAGGCATAAATTATGAAATACATCCTTGCTATTTTCTTTACCTTTAGCCTTGCAAACATGATAGTTTTGCAATGAAGATCATATTGCATGAGAATGGCTAATAGAGGAATTACTTTCAAGTGTGGATCTTCAACATTTCAAGCAATTTGTGATGAATTTTCAGACATCCCTGAGGATGTTGTTGTTATCATGTGGAATCCGCGTCTTCAGCATTTCTTGAAGTTTTCATTTATTCAACAAAATGTACCATTTGTAGTTCATATTCTTGAGTGCTGACATGTTGAGAGGCAAACATTCAAAATCGGTAGGCACAAACTAAAGTTCTTTGCTGATGAAGTACCTCCGATGGATGGGCTACCAAATATAGGAGCTCAAGTGACATGGACAATGGAGCATTTGTCTAAGTTCACTTACATAGACTATAAAAATAAAAATAAAATATCCTCATCTTAATGACAATAGTACTAAATTTATCAAAAGATTTATTAATTTTTTGCTTGCAAACTTATTTTTTCCAAAAACCATAAAGTACATATAGATCTTCTTTTTATTTTAGAAATGTACATGAATTTGCACAATATAACTAGCCAGAGATCATATGGAGGTTTATGCTATACCAATTTGACACCCTTTTTGAGAAGTCAAAAATAAAGAAGTATTTTGGCTACATGAGTGGATAAATTACACTTTTGATGGTATGAATTTTTAAGATATCATGCTTTTCGGGTTATGTATGATTGCGTGCTATCTAATCTATTATATTCTATATAATCTTGGTATTAGCTTTTTTAGCATACAAATATTTTTTCCTTATGATGCTACATGCAAGATCTCCTATCATGGGGTGGTCAAATACTTCGGGAATGAGAAATATGATCTGCAGTGTTTTTCTTTCAGAGCTGATTGATTATCAGGTAAAATCTAATGTCATAAAGTACATTACTTTCATTATTTGCAAGCCACAAATTTTTTTTTTGATATTATTATTTTATGTACAACCTCTTCTCCCTTCCCTAGAACTCAAAAAGTTTCAATTTTGGAATTCACGATCCTATCTACAGAAAGCCATACACATATTCCATCAAACATACAGAATTATAAATTGATGGCGTTTATTGAGCAAAGATTAACAGCTTTCAAAGCCTCAATATACAATAAGCTTGGGAAAATTAAAATTGCACTAAGCAGTGGAGGCACGAGGTGTATTGATAACCAAATAAGTGGAGAGTACAACATGATAATACAATTGGCAGATGTAAATACCAGAAAAAGACACACCTCCCTTCGAACAAATCTAATAGAATAGGAAATGAATAAGGGAGTAAGCAGTACCCACTCCCAAACTAAAATTAGGGAAGAGAAAGCTAATGTACAAATAAAATAAGCATACCCCATCTTTTATCAAATCAATTTGAGGAGGAGAGTAATAAACGAACAAACACACCGCATTTTATTCAAAAACGACTTGAGGAAACGAACAAGCAAACAAGCGGCCCAAAGTTCGTCCCAAAAGTGTCGATAATGTTGGTCGAAGTACAAAATACAGTAAATGATCAACCACACGATTCAAATTTATTGAGGAAGAGAATAAGAGAGTAATCATCCCCCCACCCAAGCAATTTCCAACTCATTTGGAGGAGGAGACGAGCTAGAATAAAAAAGGCAAACATAGAAGTAATGAAAACATTGTCAAGCGCAGAAAATTCATGAAGAAATTGCTTATGAGAACTTCTTTCATTGAGCCTCCACTAGTAAATAAAAGAAAAAGAAGTTAAAAGGCCTCCAAAGAAGCCAAGTGTCAAGAAAAAATTAGATGTTGGGCAAACGATTAATAAGGTGTGCTCTACTAGCATCACTACCTTACATACAAGTGTCTAATTATGTTTATTTTTTAATTACACGCATTATTATTGCAAATAGATACCTAGAACAAAAAGAATAAGTAAGTTACATGAGAAGATGATCTTAGAAGAAGCAATTAAGGAGATATGAAAAAATTAGAACTTCACTCTAAGTGTAATAATTTAATTAACTTGCATTTAGAGCATGATGATGAAGAAAAGTCCAAGCGTAAAGATGTAGTGTATGCTGATAAAGTCATTTTGAAGGCATACTATATGAAAATTTTTATTTTAAGTAGCAGATTATTATGTTATTCATCTATAAAAAAATATTAACATTCTTATATGTTATTTAGTCAAAACCTGTTCCACCAAAATTTGAATTCGTTACCAGAGATCAGGTTCCACAACATTGGGTGTATTCCATTGATAGATGGTGTGGATGCTTTATCAATGAGTAATGATATTATGTTTTCCTCATTTTTTAATTTATATTTTTTAGAATTTTAATGATCAATATTTTCTTGAAATATAATGGTGATCTCATTTTTACGGTAGGTAATGTTATATTGAACAATAACAATATTGATGACCGCTAAAAAATGGATATTTGATTGACAATCAAGTAGATGTATTTCTACATATGTTGATAAAAAAGAATAAAATGATTCCTGGACTGTATGAGCCATATCCCTACGTTTCTTATTTGCATTTGGTAAATATCATATTTACAAATTATGTGCAATGATAGGTCTTTTTTAATAAACAATGTCTAATTAATTTCATTTATCTATTGGCAGTGTTATCATAGATTGCTGTATCCGAAAGAAAGTAATATGTTTGTCGATCATATAAATAAATCTTTTGTAGTAGATAGTATATTATTTGTTGTCCCCAAAGTAAAAAAATTAACATTTGACTCTAATGGTTGACAACTTGGATAAAAAATGATTAATTTATGCTTCTAACAAAAACGTCCAAAGTGGTAAGTCTATAATTATGATTTATTTAGGTATCTTAGTATAAATAGTTTAGATAACTAATTTTACTTCTTGTTTAACTTAACATATCAACCTTCTAAATGAATATATCGGTGATGCCTCTACTCTTATATCATATATTGGATATGGAAGTTATTTGTAACATTCAACTCCATAATAACAACTTTGATTGTGACACATACGTTTGCAAATATATAGAGACCAAACTTTCAATACCAACAATCAGATTGAGTGACCAGAAGGACTGAGCTGCACAAATGCTCATATTTAGGGCTAGTTTTGCATATGAGTTATCATGTCAAACAGTCAAATAACATAATTTTTATCACGCTCAAACTCTGAAAATGTGTATATGATTATTTATTCTGTGAATATGCATATGATCATGGTAATTCAAGAAAAATAATTATCTGATTAGGCATTTCTTTTAAATTTTATCATAGCCCTTCATTCTATACAATATTTTTGTATCAGTTGTACCGATATAGCCACCCAACATTGGTGCAAAAATGTTTTAGTATACTCGTTACAACATGGCCACATGACATTTATGCAGTCATTCAACCTAACAGTGTTGTATGAGTTGTATCAATATAACTACCAATCATAAAGCTAAAAAATAACTCAACAACTATTATAATATTGTTCTATGGAATGCAAAAAGTCTTAACGATAAATAATCATCCAGCCCTTCCGTGCAACTATGATGTACAAGTTGTAACGATATAATTACCCATCATAAGGTTGAAAAATGACTTAGTATAATCGATACAACATGATTGTACAGAGCTAAATTAACATAATTTTCATGTTATATTGGGTTTTAAAAATTTAATACTTCAAACCTTTTCTTAAAAGAAAAAGAATATGGAGAAGGGTCTCAAATATTCTTCCTTGGTTTCAGAGAAGGGCTCAGTTTCCTTGACTTTTGCACGTTGGTGAAATGTGCCAAGAAGAGTTTTTTTGAATTCGTAAAAGAATGGGATGATCCCATCTGATAGATTGTTGAACCACTGAAGCGCCCCTCCACCACGCACCCCCCCCACCCATTTAACGTGGTCAAGAAGAGCCAACACTTCATAGCGTCATCAATTTGTAAAACTCAAACCGATGATTCTAAGGAAACCATGTTGTCCGCTCTTTCCCTTGTAAGGATCCAGATGAGGAATCCATAGCTTCGCCAGAGGTGTAATTTCTATGATTCGTTGAGAGAAGGCCCCACCTGCAGTCGATCAAGCGGGCACTCCTACTCTATCCACCGGTGCTTGATCATTGGCATAGATGCTGCACTATCGGTGGGCTGGTAGTCCCCCTGCTCTTCCGTGGATCGGTCGCTAAACTGACTACTAGTTACAGGTTGATCTTTACGAGGGCCCTTCCAAGGGCTATTTCCTCGATATTCTCCTTTCGAGAGTGGTGGTTGAATGTTTCTCCGAGTTATGATCATTTGCAAGGCCTTGAAACGGTCCATTATCTGCTCTCGCAGCGCCTAGATCTCTTTTTGGATGTATCGCCGCGCCGTTTATTTATTGAATTCAATGGGTACCGCGTTCCTCTGTAAAGTTTCATCTGGGGCATGACCACACTCACCGCATCATCTTAAATTATCCATCAGATGAAACACACCTTGAGAGTTACAGTCGGGAAAAGAAAAGTAGGAGAAAGAAGATTCGACAAAGAGTTCTTGAGAGAGAAGAGTTTGGGGGAAAGTCCCTTTATTCATTATTGGGCATACTATTTATAGGAAGCCTTTTTTGTACAATTACAGAAAGGAGGGAGTGATTATAGAAATCACCCTTAATTACCGAAAGAAGAGAGTGATTATGGAAACAACTCTTAAAGTAGTTAATGCGCTAATTTAATACAAGATTCATGTTCTCATTTGAGTTTAATACAACGGTCATTAGCAAATCGATGCCTTTATTTTGCTCATCTAGGGCGATCGGTTGCGTGGTGATTGCTCCTACCTAGGTAAAGCCGGTCGGTCGACTAGTTGTGATCGAGCACGCCTGAAAGAAGTTAGCATAGTTGAGACCGTAAGCACGGTGCGTCGATTGAATCCCTCGATAGTGTTAGTCTGCTGACCCGGATGGAGCGATCGGTAGTCGAATGGCTGATTCAGATCTGCTCATTTGATCTGTCACTTTGAATCTCCGGCCATTTTCCTTTATACTCTCAATTATTTTGAGATTCATGTCAGCAGTTTTGATATATAGAACATACATACGGCCCAATTCATATGCATTCACATAACTAATACCTAAACTTCAATTATTACATTTAGAGACCAACCAAAAAGTTTAAACAGTGAAATACGCCTTTTTGTGCGTGGGGATGGTTTCGTGTTGGTAATAATTATAGCTTTTTGTGGATAAAGAAGGTGGCGTGTTGGTAATAATTAGAGTTTAGGTATGTTAATGCCTAACATGGGTGGTATGCATGCAAGGGTGGTATTTATGTAAAATTTTCATAATACTATTATTTTTATCACGACGTTGTGCTGCTTTGTTAAGGTGAAATTACTTTTTTTTTTTCATAAAAAGATAAACAAATATTTATAAGCATATTTTAATTTCATATAAAAAATTATTTATTTTTTTAAATCCTGAGTGACAAATAAAAAAAAGTATCTTTAATTAGTTATTTAAAAAATGTAATTATCTTCTTTTAACTAATAGACCATAGGGTCTATCAAATATGTAGCTTTAATATGAAAGCATTATTTGTTTATGTGCACGTAATTGTTTAAAAAAACTAGAAAACTTAAGCCAAACATCACTCAATAAGTTCAATAGAGTTTGAACGAATTGAATATAAACTTGATATTTATGAATAATTTCAAATATCAATTAGATTTGAATAAAGTAAAATTCAATTAACTTATATCCATATCATTCATATCCTCATAATCGCACGTCGAACGGTGTCAATGTAGCGTATCTTATCTTTCAATCTGATGGTTCATGTTGTATGTCATTCATTTTTGATAAAAAAAGGGTTATATTATGTTTTGAAATTTTCTTATTAACTCGTGAGGAGAATAAGTGAGCCACCTTTCGACAACTTATTTCACCATAGTAAATGAAAGAGTTGAGGACTTGTGCATGAGCAATTTATTTTGGAGGGGCTAAACGTCACTTTTTTTCACTGGAGGAACAATTTGCAATTGAGTTTAGTAGAGTAATGAGTTAGTTTTGGCAAGACTTCTAGTCTGTTTTGGCAGCTACAATAGTTTGAAGAATTAACTGCGAAACCGCTGAAGAAGAAGCTGTTGTTCAAAAAACTGCGGTAGATATTATAATTTTTTTTAATCAGACCGTAACTTTCTAGTTGCCATCGCAGATAGACAGGTCTAATAAGAAAACATAGTTTTCAGTTGCAACTTTTTAACTATTTTATCAATTAAAAAAAATTACAGTATGGTATCACACCGTCGCCCCAAGCACACCCTTAATAAGCAGCTCATATGCTGTGTTTTTTGAATTAATGTAGTGATCAAATTTTGTTATGATAAATTTAGAATTTTTTAAAATTATTTTGATAAGTTCAATTATAATTTGAATATTGTACTCATCTTAAAGAAAAGGTGACCGATTTAAAATTATGATTATAAAATTTTTATTAGGATACCTTAAACAAAGTTTTCCTTATCTTAAATTCCTTCTATTCTTTACTTAAATTGATTTTGTATTATCTATTTAATGTTCTTATATATGTTATTAATTTATCACAACACCTATTTGAAGTGAAATCCGCAATCTTTCTTTTTCAATAAACGAATCAATTCATGAGCTAGAAAAAAACTTTATCTTGAACTCAATTAAATAACAAAATTCAAAATCAAATATAAAATAACTCCAACTTTCAGTGCATTACTAGCTTACATTAAATTAAATGAAGTCCATAGGTGAAAAGTATAGCCTTATTTTGTATAGCACCCCCCACTCCAAAACCCTTATATAATCCTCCCTCCACCTTCCACTCCCCACTCCAAAACACCTAATCAATGGGAACCCTAACCGGCCACCTCCTTGCCGGTGCCGCCTTCTCCATTCTCGGCTTGTGGCACCTCTTTAATACCGCTGCCTCCTACCGCCTCTCCGGCCATTCTTCCTTCTCCTCCCGCACCTGGTTCCCTTCTCCCTTCATCAAACACCTCGAACTCCTCCTACTTCTCCTTCTCTCCCTCATCTCCACCACCCTTATGCTCTTCTTCTCTCCCTCTTCCTCCCCATCTGACCTCGAACACGCTTCCATGTTCCTTCACCTCTTCATCTACTCGTCCGCCGCCCTTGCTGCTGACCTCCTTCCCTCCCCTTCCTCCTCCTCCTCTATCGTTGGACTCCTCGCTGCATCAGCTTTTGCTCAAGAGCTTCTTCTTCTTCACTTCCACTCCATTGATCATGTGGGTCTCGAGGGACACTACCACGGCCTCATGCAGATTGTTGTGGTCGCGTGTTTAGCGTCGACGGCAGCGACAGTAGCATTGCCGACGAGTTATGTGGCGGCGGTGGTGAGATCGGCGACGGTGGTGCTGCAGGGGATGTGGTTTGTGTGTATGGGGATGGTTCTGTGGGGTCCGAAAAGGTTTTTACCGGTGGGTTGTGCGGCGGAGGGAGGGGTGGTTCTGTGTACTGGCAGCGGAGCGGCTGCGGCTGCGAATGTGCAGTTTAGTTGGATGGTTGCGGGGATTGCGACGATAACGGCGGCAGTTTGTTTGGTGCCTGAGGGGAACGGGGATGCGTATAGTAAGCTGGGGAACGTTGGGAGGAATTCCGGCTACGCTGACGGCGACGGCGGCTGCGGCGGTGGGGTAAAGCCTCTAGTTTGATTTGCCATGAAAAGGCATTTTATGGGCTAATTAGACATGTAAATATAATCCTTTGCGGCAAATTTAATTTTTGCTTCATCGGATTGGCGCCAGATAATTAAGGAAATGAAGTCTTTTAGTGCGGACCGAGCAGTGTGCGGTAATGATGTATAAAATAAATAATAAAAAAAAGGAATTTGATTTGTCCGTGGAATAGCCTTTAACTTGAAAGATACCTTCACTTTTCAAAATTGGTTCCCTGCTAGCTTCCATGACTAAATTGATTTATTTGTAATATACATAACTAAAGAAATATTGCCACTAATTTTTTTAGAGGCATTTTTGTACATATCATATAATTTTTATGTATTTATAGATCTAAGTTTATATTTACATAGTTAACACTTCAATCACCTATTAGGACGAAAGTGCAAATCTAACCAAACATAAAAAAGTGTAAGTTTAATGGATTTATGAAATTTCGGAAGGTCCGAATTTTGTCTTCGATTCATTCTAAATCTGGATTTAATAAATCAAGCAAGGTTGTTGATTGAATAAATCGAGATTTACTAAATCCTACTAACGCTAAATCCTTGCTGCAGCTAAACACCCCTTTAATTTTTTATAATTTTATGACACCTCATGAGTCATCGAGAAATTTTTATCATATGAAAATCTCAAGACATTTTGTTGCAAGGAATATTTCGAATTCAAGTTGACAAAGAATCTCCTATGATCAAGAGAATTAATATAGATCATACAATCGGTAGGGGATGTTATTCATCAAAATATCAAAATACACATACCCCAGAGAGTATAAATATTCCTTATCTCTTCACTTGAGGGAGGAGAAGAAGGAATTTCAGAGCTTTTCTGAACTAAAGACCCAACAATAACATTCGGTCTCTGTAATCGCCAATGACCATCACCACCGCTCATTGGCCATTATCGACCATCACAAACTGCCCTAGCTCGCCATTGTCGATGAACCTTGCCAGCTAATGTCATATCCCAAATACGGTCGTAATATATAACGTTGTATTGAAGACCCGACGATAACTTCCAGCTCCCGTAGCCGCCAATTACTGTGGAGTATCATCGGCCGCGCATACTCGCCATCGTTGGCGACCCCTACTTGTTAACATTGTATCCCAATTATGACGTGATATGTAATATTGTATTGAAAATCGGGTGATAACTTCCTATCTCAATAGCTGTCGATCTACATCTCCACTTTAATATGGTGACAAGCGACCTCTGCTTACGATTGTTGTATTCATAATTCAATGATTGTTCCCAACTCCTATATTTTACTGTATGATGTATATCGAAAAGTGACATGTCTAATAATCCCACTCTCATAGTCATGAGAAAGGCATGTATCTTTACATTTACACATTTACAGTGGATTATTCAGACTGGGCTAGGCCCCATGATATCATCTCTAGGATTTTTCACAAAAAATCTTAGCTTTTTTGTTTTTGTTATTTGTCTCTGGTTGGATCTTCGTGCAATACTAAGATCTTAAATAATCACTCCACCATCATAATTTTTTTGGCTTGAAACAGTTTCACGTCGTCTGTGAGAAATGAAATCCCATTTATAGAAGTCTATACTTTATTGATGGCTAACAAACATGATACATGAACTTCATGCTAACACATGTCATTCTAGGGCGCAACATGGAAGTGCAACATGCCAAGCTTCTATTTCATTTCCTCATAATTGTGTACATTACTCAACTTGTAAAAGAACCCCTATTACACATCTTGAAAATCATGTACGAAGAATAGATGAATCTTATAATGAGTCCTCTATTTCCTTTTACTTAGCGCCACGGGACCGCACCATCACAATAATAACGCCCACCATCATCTGACAACTGTCGTACCACTAGCTGCCGCACACCCGCCACTGCCATACTGTTGCCGATCTCCCTATGCCCGCTCCCGCGCATACTAGCGCACACATATGCTTGCCCCCATACTTATCGTTGCGTCACTCCTGGTTCTCTTACTCGCCTATGGACCCTAATTTGTCCTTAATGTATAATCATTATTTACTTGTACAGATGCACATACTCACCAATGCATGCCTGTCTGTAACTCCAAACACCTCCCACATGCCTACGATTGCTACTACCACAGAAGTAATGATATCCGACCACTACCATCATCTCTGACCTTAGTTACCCAACTGTTGCCAACAATGAAAGCTTTTAAAACATCACTGCTTAAATCTCCTTAAAGTAGAAATTTTTTTAGTGTTTAGAAGTAATATTTTCAGATGAAACAAACAAATCACAAAAAAAAAAAAAAAGGAAGAAAAAAATCTATAGTTTTTTGGACTGAAGACCAAATTATAACTTCTAATCTCCATAGCCATCAACTACCATCAACCACCTCCCGCTAGATGCCAACAACTACTGCCAACTGTCCTTGCGCGTCGCCATCATCAACCCTTGCTTGCTAATTTCGTTTCTCAAATATGATCATAACGTTTAATGCCATAATGAAAACGCGACGATAATTCTGACCTTTGATGCAACCGATCAACATCGACTACTGCCTGTCAACCACCACCAACCACCGTTGATCGCCCCTCCTTGCAGCTTTCAGTGACTGATGCTTGCTAATGTCATATCTCAAATACAGTCGTACTTATAATTCTGTATTAAAGACCCAATGACAACTTTTGGTGCTCATAACTATCGACCAACATCGTCATTTTATTTTGGTTGCCATCGATCACTGCTTACAACCTTCGTAATCCTAATTCAACGATTGTTCCCAACTCATGTGTTTTTTTGTATCATGTATACCAAAAAGTGATTTGTTTGGTAAACTTGTTCTCCCAATCATGAGAGAAGAGTACCTATGTAATGACAAATTTATAAAGAATTATTCTGACGGGTCTAAACCCCTTGTTTTTTTCCCTCAAGATTTTTACACGTAAAAAGTTTTGGTGCTTTCTCCTGCTACCGTTTTATTATCCATCTATGTACTGGATCTTTGTGCAACACCAAAAAATTAAATAATCAGTCTACAAGGCGTGAATTTTGAAGAACCAAATTTTTTCAAATATGTTTTTCATCAAATAAGCTGTTAAAAATAAATTTATTATTATATAAATTATGTTATATGTATTTTATGTTAAGAGCACCTAATCAGAGAAAATCATATTTAAATTGGAAAAATTGCTTTCCGTCAGCTGTACGGAGCTAACTGAAAAAGCTGACATATAATTTTGGGCCTTAGAAAAGCTTATGGAAGGCCCACAGCCTACTCCAATTAAAGATGCTTAAACATGTGTGATATATGAAGTAATTTATTAATATTGACGGGGCAATTAACTAGGGGTGTAGAGGAGGCCAATACGAGCTTTAGACAGCTTAAATTCAACTCGTCAAAAAATATCATTATTCTTGCTTGATTAGTTTATATTTTGAACACAACAGGTGTGTTCGTGTTCAACTCGTTTGTTTAGCGAGTCGAATAAAGAATCGTTTTGACAATTCTAATCATGCAGCAGTAGGATATTAAGAGTTAGATTTAAATCTTATTGTTTATATTAAAATATTATTTAAATATAATTTAATATATTTTTATTCTATTTTTAATTAATAATTCTAATTAATTATAACTCTTTGTAGCATTGTAGTCAATTTAATTTTTTAAAGATACTACTCATCAATTGATGAGCAGTATTTCGAGTCAAAACGAACTGAACACTAACCAACAAATTTTTTTTCATCTTCGGCTCGTTTACATTTCGCGCACAAAAAATTTGTTAGTGCTTAGCTCGTTAACTTAGCAAATGAATCGAACACGAGTTGCCTTGATAGGCTAACATATAGTCCACCCGAAACTTGCTGCTTACAAACCAATCACCATCTTTCACCCATTTTTAAATTCTCACTAAAATATCAAACATCATGGTAAAACCCAAACCCATATTTTTCATTTTTATCCAATTCTCAATAGTTTGATCGTGACATGCCTTAATACACCGGTTCGGCAGTTCAAAAAAATCATTTGGGAGGTTTGTTTGTAAATATCAATGTTTCTGATGGTCTGTGTGCAATTATCACAATGTTAAATGAACAGGGTCCGGTGATAGAAATGTGAGTGCGTTAAAATTTAATCATATGTGAGCTATATTGTTTAGGTTTATTAAGGCTGGATAAGAAATTTTGTTCAATATGGCTGGATAAGAAATTTTGTTCAATATTAAAAAAAAGTGGAGTTAGTTCATTTCTAATCATTAAGAAGGCAATGGTATTTATAAGTATATGAAAGAGGAGCTCTCAATTGAGCCTTAAGAGGCTGCATGCTGTTTGATTAATACAAGGGTAGTGTTGAAATTTGCTAAGTTTCATAATAGTGACAAGGACAGTTTCATGTAAAAGTGGAAAAAAAATAGAGCTCTTAAAAAATCTAAAACGCTTTATCCTTTTTTAATCATATTGTATATTGTCATAAATTTTGATTTGAAGTTGAGATTTATAATGATATATGATTAGCAGCGGATCATGAAAATCTTAAGTTATATATAATATTAAGATGACAACAACAACAGCATTAACACAACCTTAATCCCACTAAGTGGGGTCAGTTACATGAATCCTTTTTTGCCGTTGAGTTCTAGTTAGTGCCATAATTTCATTTAATTCTAATAAATTAAGATCATTTTTTTTATAGAATAAGACCAAGTCTTTCGAGATCTACCTCTACCTTTCTTAATATAAGTCGAATCTAAAACATCTACGCTCACAATCGGATCACCAGATGATCTACGTTTAATGTGATCAAACCATCTAAGATGACTCTTTCTAATTTTGTCCGCAACTGGAGCTACACCAACTCTATCACAGATATATTCATTCCGTATTTTTTCTCCAAGTGTAAAGCCACTCATTCTTCTAATCATTCTCATTTCGATAACACTTAACTTAGAATATATAATATTAATAATTTGATAAAAAACTATCTTTCGTACAATTACGTATATTATAGAAGCATCACTCCTACAAAGTTTGGAATATCTTCCTTTGCTCATTTTCAATTAAAATCCTAATTATTTGTTGTTATCGACAACATGAACCCTATGTTGATTCTAAAGAAAGTAAATTTAGAATCAAATCTTGATGCAACTTCTGAGTTAGAAGTTTGGAACATGTCCATTCAAATTTTGTATGCAACAAACATATAATTAAACTAAATGTTTCAATAATTAAGACAAATCAATCAAAATCAAAAGAGATCATATACAAGTCAAAGTAAGCTTTTATTAAGCAAATAGGGTGTGGTTGAAACTATTGAGATATTAAACAAAGATTTAGATGATCTCCAAATTTTGTATCTTTTAATTAAATAAAACATATCACATAAATGAAGCTAAAAACTCAATGTCAATCAATTTCAAGGTCGTTAAAATACTTAAATGTTATATAAATGATTACTAATAAAAAAAATAGTACATATGACCTGATGAAGTATTTTGAGGCCCAGGACCAAATTGCAAAAATTTTACCCTATAAAATTACAAATGGAGTCACATTCTTCATATAAAATGTCCTAGAATTGAAATTAGTCAGACCTCGAAGTTTTAAAAAACTCTTAAGCTCTACGAAAAAATTAATGTTAATAATCATTGCTGTTAGTCACTATTATTTGACTATTATATATCACCTCACTATTGTTGTTTCACTACATTCACATTACTATCTGCTCCATCATCGATAGATTGATGTTATTTCTCGACCATCATCACTCAAATCATTATCTATAGATAATTATCATCTGATTATCATATCTAGAACGTTGTCAAGCGCTCATGCAAAGAAGTTACAATTTTGTATATATATAGAAGCATAGAATTTAAAGGCTAACATTAGAATTTTCATCCAATAGTCATAAAGTTTGAGTTAAATTCTAAAAGTAACTTTAGAATTATCAAAACTCCAATTTCAATAAATTTATGACGAAACTCAATAAGATGAAGTCAACTACACCAAAATTGATCAAATCTAAGTACAATTAAGGCAAATATTAAGCCATTAATTAAATATGAATGGGAACTTTTGTACCAAAATTACATAGTCAAATAATCTCTAAATATTGGAAGTTTATAGTCAAATTTAGTGTCTTAATAAGAGGAATCCATTGAGTCAAAGATCATTTGATTTAAAAGTATTAAAAATATTGAAATTTTCAATAAATGGTTATACTAAAATAAAATAATATTTGATGTTCGAGGTAATATTTTAAAAAATTTGGCCAAAAGAAATAAAATGATACTCTTAGAAATAACTAATAGACTTGCACTCTGACTTTGATAAGGGCGATATTAGTCTTTTTTTGAGAGAAAATATTATGTCCAAAGTCCAGACGTAAACTCGGTTATGGAGTACAACATGGTTGTACTGAAGGTTTTTCTTTAATACAACCATATTGTACTAAATAAAAAACAACAAAATAAATAATTCGATGTGAAAGCCATTGAGTACAACATGGTTGTACTGAAGAAATATATTAAGTACAACCTCACAAGGATAGTTCAAGTATGTCCGCCCAAATAAGATCAGACGGAAGCACCTTAGACTAATATCCGTGAAAGATTACCTACGTGGATTACCCATAACTAAAGATTTAAATGTGTTTATCTGTTCTGGGATCTAAAGTGCTTCCAAGGGAACATATCCCACTTGATTAATTTAATCTTGGGGGTTGCCAAAAAATACTCTTGATCCGAAAGTGTTTTGATTAAATTAGTAGTGACGACTACCACAAGGTTGTCAAATGATGGTTATTTCGTATGAGAATGCTCCGATGCTTTCTAAGCTCCTACTAAGCCACTGGGTAGAGAGTGAGTCACACATTGTCCCACATGAGTAATGGACCCATCGGCATACAGAGCCAGTGAATAATCTAATCATCCCGATGCGGAATTTTGATATGTCAAAACACATCCTGGACATAAGAGCAGAAGACAAATCATCACATCCTAAATGAGTAACAGCTCATCGACGATAAGGCCATCATGATGATACCAATGAAGGCAAAAGAAGCGATAGGGCTCGATAGAGTAGTCAAAGGAAGGGAGGAGTAAACCATAGAAGGTAGTGGTAGCCGGGTCGGGGTACTACATACCCGTCATCTCAAACCACTAAGACTCTAAGTCTACCTTATCGTGAAGGTAGTCGACTCAACACATATTGAGATCCTGTTCAGCAATCCTTGAATTTTGTTGTCCACAGGAACCTCAGTAGCTCTAAGGTTAAAAAAATAAAACTCTATCCGAATATCATGTGAAGCTCTAAGAGGTGAGACTTATACCCGCCGAAGTGAGGAGGATGTTAATGAAAAGGAAGAGAAAGGGAAGTTCAACTACAAAGTTGGAAATGCTTCTAATAAAAGTAATTACACCCTGTCTCACTCGAGGCAAAGTGTAGTGCCGACCGGGTCGGGGCAGCTGGTCGAGGCAAAACGTAGTGCCAATCGAGGCGGTCAAGGAAAAGTGAAACATGCGAAATGTAACATGTGAGATGAAATACAATAGCAAGCCCTACTTGACTAACACTCTTACATAGGCGACTAGGGATTGGCTCCTAGATTTTCAGCATAGCCACCTCCGACTTTAGTGAGGAAATGTGGAGAACTCCATCCACCAATTTCTCATAGAAGGAGCCCTTCACTCTTCGTAAGGCATATTAGCTATAAAGTTTTTTTTATGTTACAAACCTTCCTTGATCTTTTAGAATGGGCTATATATAAAGCTATTCCCATTTATAAATATATAATAATTTGAACCCCTCCAAGGAAAGTTTGAAGCACCAAATTTGTGAGAAATAGGGATTCCAACCCATTAGGATTTAAATCTAGGGTTTGCAATGGGAAGTCACTCGGCTTCGCAAAGGATTTGGCCACACATGTGATTCCTAACTTAGGGCTTCATCCAAGAAATAAATAGTCAATCAATAAACATGTGGCCATGTAGACTATTGTCAGTCCTAACACGGGTGGCCGAACCCATGACAATGCCACAAAGTTGGCTAATCAAAAGGCGTATGGCCGGACCGACCAATATTGTTCGAAAACTGCAACGTTTAGTGATGTACAATTAAATACGCTGGATGATACTTGGTGGCCGGTCAAACCCACCTCTTATGGGCGACCAAACCCAAAAAATCTAGCAAATTCTAGTCCTATGGTTAGCTAAAGAAGAAAATGCAAGAGATTTTACATAATCTCACCATCGTGGTGTTTGATGTCATGTTTCATCACATAGGATGAAGCTATCCTAGTGGTAGGATAGATGATAAAGTTCCGACGAAGCTTCAATGTGGTTTGCTCCACTCCTTTTCCAAAGAAGAAAGAAGCTCTCTTTTAGAAGGAGAGTTCGACGAGATTTTGCCGAAGTTCCGATGGTGCTCTGACGATCCTTCCCCAAGTTAGGATGAAGCTCTTCTTTAGTGTAGGAGAGGAGAAAACTTTCTTCCTTGCTAGCCAAGCTCCTCCCCAAGAAGATGACCTAACACACTCAAGGTAGTGATGGAGGAAGAAGGAGGAGGTCAGAAGGAGAAGAGTTCTTGGTAGAAAAATGAAAAAGAAGAGGAAAAAAGATGAAGAAGAGTGTTGTTGGAAAAGTCCCTCAAGCTCTTCATTTTAAGGCTTCCAAGAAGAAACCCTAGCTCCAAGGAAGAAGAAGCCTTAAGGAAGAAGGAGAGTTCAGCTCATGGAGGATGCCAAAAAGTGTTGAAGTGAGGAGATGATCTCCAAAAGAGAGAGCTCAAGGGACATAAGCTAACAATCTCCCATTCCATTCATTTTTGACTAAAATAGCCTTGCAACCTCACCTTGAAAGCTACCAAAAGAGGGCTAAAAAAGGTATAATCACCCTCTTTATCTCCCCCTAAACCAAATCTCCCAAGACCAAGAAAATCCCTTCCATTTCGGCTCATTAGGGGTGCACCTTGTCAAATTGGCATAAAAGATGAACCAAATCACGTTTTGGAAGTGGATCAATGCCTAAAGGCCACAATCCTAGCACTTATACGCCCAGTCTGGCTCCATGATACTAAGGTTGTGGCGCCTAGGAGCCACTAAAGTGGTGCATACTTTCCGAGGTCTAAAAAAAATGGTCTTTTTGAGCATTTTTGTGCGCTTAGCACTAGAAAATGGCTCCATACTTCCACGGGCTTAATTTTGAGGCTCTAGAGGCAGTTTTTGGAGCCTAGGCACCCGGGGCTAGCACCTAGGCATTGGTTTGGCCCGAAAATGATAATTTTCACATAGATCATATGACGTAGGGTTTCTTCGATTTGTGAGCTATGAGAAACAAAGCATTTAACTTCAAAAAAATGTGTTTTTATTGATCATCTATTAGAGAAATCACCACTAATAGTCCCCCCGGACCACAGTGCAGGTTGGATGTTTTAAGCCGTACTTTTTGCCTGGTTGACTGTATGAAGGTAGTCATCGATCTGAAAGCCACAAAAACTTACATATCCCTAGAATATGAACCTGTAACTCAGAAATAAAGATTAAAACCAGGGTTTTTGGTGCTGGTAGGTGTCCCGGACTTCCGTGAGGGTAAAATCAGTAAGAACTCAAAATTTTCCAAAATGTGTGTGGGGAATCAGAAGAGTCCGAGATGATGGAGTTGGGTCTCTCAACATCAAAACAGATGTAAAACATGTATGGAGTCAAGGCTAACCCCACATGATTGTAAATTTTCCTGGGTAGGGAGAAGTCGGTACCAGTTCTAATTTCGTGCTCGGGGCATGTACTAGGAGGTTCGATTGTATGTCTTGGATGGAAGGAAGCTAGACACAATCTCTTTCTGTTTAAATATAAATTCCTTGTACGTGCATAAAAAATTTATGCTAACAATGGGCTTTAAACTTATTCGATTTTTAGACAAGGACACACGTCAAATTTTAATTGGAATTCGTTTGTCTGGACTCCGGACGTAATATTTTCTCTTTTTTGGAGGAGAGGTGTGTGTTCGGTGGGGTAGGACAAACTGCCCCCTTGACTTAACATGTTAGGGGCAAGTGCAATGAAGGGCAAAGTGATTTTTGAAGAGGAGCAAAATTGATATTTCATAAGGGACAAAAGATCAAATTACTCTCCCATATAGTTATAATTGGGGGGGGGGGGCGTGCATTTGTGCCCCTAGATTTTACCTAGGTCTGCCCCAGACTTTGATATAAAATATAAGAGAGCTTGAAGATCTTAAGAACCCTAAAGCTTTATCAGATAACATATGTCAATGATCACTATTATTAATCAGTCATCCAACTACCATCATCCGACAACAATTACTCAACCTATGTCATTCTAGCACCATCCCATCCCTTATTGTCATCACCTGAACATCATTGCACGACTAATATTTACTGACCCTTGTAGCCGACCACCACTTACGGCGTGTCTTTGCCCAATTATTATCATGTTTTAATAGTCATTTGACCTTCTTTATCGGATTATCATTGCTCGACTGACATCATCACCCTCCACTTCCATCACAATCATAGAAGACCAAACAAATGCTCTTAATTTTATAAAATCATTTTCTCTAATAAGAGGGAATAATAATGTTTAACAAGGCTATTTTAATTAGCCTAGCTCCATGATTTTTCTTTTCATTATTTCCACGTAACATTAATTGATCTTAATGCAAAATTAAGCCGCCAGATTCTCGCTCCACGGTCAGAGATTTTACAGCATTCTAGAAATATTATTAAGATGTTAAAATATACATATATTAAAATTTAGTGGCATATTGACAAGCAAATGCTATGCAAGCTTGTGCTGTAATACTTTGTTTTTACTTGTTCTCGGAGATGGTAATTAGCTGTAATTGGCATTTAATGTTGATAATTGCTCTGGTACAAACAAGGAGCTGCCGCTAGTTTATTACATATGCCTCAGTTCTATTCAATGCCAAAATTATTTTGTTATCTTTATCATGATTCAAAAATCATTAATAAAAAAAAGAGCACTTATCACAATAAAATTTCTAATATATATAGTTTAATAGTCACTGTATGACTTTTATTTAATCGTCCAACATACAATATTTGAAACTAAAATCCAAGTTTAGAAATAAATTTTCCAAGCTATCATAAAAGCCAAAATATTGTATGAGCTGTATGAGCCTAACGAATCGAACTCAATTGTATGCACTGAAAGCTTGGCTACTAGCAGATTGTACACGCTAATCACATTTGCTAAAATATAGTTCTAAGACTTGCCTCTCAGTAGGGCTGTCAAAAAAGCTCGTTGTTCGTGAACAGTTCGTGTTCGATTCGCCAAAAAGTTCATGTTCTTTTCTTTCGATAAGCAAACGAGACGAACATGAACAATTTTTTTCGTTCGATTTGTTAAACGAATTAAACACGAACAATGATGTGTTCGTTCGTGTTCGGTTCGTTATTGTTCGAAATATAAAATAATTTAAAATAATTATATATAAAAAGTTTATGATATTTTAAAAATAATTATATATTATAAAAATTTATCATATTTTAAATAATTAAACTTCTATAAATTATAATATATGATAAATTATTAATAACAATAATAATATTATAGTATTAATTATATTAATATAAATATTATAATATTATAATTAATATACTGAACTATATATTAAAATAAAATCCTAATCAGAATCCTAAACATCTTATTCGGTTTGCTTCATTTTGAGGAAGTATGAGTTACCTGATGTGTACGAAATATCTAATCAATTTGCTTCATTTTGAGGAAGTATCCTATCAAAGCTAGGGTGTCGAAAAAACTCGTTGTTCGCGAACAGTTCGTGTTCGGTTCGTCAGGAAGTTTGTGTTCATTCGATAAGCAAACGAACCAAACACGAACAGTGATGTGTTCGAATATTTTGAACACGAACACTAGCTCTGTTCGTTTGTGTTCGGTTCGTTTACACCCCTACCTCTCAGAAGGACATAGAGTTCCTTTGCCGAGCTTGTCAATATTCTTAGAGTACTCTACCAAGTCCCAGTATTCATGCGAGTTCTCTTGATAAGCTCACTTGCATTTATGGGGCTACATTGACAGGTTCATAAAATAATCCTTCAAGCATCATGACAGGAGGAAACAGAGAACGAAATCCTCTGCTCATTTCCACATCCTTCACTTACCTCTCATGATCTTTCCCGACTTGTAATGATTCATAAATTATACTTGACCATGCGCCTTAAAATGATTCAATATACCTCATATGCAATTCATTCTTTGATTAATAAAAATAAAAAAAAGAACAGTTTTTGCCATATGTATTAATAATAAATTATATATACAGTGTGATTTTAGGTGAAGTTTGATTTGTGCTGGATTAAGTTGAAATATGGCATATGGTTTTTTAATGTGGGAGTTTAATTAATAAAAGACACTAGAAAAATGTAGTGAGAATATTTCAGAGTGGAAAGACTAAGAATAATACTTTTAAATAATACGAATTTGAAATGGATTTAGAATCCTTGGCTTAAACCATCAATTTCATTTTTTATTTGGAGAACTTTTAACTCTCTTATTCCTACTGATTAAATTCTTAAATTGAAAGGTTTAAGATTATCATCTCGTTGCTCCCTATGTCTCTCACATGAAGAGTCAATTAATCATATTTTTATAAACTGCTCATAT
Source organism: Papilionanthe hookeriana x Papilionanthe teres (assembly GCA_022702705.1). Classification (NCBI taxonomy): domain Eukaryota; kingdom Viridiplantae; phylum Streptophyta; class Magnoliopsida; order Asparagales; family Orchidaceae; genus Papilionanthe; species Papilionanthe hookeriana x Papilionanthe teres. Next base: position 55,757,007 of record CM040425.1, read on the forward strand.
ACTCTTAATGTTTGGTGTTTATGTATTAGTATTTTGCAACTGAATCACCTGCAGTTTAATTATAATTCTATGACTGATCTTTTTGCGGGCTGGAAATCTATTGGAGCTGATTTTTTTGCTTCCTTACCTGTTATCGTTTCTTGGTTTATTTGGGTTACCAGAAATAACATTAGATTTTCTAATTCTTCTCCTTCTATTCATGTCACAACTAGATTAATCTGCGGCTACTTGTTTAAAAGTTTTAATTTTCTTAGTTTCTGTAAGAAGAATTCTGTTAAACTTAACGGTCTTCTTACTAATTTGGGTTTCATTGTACATGAATTGAATTCTGCTCCTCGGATTACCAAATGGTTGAAACCCATTATCCCTTTCGTTAAAATTAATGTTGATGGCTCTTGGACTAATAAAACTGCTAGTATTGGTGACATTGTTAGAGATTTCACAGGTTCGTGCTTTACTGGTTTGCGGCTAGAGCTGTTTCTTCTTCTCCACTTACTGCGGAGGCTGATGCTGTGTTATTTGGTCTTCAATTTGCTAAACAGATGGATTGGAAGTATGTTGAAATCAAGATGGATTCGCTTATTCTTTGGAATTGTTGTTCGCTTCATGCCCATTGGTCTATATCTATTCATTTGAAGAAGATTTTTAGCATTGCTAATACTCTTTGTATTAAATGGTTGTATACGAAAAGAGATGGTAATAAGGTTGCTCATTTAGTTTCTAAATTGGGGTTACTTAAGCATAGTGCTTGGATTTCCAACCTTTTTTTTTTGGATCTTGTTAATGCTGCCTTGTATGATCTATAATTTTTAGGTTTTTAGTGGTTTTGTATGAGTTGTATTTTCTCTTTTCTTTTGGGATAATTGTTCTTTATTTTCTTTTTTTATGGGTGTGTTGTGTTGTTGGGTTTGGATAGGACTTTTATCCCTTATTTTGTATATTTTTTTATTTTATTAACACGTAAGGAGCCGTATAATGCTCTTTTAACAAAAAAAAAAATTTTAAATAATAGAAATCCCATTTGCGTTTGTGTGTTTGCGTTGAACTGAAAAATTATTTTTATTTTCTCAAGTTGATAGTGATTAGATATAATCAAAAGTTAAACTTTTACATATAATTGAAGTAATAATACTGAATAATGTGCTACAAAATGTATCAAGAAATATACATATTTAGATTAGATGTTTTAAAATGGTAACAGAAAAAATCAACGATGCGAAGCATATCATTGGAGATTTCTTTGATTCATTATAATTATGTATAACATGGTGAGTTATGTGTAACATATGTTTAAAATGTAGTAATGTATTATGTTCTTTGACCTTGTTATATCTTTTGAAGAACGATAGATACTTTTTAAGTAAAATTTAATGTTATACTGAATGTCTCGATGAAGTAAATACAACAAACATCAAAAGTGATCTAATTCGAGCCAAAGTAAGCCCAGATGAAACACTTGAAGCATAATAAAAAGTTTAGGGATATTTTGAAACCCAATTGATCTTCAATATGATGTCTATAGCTAAATCAAGCATATTGATAAGATGGCTTCAAAAAGTTCAAAATCATCTAATTTCAACGTCGTTAAAATATTGAACACTAAAGAGGAAAAAATATCTAATCACTATAGGCTCTACAATAGAGTGATTGAGATTGTGATGATACATACAAAGATTAACAATCGAAAAATCTATAAAAAGACTCACCCTTTACACAATGAGGTTTATAAAGGGCTCAAAGGTCTAGCAAAATCCTTAAACTCTATCCAATCACCATTGTTAGACCAACATCGACTAATAATCACCACTAGATTTTCATTGTTGGATCACTACGTATACTGCTCGACCTCTGCTACAAGACCACCACCATTGAGCTGCAGCCTTTATTGTTCGTTTGTCGCTCCCCAACCATCACCATAAATTAAGCTGGCCCTACCCTTCCGTCAGAATTGGATCATCATTGCACATTTATAGCATGCCACCACCCTTCTATTACAATAGATAGCTATCGTATGTCCACTTCTATTAGACCGTTGCCCATCGAACATTATTGCACCGCAGTTATATAACCATCTTTGCTCAACCATCACCATCAGACTACCATATCCGGGCCACCTTCCCAAACCATTTTATCCGTCTATGATGTAAAATAAACACAGCTTATTGATCCACTTAAAAAATACCCATTTTTATGCCTTATTTATGATTTAATTCTTAAGGATATTATGCTTTAATGAAATGTATTTTCATGTTTTTGGATGTAGATGATTAAAAAGAGCCTAAGAAGGAAAAAAAGAGCAAAAAGGAGCAAAAATGGAGCTTATGGAGCAATTTTTGGAATTATTGGCCTGACGCCTAGGCGCCAGAGTCTGGCGCCTAAGTGCCAGTTCGATACAGACGCTGTTAAGTTTTTTTGATGACTTTGGGCAGTTAATTTGACTGTATTAAGCTGTTATTGGAGCTTCTAGAAGACTGGAAGTTACTCCTAATATATAGGACATGTGATACAACGTATTTGGACACAAGGAAACGGTCTGGATCGCGAAGAGGTGCGACCCAAAGTGAAGAGGTGCGAACGACCTGGTCACATATCTCAGCGCCTAGGCACGATGGTTACCTTCTAGAAGATACATTAAATTTTGATGAATTTTGAAGAGGTGCCTAAAGCAACCCCTGTTCAAATTCAGAGCTCTAAAAATAAGAGCCCATTCTATAGAGAAAATCACACCAAACCCCCCCTCTTAGTACACATACCCATTTTAGCCTATTCTAGTTTAATTTAGTCTCTTCCATACTTATGGTGCCACTTTATTTTGTATTTAGTGAGTTTATTTTGAGTGTTTATGGTGTGTAATTGCTGTTGGAGTCTTTCATCATTGCGTTGGAGTCAGTAGAAGTCAGCGGAGCTCTTGAAGGAACACATCATATAAGTATTTGTACTTTGGTTTAAAGTTTTATAAATATATTTTGTTGTGTTATTTTAGTAAGTTCTGAGTAGTTAGTTATCTTTCTCCTTTCAACTATGAAAAGATTATAAATTAATTAAATTTCGTAGAAGAATTAAATATAAAATATTTTAAAATATTGTGATTATATTAATACATGATCTTAGTTTACTTTTTAAATTGGCCATTTAATTTGTTAAAACCTGTTGAAGAATTTTGAGACCTATCAGGTGATAAATTCTTAACTAGTAGATATCACATGAATCCTTAAGGTAATCGAAGGCTTTATGACACGCCTAAAATATATACGCTTTTTGCTATATCATTTTACTTATTTTTGATGATATTACACTTTAAAGGAAGTTATTTTTTATGTTTTTTGGTTTTAGGTACAATAAATGGTGATTGGAGCAAAAAGAAGCAAAAATGGTGCAATTTGGAGCAAAAACGAGCAAGAGATGAAATTATGCCCTGACACCTTTCGATAAATCTTTTGATGTTTAATCTCTTTTACACTTCTTGCATATTTTTGAATGAGATTACACTTTAAATAAAGATTGTTTTTATGCTTATATTGTAGGGCTATCTGTTACGAACACAACACAACTGAAACGGGGCGAATCAGAGCTAAAACGGAGCCAAACGGTGGAGCTGCGCAGCAGTCAGCTCGCCGACGGCGTGATTTTCCAGAAAATACCGAAAAGTGCCCGAAAAGCTCACCGAGAGCGAGCTTGAACCCATCGACGGCGCCCTGAAGGTTCTGGACCGACTTTTGGCCATTTTTGGCCTAAATTCGACGTATTTGGACGCTTTTTCGAAGGGGTGCTTATGGAAACTCTTCAAACTTCATCCATACTCTTTAAAATGGTGAATATAGGTTAGAAAAGTGAAGAATTTTAGAAGAGAAAAGTGGAGAAAAACTTGAGGAATGTTTAGAATTCTTAGATTAAAAGTAGAAATGTAGATTTCTACCATTTTGGAGAGATTTGAGAGGAGATTTTGAGAGAATTTTTAAGGGATTTCACTAGCATAGCATGGATCGCCGGAGACTTTATTGGAGATATCTTCATTTTTCTTTCAAGGGGAAAAAACTAAGTATTGTTCTTCATTATCTTATAATTTTGTAAACATTTATTTAGTGGATTTGCTTTGGTTACATGAAGTTTCCGTTGTGTTTTCTTCGCGCTTTGTGACGTTTCTCTCTTACTTTTTCTTTTTCTTTGGAAATAGCCTCATGAGAAGATTATGCCATTATTTTCCTTTTACTTTTCTTTTGTAATGAGTAGAAATCTTGTTTAGCATTTTGTGATGCATGATAGAAGTAAATTTAATTATAAATGTGATGATTTTTACTTGCACTTCATTTACATTATAACAAGGACCCATTGTAGTGTTAAAATTCGTTGTAATTGCATCGACCCGAAAGGGCGGTGTAATTCTCAACAAAGTGAAACTACATTCAAATTCCATGGATGGTGAAGTTCATGAGGATTGAATGCAAATAAATAGGGAAATAATATTAATCGGACATAAAATTGGAGATTTTAGAGTGACAGGCTAAAATCCTCAATTTGGTCCTATAGTTTGGGTGCTGAAGTGGAGATGTTAGCCCTCAGGCGAAGAGAACGTGGGAGCTCCGAAGTGAGAGCCTGTATCCTCCCAGCCTAGCCACGGATTCAGTAACCAAGCATAGGATTAGTCAATGTTCTTTATGCCTGGACCAAAAGGTAAAGAATAAGATTGTTCGTATTTGACACATACAATATTTAATGCATCTCATTCTTATACATTATCTATTTCATTACATAAGAATTGTAGTTTTTAGTATCTCAAAATTCTCCAAACCAATTCATCCAAAAAGGGTTATCTTTAGAATTATTATTTGCACTTAGTTATAGTTATTATTACATTTAACACTTGCATTCAAGAGTAGTTGCTAAATAAAACACAATTTAAATCGACATTCCAACCTAAGGAGTAATTATAGTATACTAGAATTTGACTAAAGACCTCTTACTTCACTTCCTCGTGGGATCGATACTGGGGTTTTTAAATAAAACTCTATATTACTTGAAGCGATACGTATACTTGCGTAGTACCCCTAATATGTAAAATATTTTCTAATTTTTATATCATTTAAGATTTTTCACACTAGCCGCAATTTATAAATCGGGTCAAGTTTTTGGCCATCTTTTGTAAGGTAATTTACTGCGTAATTGCGGGCTGAGTCACTTTACGCAGATTATTTAAGGTAAAGTGCAAATAAAGAGGAAGATATTATTTATTAGGCGTAGAATTAATTAGTTTTTAGAGTGACAAAATAAATTCTAATAATTTGGTTTATAGAAAGGTAACGGGTCAGTGGTAAGGCCGACCATAGCCACCCTTGGACATCTAGTAGTGTGAGCCTAGATTAACCCATTCTATTAACAACACATCCTGAGCCTAACTATAGATTAGTCAATATTCTTTGCACTTGTACCAAAGGGTAAAGAATATGAATGCTTCTATTTGACACAATACTATAATCTTAATTCCCTACAAAAGTTAATTAATCTATAATTCTTGGATTAGATGAAAACGGAGAAAGTCATTTTTATAATTGCACTAAATTACTGCTTACTTTACTTTCCTGCTTATTGCTTACTTTCTTTTAGTAAAAGTTATTAGTTAATTAAATTTGAATATATATATATATATATATATATATAAAATTATATATAATTTGCTTAAGAAAATTTCAAAATATCTTTTTTATATATTTTTACTTTTTACTTTTATTATCCCTGTGGGATAGATAACCAGGACTCTACTAGAGCCCTGTATTACTTGAACGATACGTATACTTGCGTTTAAAATTGTGACTTTTACAATAATTAAATGTAATAAAATTATAAATGTAAACCTCGCACATCAAGTTTTGAAGCCATTTGCCAGGAATTAAATATTCTAAAACGTGGTATTAAAATCTTGTATTTTAAAGCTTAATTAAAGTCGCATCGCATCAAGTTTTTGGCGCCGTTGCCGGTGATAAGATAAAGTAAAAAGTAAAAGTAAATATAAAAAAAAACAAAAATAACAAAAACATAAAAACAAAATAAAATTATTATCTTTAAATTTTTATGCGTAGTTCTGGATCTGAAGGATTACTACCTTTTGATCCTGAATTAGAAAGAACAATTAAAAGAATTAAAAAAAGAAAACAAATTTCAAAACATAAAAAAATGGCTAACTTACATAACAATAATCAAAATCCAATCGAAATTAATGAACGAAATATTTATAAACCATTAAGGGAATATGCTGAGCCTCTACAGCTGATGAACTTCATGTTAGTATTCAATTGAAATTTGTAGATGCTAATTCATTTGAGCTTAAACGCTTCTATTATTCAAATGATTCAAAACATTCGATTTGGAGGAACACACAATGAGGATCCAAATTTACACTTTGCTAGTTTTTTAGAACTTTGTGCTACCTTTAAATATAATAATGTTTCTGATGATACAATTAGGCTTAGACTCTTTCCTTTTTCCTTAAAAGATAAAACAAAGATTTGGCTTAATTCATTAGCAACTTATTCTATTAAAACATGGTAGATCTGGCACAAAAATTCCTTGCTAAATATTTTCCTCCTTCTAAAACTGCTAAATTGAGAAATGATATTACTTCATTTACACAATTTGATGGAGAAACAATTTATGAAGCTTGAGAAAGATTTAAAGAACTATTAAGAAAATGTCCTCATCATGCTTTGCCAGATTGGTTAATTATTCAAACATTTTATAATGGACTTATTGGATCACTTAGATCAATTATTGATCTTTGCTGTCGGTGGTTCTTTAATGACTAAGACATTTGAAGAAGCTCTACACCTTAATTGAAGAAATGGCTAACAACGATTTTTAATGGCCTTCGAAAGGATTAATCCTAAAAGAATGGTCAGTATTCATGATAATGAAGCCTTTTCTATTTTAGTTTCACAAGTGGTTGCAATATCTAAGAAATTAGATAATTTTGTTATTAATATATCGCATGTGAATAATGAAAATGCTGCAAATTCTGATGATTCTCAAACAATAAAAACTTTGCAAGCTATTGCTAGTAAAACTATAATTCTTATTCTAATTATTATAATCCTGGTTGGAAAATCATCCTAATTTTAATTGGAGTAATGGAATCAAACCAATCCAAATTGGAACAATCAAGGAAATTCAAACTATAGACCAACTTATCATCCTGGTTATAACAATCAACAGAAAAAGTTGTCTGTAGAGGAATTAATCTTGCAACTTAGCAATCAGCTACAAAGTCAAAACACTGCTATTCGTAATATTGAGAATCAGTTGGTTCAAATTGCTAATTATGGATCTAAATATGGGCTTGGACACCCATCCACCATATTTCAGTTATGTAGTTGATCTATAAAAAAATACCTATTTCTTTATGTCTTAATTCTTATTAATTTCTAAGAATATTATGCTTTAATGAAAGATATTTTTTGTGTTTTTGGATGTATGCAATGTAAAAAGGTCTAAGAAGGAAAAAGGAGCAAAAAGGAGCAAAAATGGAGCAAAATACCAAAAGTATAAAAAATATGGCTTGGCGCCTAGGCGCCGAACCAGCACTTTAAGCACCTTATTCGATACGAAAACTGTCAAGTTTTTGACAACGTTTGATCAGTTATTTTGACGGAGTGAGCGGTTATTGGACATTCTATAAGGCTGACAGTTGTTCCTTGATAATAGGACATGTGATACATTTCATTTGGACGCTCCAAAACGGTTTTCATCGCGAAGAGGTGCGAGCCAAAGTGAAGAGGTGCGAAGAACTGGACGCGGTGTCCGGCGCCTAAGCGCCAGATTCCGGCGCCTAGGCGCCAGGCCGACCTTCTAGAAGATTCATTGAATGTGGACATGTTTTGAAGAGGTGCCTCAAGGCAACTCTTGAAGCTCTATAAATAGAGGTCCTTTTCTTCGAAAACGTGCCCCTCCCATTGTACCCCTTTCTCTTATCTACTTTAGGATCTCTCATCCTTAGAGAGAGAATTAGAGAGAGAAATTTAGGGCCACTTTTGTTTAGTTTAGTGAGTTTATTTTCAAGTTATTGCATGCTGGAGTTCATTACACTTGTGGAGTCGGTAGGAATCGGAAGATACGTAGAAGAAATATTTGAGATGAGTATATTTTTATATTTGATTCAAAACTTAATTATCATGTTTTGTTATTTATTTTCAATGTGTTCTGAGTAGTTAGTTACTTTCTTACTTCAATTATGAAGAGATAGATAAGATAATATAAAGATTCGATGGAGAATTAAAATTCAAAATATTTTCAAAATATTGTGATGACATTAATACCTAATCTTACTTTACTTTTTAAATTGGTCGTTTGAATTATTAAAACCTGTTGAAGAGTTTTGAGACCTTGAAGGAGAAGAACTCTTAACTTGTAAATGTCACATGAATCCTTGGGTAGTCGAAGGCCATGTGCAGGCTCTTCATGGTGAAGTGCAAATAAATAGGAAGATAATATTTAAAGGGCGTATAATTGATAAGTTTTTAGAGTGACAGACTAAATTCTTATAATTTGATTTATAGACTAGGAAAGGGTCAATAGTAGGGCCGACCATAGCCACCCTTGGACATCTAAAAGTGTGAGCCTAGATTAACCTCTAGACTTATTCTGTAAATTAGTCAATGTTCTTTGCGCCTGGATCAAAGGTTAAAGAATAGGAATGCTTCTATTTAGCACAATACCATAAATCAAATTCTCCAATGAATATTAAATTATCTTAAAAATCTTAGATTAATTGAAGGAAAGAAAGTTGTTTATTTTATATAGAATTCATAAAATCATTATCTTATTATTGTTTTCTTTATTGCATCTAGTAATTAATAGTAATTTATAATCAAATTAAAAGATAAAATAAAAATATTTTTACTATTTTATTTCGCTTTCACTTCATCGAAAATTTATTTCTATAAATCTTCCCTGTGGGATCGATACTGGGGTCTTTGTTTAAAAACCCTATATTACTTAAAACGATGCGTATACTTGCGTAGTACCCCTAGTGTGTAAAAATATTTACTAAATTATATAATATTAATTTTATACACTAGCCGCTATTTATAAATTAAGTCAAAGTTTTTGGCTATCTTTTGGAAGCAAACATTCTTTGCGTTAAGCGCGGCTCGGGTCAATAGTCAATCACAGGTACCATATGAAAGTTGGGAAAAAGTTCTTCTACCCTGGAGACCTATTGACACAAATGATATTTATGCTTATAGAACAGTAGGAGATGAAGGAGATATGGATTTACTTGCTGATCAGCCCACTGAGAGTTTACAATCTATTCAGCCTTAATATTCTGAAAGTTCGAGGGTGATATTGAAGAAGATAAAGAAATTGGAAAATGAGGTACAAAATGTTCTGAATGCTATTAACAATATTTCTGATTTATTTGATCGCATTGATTGGAGGATGAAAGAGCAATTTGATCATATTAGTCAGATGGTTTGATTAATCTGTTGAAGAAGAATGCTGTGGTGGCTGAAGATTCATCTGATGAATTCTCATATCATCCTTTCTACAATATGTTCGTTCATCATCAATCAATGGGAGACATTAGAGAGGATGAGACTTCTGAGACTGATGATGAGTAATTAGTGGATTTTGTATGTTATTTTGTTATGTTTAAACGCTTTGATTATTATGTTATTTGCTTTGTTTTGTTTTAGTAGGTTATGCTTGGACTATGTTTTGATTTTTTTATGTGTATTTAGGACTTAGTGTTTGCTTATCGTAGTATACTTGCAACACTAAGGATCTAAGGAGTGTTGTTCTTATTTTATAAACCTATGTGTGTAATTGTTGTGTCATGGATTTTATATATGAAAGTGATGTGATGTGTTGTTTGTGTAAAGTGATGTTGTTTAATGCTTGTGAGATGAAATGGATGCTTGTTGATGTATTAGATAGGACTGCGGAGGTTGAAAAGATCGAATTTGAGACTAAAATTTTTGAACCCAATAGAATTTTGGACTGGTGCGTCGACGTCCAAATACAGAGAGCTGGCTATTAATTTGAATAGAGCGCCGCCGCCGCCCAAATACTGAAAATAGCTCGAGACCCTTAAAAATTCGTGAAAATTGCCTGGGAACCATTTTTCCGCCATTCCTTTCATCTCCCACCTCCATGTTCGCGATTTTGAAGCTTTAGGGCTTGTTAGATCTAGGAATATAGTGGATTTCAAGGATTTCTGAGGCCGGATCTGCACTTCTCTTGGTAAGAGCTTTACTTTAAGTTAAAATTTTTGGATTTTCTCCATGTGAAACTCTCACATTATTTGGATGATATTTTTTAGAGTTTTTTAGAAAAAGTGAGGTTTCCTATGGTGGAATTTGTTCTTACTTGTTTAGATTAATGCTTGGAGTGAGTACATTGTGGATTTGAGATTTATTGGTAAATTTTTGCAATTTTTTAGAAATTCACATGGCTCCTAGAATGAGTAAGGGGAAGCAAAAATTTGATTGGGACGATGAAAGATTTGTTAATATTAAGGCTCGGTTTCGCTTGACTCTCGGTTGCAAAATAAGAAGTGTATTCAAGATCGAGCGTTTGAGAATCCTGGTGGATACGTGGAACGGTTAATTTACGAGCGGAATTGGGAGTGTTTACGTTACTTTTATGCTAATCTTTGTTTTGGGAATAGTTCGAGAATTTTATGCTAACGTGCTCTGGTCTGAGACGGAATATGTGCTAGTCCGAGGGAAACTGGTTGGATTCACCCCACCACGTATCAACGCACTTTATCAAATTCAAGAACCTTTTGTTTGCGAATTTGAGAATTTTGATACTAGTGAATGGAATGTGATGAGTGTAATCACATATATGACCGATGGAAGAGGGGAGTGGAAGATGAATCAGAGACAGATGATTAACTTCCCTACTTCTACTTTAAATGTTGCTTCTAAAGCGTGGCATTATTTCATTTCTGCGAGACTATTACCTTCTTATCATCACAGCGAAGTTACTAGGGATCGAGCTATTTTGAATTATTGCATCCAGAATATGAAGAAAATCAATATTGGAGATATTATTTTCAAAAGCATTCACTCTATTGCCAAAGGAGAAACCACTGGTGGATTAGGACATCCTCGCCCTAATTCATGCCCTTTGTGTTCGATGCTGGAGTAAGTATAATAGTTACGAGGAAGTGGCGATACCTTTGAGACCGATTACGAAGACCATTATTCGTACTTATGAGGCTCGTGTGGGTGCAAGAGAGGAGAGTAGGAGTAACGATATTCCTACCACAAGCTATGATGTTCCATCTACTTTTGAGCCCCCGACACTATCTGATGTGATGAAGCAGTTGAGATTGCAAAGTGATAGTATTGATAGGTGACCCACTTTTAATATGTTTGCAATTTATGTTTATAGCAACGACACCAAAAACTTGATTCTGCTTTAATATATATATATATATATATATATATATATATATATAATTAGATGATTGAATGTTTAATGTGGATTCTACGCAAGTATACGTATCGTATCAAGTAATATAGGGCTCTAGTGGAGTCCTGGTTATCGATCTCACAGGGAAGTTTTTAACAGATTTGTTATCAGCTAAATTTAAAGGAATTACTTACTAATATAGTAAACGGAAATTTAAAGTAACTAAAGCAAACTAAAGTAAACTAATGCTTGAAATAAAGTTGATTTAAATAATTCAGAAAAAGTATCCTTCTCCTTGTTTTTAGAAAATTAAGTGAATGATGAATCTAAATAGAAGTCTTAAATTGTATTGTGACAAATAGGAGCATTCCTATTCTTTACCCTTTGGTCCGAGTGCAAAGAACATTGACTAATCCTATGTTTGATTGCGAATCGCGGCTAGTTTGCGGAGGATACAGTGCTGCCACTTCGAGCTCCCACGTTCCCCTCACCCGAGGGCTAACATCTACACTTCGACTCTCGAACAATAGGACCAAATTGAATATTTTAGTCCGACACACTAAAATGTCCAATTCTACGTCCGATAATTAATATTTTCCTATTTATTTGCACCCTCCTTCCAAGGTTTTTGACTTCCCGAATATTGGATGTAATTTTTACTATAGTTGATAATTCAATATATTTTAACAACTCAATTGGCCAGATTGAAAGTAAATTAAGTTTTAAGTAAAAATTATCACAATTTATTTTAATATATTAGGTATTTCTATTTAATTTCATCAATCCGCATAATTTTCATAAACAAGGAGAAAGACTAAGAAAGCCGCTCAGAATGCATGGGAATAAAACAAAGCATGGATTTGATTTAAAGTTAACAACAACAATAAACAAAGATACTTATCTGAATTTCCTCCCCAAGCAGACTCCTTGAAGTTCCTTTGACTTTTCCTTCTAGTTACAACAAACTTCTAAATAACACTCAAATACACTAAAGAAACTCACTAATGACAAACAACAAACACACTTAAGACACCAAAAAGAGACTCAGACTCTCTAAAATAGACACACTTAGACACTAGAATTCGGCCTCTATTTATAGAGGTAGGTAAAGGTCCAAGGGGTGCTTAAACACCTCTTCAAAAAGTGTCCAGGTTCAAAGTATTTGCATTTTGAACTGTCTCACCGTCGGCGGGAAACGACCTCCCCTTCAGCGGGGCTTCTAGAGGTCTTCGACTGACTCATCTCGTTGTCGGAGGGCTCCGAGCTCGGCTGTCGGCGAGGTAGTTATAAATCCTTCGAAATTTTCTTAATAATCTCGCCGTCGTGGCTCTCGATCTCGCGGTCGGCGACTTAGTTTAATTTGCATGAATTTCTTCCTTTTTGATCCAAATTCGCTCCATTTCATGCTTTTGCTTTAATCACTTATAAATTTTCATTCTCTGCAGTAAAATAAAGAAAATACCTTTCTTTAAAGTGCAATTTTATCAAAAAATAGATAAGAATTTCTTAATGAATTTTTCTGTGATCAAAATCCCCCAAACTTAATTATTACTTGTCCTCAAGTAATTTTAATACTAAATAAATATAAGATTTTTATAATAGAATTTTTCAATTCAGATAATATGAATTAAATTTAAATAACATTATAATAAAGTTAAATATAAATATTTCTGAGTAATTTAATTAACGTTATAGATATAAGATTATTTAGTTATCAGTTCTAAGATTTCTAGTTTTCTATTTATTTTAGGAATGACTATATTTAAAAATAGTAAATTACTTAAGATATTTAGATGAGAGGAAGTTCAAGAAAATACTATTTAGTAAAATATTAATCCATAAATATAAGTTTAGAAATATACTTAAGTTTTACCCTTTAGGTTGATTTCATTGAAGCCAATTTTTGATAAGACATCTCCTCAAGCTTCTCCTCACTTTATGTTTTTCTTTTCTTTTCTTTTCTTTTGGATTGATCTTTTTTCTTCTTTTTCTTTTCGAGTGAGGATTATCGTATCCGGATAACACTTGTTAATAATTTTGAACTTCAATTCTCTTCATAAATTTGAAACTTAAAATATTTCCTTGCTTATATATATTTCATAGCCTTTACTTGATTGAGTTTTTATCCTTTCTTTTTCACTTAAATACTTAAGAATTTTCAATTTTTAGAATATAGTTTTCCTTACTTTAAATAGTTTACTATATTCTTATTCCTTTTAACCAAATATCTTATTCTATTAATTAATTGAATTACTAGAAACATTTTATTTAACTTTATATAATAATTAAATAAAGTAATTCATATTTATTGAATTGAAAAACTACTACAGAAAATCATTTAATAATAATTTTTGAAAATAGAAATTGAGAACAATTTTAATAATTAAATTTATATTTTTATCTTCCCCCAAACTTAAATTTTTCTATCTATACTAAATAGTGAAAAAGGGAAAGTATATAGTAAAATTCAACATACCTTTGAGCTTTAAGTATTTCTTTTCTTTGAAATTTTTGCGAGCTTTTTCATTACTTACAGAACTGTATCTGTTAGTATTCTTCCACATATAGTATTTAAAAGAAAGTGCGAGGATGAAATTTTAAAATAAGTATCAAACATAACAATTGAAAACTTAAACTATTACTACACATACAATTAACTAATCTATTTTAAAACATATTAAAACAATCTAAACAATGTTAACATTCATAACTTATAAAAAATTAAACTAACATCCTATATATATATAAAATTGCAAACTAATTTAACACACATAAGAAGTCTAATATCATAGCATAAGCAAATATACCAACATCCATAGTCTCTAGAAAGTACATAATAATTACATCCAAAATAATAAAGTTTCCCAAAATAACAATAAATCTAAACAAACTGAATAAACTAAACAAAGGCTCTAATCTTCTGTATCAAAATCCCAAGCTATGTCATCTCCCCGATCTCCGAGTCGAGAAGGCTGAGTGACTGTGAATAGCGGGGGCACTCAGGAAAGACAACATCTAAATCACCACTCCTATATCAACGTTCAGCCTCATAGTATGCAATTTCGTACTCTGAATGTCGCTGGAGATATTCGCTATCATAATCGTGTCTTCTTTCCAAGCCTCCGATCCTTTGGTCTATATGCTCAAATCTTCTTTCCATATTTTCTCAAAATAACTCAAAACTCTTTCTACTCAGGGTTAATTCATTCATCAGATCTTGAAGGGTAGGAGTGGTGTACTGAGGGGTTCATAACTAAGTAGAGGGTATATCTCTACTTGAAGAAGGTACATAATCCCTTGTCCTGGATCTCCATGCTTCGTGGGATTCATATTTCTTTATATTAGCCTGAGTAAGGGGTTTCATAGGTTCAATCCATTCCTCATCATCTCTTGCCTCTACCCTAGATACTTGGCAGAGTGCATAGATAAGACCAGGATGTCCTAGTCCTCCTCCACTTTCATTTCTAGCGGTGGCTAATATATTTTTATAAATAACATTTCCCACATTAATACTCTTCGGTTCCGAATACGGAAATTCGAAGCTGATTCTATCTCTTGTTACCTCACTATGGTGGTAAGTAGGTAACAAAGTAGAATAAATAAAATAATGCCAGGCTTTAGATGTTGCATTTAGCATAGAAAGAGGAAGTTTACCCGTTCCCGTCGCTTTATCTTCCGGACTCCTTTCCCATCGGTGAGAAAGTCGATCACCTCTTCCAGTGGTCCTTCCATAGTTCCAAAAGTTTCATACTCGCTGGTGTAGGTGTCTCTAACCTCGTAATAAGCATTTATTCTAGCAGCATTGAATTCCACAAAAAAATCCTCTAACCTTAACCAGTGCATCTTCAGCCTGTGTTAAGTTTGCATAAAATTCTTTCACTACTTCCACAGCAGCTCTGTTGGTCACGAAACAAAAATTTTCCCATCCTCGCTCCTTAATGATTCGCTCAACTTCTCCTCTTGGATTCTTGAAAACTCGATCTTAAATGCATTTTCTTTCTTGTATGTTTTGAAAATATCGAGTTTGTGCTCTTACATTAATGAGTCGGGTTTCGTCATAATCTATCCGTCCCTTTTGTCGTGGAGCCATTTCTCGATCTGTGAAATTTGCAAAAAAATTTTTACTAAACTTCCAAATATTACTAAGAAGGCTTCCTACAACATCTAAAATTCATTGAAATCAATTTCCATGAAATTCTTCTAATTATTTTCTCCACATTTCGGATTTTTTCAAAATTCTCCAATGTAGAAGAAATCCATGGTGAAAATCAAAAATTTTTGCATGGGAGTGAAGCTCTTACCAAGGGAAGATGAAATCCGGTGTCAAAAAGTGTTGAAATCGCCTCAAATCCAAGATCTCTCAAGCCCTAGGTCGGTTTTTCGAAAATTTGAGGAAAGGGATGATGAATAGTGTCGGTTGACCGGTCAAATATAGGTCTTTTCGCGATCTCGCTGTCGATAAGATTTTTCTCGCCGTCGGCGAGCTAATTAATTTGATAAGGCAAAAGTTTAGGGAAAAATCCGCAGCCTGCGAGCTCGGTCTCGCTGTCAGCGGGTTTTCTCGCTGTCGGCGAGATAATTCTCGCCGTCGGTGAGATCCCAAAATTTTTAAAATTTTGAAATTCATCAATCATTTTGAACCTCGATTTGCCTTTAATCAATCTTCCGATCACTTAATTTAAAAATAGTATGAAGATTAGATACTTAAACTCACAAAAAGTTCACACAACACAAACAATATAACTTTATATATGAAATCCATGAGACTTACAAATTTCACACTAACAACTTAACACATACTTAACTTAAATGTTCAAATCCATAATACTCAGCATCACAATCCACACCACAACACTCTAAATGCTGAGACATAACAATTACATAAAATCTCATCAATTCTCAGATGATCAAATCAAAGTTCGACTCATAATAAAACCGAAATCCAAATCAACACATATATACACAAATATATGACATAAACATAGAAATCTTTCCTACTCTTCAGTGTCTGAACTAACATTTTCTTTGATATTCCCGATGTGACGCAAGTGCACAAATAAATTGTAGAAAGGCCTGAAAGGGAATTCTGCAGTAGGTTCTTCATTAATCCATCTTTTCTGTCTTAGTAGATGAATAAAACTGGCCTCCAGATGTCCAATATGATCAAAGTGCTCCTTCATTCTCCAGTCAATGTGATCAAAGATATCAGAGATATTGTCGATGGAATTCATCACATTTTAAAATTCTTTCTCCAATCCTTTAATCTTCTTCGAGAATGAAATTAGTTTTATCGATAGGGCCTTCTTAAAGGATTGTTCGTGATGCTCGTCGAAATAATTGTAATCTCATCATCGTTATCCAAAGTTGGAAACATATCGGTAGGATCCGAGTGGTTTTCCATGGTAAAAGTACTTTTTCCCAAGCCTCATAAGAAACTTGGTATCGACCGCATAAAGCAAATACAGTTGATGGGTGTCCAAGTCCATGCACTGACCCATGCAGAATCAATCCCAATGCAGACTTTACTATTATTGATCCAACATCGATAGGTAATCCAATTTGAATACAATAGTTTAAAATAGCGCATTCCTTTGAAACTTTATTTACCCTCATAATAAGTAATAATTTTGATAATATAAAGAAATGTCAATGCTTCGAAACGGGGTTAAGAAGTGATGCAGAAAACCTGACATACCCGTCTTCGCATAACTCCCAATCATCAGGTTCGTTAGTCAGGTATCTATAGATCTCGTTCATATTGTATCTTGAAGGCACAAAGTTGGAATAATGACAAACAGAGGTATTCTCTATAGAAAATAATTCCTTTACCCTTGAAGGAGTAAATGTTACCTGTTGACCTCATTTTTGATGAGGTCTTCTCTTCTTCTTTTTAGTGCTTAGGATCTAGCCTTAGGCTTTTCCTTTGACTATCTTAGAGGACTAGAATTGGGACCCACCTTTTAGAAATTCAAACCACTTCTAAACTCCCCGCAAACTCCACAAACTTGATCGTAGACCCCTAATCACCTGTAGGGTTGAAATCAAATGTGGAAGTTTAAAGGATGAGTTCCTATAGGACTCTTTGGCCTTAGGACCGCCCACGGTGGCCTCTGGTCCGGTGAAGGGGCCGACTTACACACACACTACACTTATACACTACACCTACACACTACACTTCCACACACCTCCTAAAACCACACCCATACCCAACTCGACCTCCTGACTCATGTAGGTGATTCACATGGATGGTCCTTAACCCCTAAGCCCTTGGCTAAGAGGGTTAGGAACAACATAGTGGATGCCTCAAATGAGTCCCTCCATGGCTCATGTGAGCTTGATGTGACTTCATGGCTCAACCAAAATGACTTCATTCCACTCAAATTCACCCAATCTTCAATTTTCCAAATCTTCAATTTTCCAAATCTTCAATTTTCCAAATCTTCAATTTTCCAAATCTTCAATTTTCCAAATCTTCAATTTTCCAAATTTTCAATTTTTGACCCCCGGGACCCTACATCCGCCTAACCTACCCAAAACCCTCGAAACTACCCAAAATTCTCAAAAAATTTCCAAATCACCCAAAATTCTCCAAAATTATTCCTAAACATTTCTCTCCACTCAAATTGATCATCCATACCCAAAAATACCAAAAATTCCAAAAATACCTCCCAATACCCTCCAAATACCCAAAATACCCCCTCGACCCAAAAAAATCCAAAAATTCGAAACTTCCCGAGAAAATTCCGAGAAAATCCCAAATATTTCCAATTTCATTTTGTCCAACTACACCATGGGCCAATTTTGTCAATTTACCATACTTTTGTCAAAACCCCCAATTCGACCCATTTTAACCCAAAGTGAACCCAATGTCAAGCCAAACCTACCCAATTGACCCAAATTCTAGTCCAATTCAATTCTAAACTTCAATTCAACATTCCCAATACCAATATAGACCAAATCCAAGTTCAATTTGATTGACATTTGGATCCACTTCACTTTTGGCCTTAAAGCCCAATTTGGACCCATGACCCAAACTTAACCAAAACTCACCCAATTCAACTCCAATTAACCCCAAATCTGTTCCAAATCTTCCTTAACATTCCCAAAAACAAAACACTAACATGATTTGCCCAACATTTAGACCCAAACCCCACTCAACTTCAACTCAAAGCTAAAAGGCCCTATTTTGACCTAAAACCAAACCTAACCCAAATGAGCCCAAACCCCAAAATTAAAGCCCAACCAAAGTCAAAACCTCTTTGAAACACTCTCATAAACATTTCCCAACATTTATTTTACATCAATTTCAACCCTAGCCCAACATTGGCCCAACTTGGCCCACTTGGGCCTATGTTGGCCCATTCACCAAAAGAACCCAAATTCAACCCAATTCAAACCCAAATCACTCCCAATTTGCTTCAAGTCACTCATGACTCATCCATGAGCTAAAAACAACATTTGTTTGGCCCAATCCTTCACAAATTCCCCATCCATAAATTTATTTCCAAACCAAAAGCCCACTTTCTTAAACCTTCCTAAAGCCCATCTCCACCAAAATCCAAAGGGGCAAAATCAATCTAAGGCCCATATGACAAATTCTCTTCATCATGCATTCAATTAAAATCATCCCTAAGTCCTAATCCAATGATCAAATAATTCTAAATAAAGCTTCATCCAACTTTCCACCAAAATGTCCAAAATCCTTAAAATCCATTTTTATGAAGTTGACTAAACTTTTCCCAAGCCAAATGGAGCCAAGAATGAGCCATTCACAAGCCATATGAAGCCATGAAAGTTTGGCATGTGACCATGCCATTAATGGTAAAAGGAGGGGCTCCTTTCCTAATCTTTCATTAAGCCTTTTTAACCTTATTCATGACACACACTAAACCATGTTTAGCCACCTCATCATGGATAGAGACCATACCATTCTCTCGTCGGCGACCTAACGGATCCTCTCGCCCAAAATCGTAGCCATGGGGAGGTGCACCCAACCCAAACCAATGGGTTTACCAAATTGAAGCCAAAATGACCCTTTCCCCATTCCATTTTAATTCAAAGCCTTTACACATGGCAATTGCCAACTGATCGCACAAACCTCCAGCTCCGACCCACTCCGGACTCGAGGGTGACCCATGCTCGCCGGCCACCCGCCTCGGGTCGCTCGAAAACACCATGGCCGAGACCTCGGGAGGAGCCAAACTTTGGAATTCCACCTTGCCGAGCCGCCTCATGCCCAATGGCCACCATGGCCGTTCTTCCCAAGACCAGCAGCAGTCGATCCCAACCCTCGGCCATCCCTGTGAGGCTCTCCAGCCCACCTCTATTTAAACCCGACCCCCTCACGGCCATGAGAAGAGAGTTGCACAAACCTTGCCGAAACTCGCCAAAATTGTTCCAAACCCTTCTCCACCCTTAAAGTAGTTGATCCTCAGAGGTCAATTTGCCCTAATCCCCACTAACAAAATCCAATTTCTCAACCGAAATTCCACCCAAAACCAGGACACTTCTCCACAAAGGAGCCAATCCCCAAATCGATTGGTTCTACACCTTCACTCGTACCAAGGGAAGGTGTCCACCAAAGAAAAGCCCCATCTCCAAGCCACCCAGCTTGCTCCAGACTCTCCAAGCTTTGTGATCGGCCGTGGTCGAAATCATACTCAGACAATTCACTGCACCAGAGACTTCATCCGGAGCTTGCGGGATACAATCGAAGGTGCAACAACCCTCGCATCGAAGCCACACTTCTCCGAGCAAAGGTATGAGCTAATTCTTCATCCCGAGCTTCTGGAGATTCTCCATTTCAAATGCTTTGATTTCAATGCCTGATAACCGTATAGATGTGTTCGTCTCTTCAAGACGAATCCATATAGCATAAGAACATGAAAATCCATTGAGTATCGAGTGAGATATTAGGGATTTAGTGTGGACGGCTCTCGGTGAGGACACTTGGGACGATGAACGGATGCCGTCCATCTAATACACGCGCGGACGGACGGCCAGGATCGCGTCGGATCGAAGACGGAACGATACAGCGGGCCCCGGAGCGCCGAGTCGATGGCGGCGTCGAATGCGGAGCGTGCCACGCGGCTTTCGGAGCCGCCGAGGTCGACGCGGCGCCGCGTGGATAAATAGAAAATTAGGGATTTTTCCGATTTATTTAATTCCCTAAACTTCAAAAATTCATAACTTTGTGTAGAAAAATCGAAAAATAAAATAAAAATACCTCTCGCTCAACTGAACGGAGGAGAATAATGTGGAAAAGAAATCATTTAATTTCATCAAGCATTTTATTTTTAATAATTTATTTACTCTCTGCATATTTTTAATTTTCCATGCATTTATACAATTCACCATGGCATGAGACCATAGGGCTTTTGAAGCCTCTGAATTTGGGAACATTCCCCGAATTTTCCAAAGTCGAGGCCATCCCTATGAAAAGTTATTTATTTTTCAAATTCATGTTACTCGTTTTGAGTATTTTAATTCCAATAAATAGCATGTTGTGAAATAAATTCTAGAAAAATTTGGTGATGTTCCTTATGACCAGAGGACCCTAGGAAAAATAGGTTTTGAGTTAGCTCATTTAAACCAACCATAATTAGCTTAAACACCCAAAATGGATCTCTAATTAATTAGAGCTAACCATACATCAAATTGACTTGAAATCAATTCTCCACTGACCTTCAGGATCAGAGGAATCCACCATAAAAATTTGAGGTCAATTGACTTGTTTAGCCCTACTAATCGGGCTGATTAAGTCCACTTAGTCATTTTAAACTTTAAAAATTCATAACTTTCAAAATATCTTGCAAAAATTCACCAAATTGGCTTTGGAGCCTATCTGATATTAGGGAATTTAAGAAAATTAAAATTTCAATTTTCTAAAAAATTTGATTTTTAATATTATTTTAATATTTTTAATAATTAAAAATAATAAAAATCACAAAAATAATAAAATTCACCAAAATGTCACATTTTGAATTTTAATCACTTAGGAACAAACCCCATATTTTTCTTAGGTCTATTTAGTGAGATATTAAATTTTAAAGCTCTAGGGTAATTTTAAAATTTAAAAAATGTATTTTCTAGCATTTTCACTAAAATAATTATAATAAATCATAGAAAAATTAGAAAATTACAAAATTTGCTTCTCTGATTTCCCTGATATCAGAGAGATTTTTGAAAAATATAAAATTCATTTTTCAACATTTATTTTATTTTTAAATTAATTAACACTCCAAAAATTAAAATAATTATAATAAAAATAATATAATTCAAAAAATCACCAAAATTGGTCCAAGTGGTCCTCTGGTCATTAGAAATGTCCCCTAATTTTCTTAAGGACAGAAACTTTCCCTTGGTCATGTTATTAAATTTTCCTTGGAAATCTCTATTTTCTACCAAAAATAATTATATAAATAAATTAAATACAGAAAAATCACATTTTCTCCTCTCATGTCTTTATTGACATATGAGTGAAGTCACATAAAAATTTCAAGTTCATTTGAGTTCAATTTAGTGAGTTATGAAATTATTAAGCTTAAAGGGTAAAGTGGTAATTAAAATTTTAACCCTTAATTAAAACTTTAGGTTTAATAAAAAAAAACTAACAAGTAAAATATTTGATCCTAATCTGATTTGGATGATTGAAATTTAAATAATTAAAGGGTAGAAACCCATTAAACAATTTAAAATGATTAAACCTTAATTAAATAATTGATTAAATTTGGAAGAATAATAAAATTGGAATTATTAAAATAGGGATATTATTAGGAAGAGATTTATTATTTAATTTAAAAATCCCTAAATAAATTATCTCATTAATATTCAATTCTTAATTAAAATGATAACTCAAATTCAAAATATTAAAAGACTTAATCATTAAACTAAAATCAAATTATTAAACTTTTTTTTTTAAAATTTCAATTAAAATTAAAAATAAAATTAAATTAAATTAAGTAAATTAAATTGGATTAAATTAAATTAAATTAAATTAAAATTAAAAGTTGAATTAAATTAAAGATTAAATTAAATTAAATTAACAAATTAAATTAAATTAAATGAATAAATTAAATTAAATTAAATTAAATAAATTAAATTAAATTAAATTAAATTAAATTAAATTAAATTAAATTAAATTAAATTAAATGAAATTAAATTAAAATTAAATCAAATCAAATTAAATTAATTTAACATCAAATCAAACTAAGTTGAATTGAATTGAATAAAATAGAATTAAAACTCAATTAAATTAAATTAAATTAAATTAAGTTGAATTAAATATAACATCACCAAAGAGATAAAGAATTCAAAATAAATCTAAAATAACTTGAACACTATTCCAAATTTAAACCCATTAATTGAATTCAAACTAAATCATAAATTTACCCTCGAAAGCTTTTAGTTATCATAACTCCTAAACGTAATATTAAATGAAATGTTACTTCACCTATAGGATATTCAAATGTCCTAGTTCATCGAGCAAGACAACAAAATTTGAATCCCTGGACGATTAATTCATTTATATAATTAAATTCATTCGACTTAAAATAATCCTAGAAATATTGAAAAGATGTTTAAGATTTGTCTTAAGCACTTCCTCGATATGATAGGATGTTTATAAGAACAACTAAATTTAATTATTCTTTGATGAAGAAAATCGTCCTCAAACCAAAACACAAGAACCTAGACGTCATAGGAAATGACTAGCTATAGGATTAGGAATTTGGTAGAAAACCATAACCCTTACCATTAGCTTTACCTAGGAACTTGCTTAAATATTCTAATTGTGTTTTAAGTGCAACTTGAGTGACGGGAAGACCCTCCGGGTACGCTTTTATTTTATTGCAATTTACTTTCTGCAATTTACATTATTACAATTTCATTAATCGCATTACACTTACTTTTCTTGCATGATAAACAACTCGTTGCATGAAAACCCACACCTTTAGGATACCCCTAAACCGAAACCAAAACTAAGTTAAAAGTCATTGCAAGATAAAATTCACCGCCACAACATTTCAAAATATAAAACAACTCAAAATTTAATCACAAACGTAACACAAAACTACAATTACAACTAAATTAAAACGTCCTCGTTGGATGATCGGGAATACCTCGGATGATGTAACCTACGTGTTGCTAACTGGATTTCCTACGGCCTAAATGAAAGTGTGGAACTCATTCAGCTGAGTTTAGCAAATTCATCCGGACTAAGTGAATCCGATAAAAATAATGATGCCGGAAGGATGGAACCGTGGGATCTTAACCTAGTGTCGTTATAATCAACTTTAAGATTTGTTTTAATTAAAATATTGAAAACACTTGGAAATTAAGATTTTCTCTAAACCAAAACACTTTTCTCATCCTCTCGATTTATGACTTCTAAAACTAAACCTCTCGCAACAACAAGGAGCTCGGAGCATGGTGGGTAGCACGGCCATCATCGTCGCAAGAAACTTCGAATCTACATCAAAGAAACTTTCTTAGAATTAAACAACCAAGCCATAGGATTTCGAGGTAGTTTGCCTAGTGCAACATAAATCCTCAACCTTTTGTTAGGCATTTGCATTGCAAATTAAGCCCTAACCGGTTTTAGGATTCCGAGGTAGTCGTCCGATACGGCATAAACCCTCACATCTTCGAGGCTATTTGTATGATTGTGTCATACGAATATAAGTCCTAATTAATTAAAATTGGCAAGATCAAAACATCAAATAAACATTAGGACTTTCCTAAATTCAAGCCAAACAATAGGATAGTCGGGAGATTACCGAAGTTCACTTCGAATCTGTGACTTCTCCTACTTTTCTTCCTTTGAATTCCCAAAACAAAATGTTCCAAATTTGATCCATTCCCTATCGAAATTCCAAACTCCAATCCTTTCGAGAACTTAAACTTCGAAATTCTCGAGAGCGAATTATTGATTATTATCGAGAGTTTTCTTAGGTGATTCTCGTCACTTAAGATATAATTAACTATAGGGCTTGCCCTTATAGTGAATTTTAAAGAACCTGTGTAATATAAACCCCGTTTAATGCTTTCATATTAAGCTGTGGAATTTGTCGGCTTATAAAATTGGTTCGCAGACCAAACGGATGTCACAAATCTTCTAGTTTATTTAATCGAGCCCCACCGTCATAAGCGGTGTCTATCCTTAGGGATGAGATACACTGGCTCATGGTGCGGTGCTCGTTTATATAAACTATTTGGGATGTGAGATCGGCTTAATCTCATATCTTAAAACCTTCAAATTTAAAATTATTTTCAAAATCAAATACTACTTTTCAAAATTATTTATTTAAATTAAATTAAGAATTTCGCCGACATACTTCGTTGAGCGACCCCTTTTTAAAATAAAACACACAACCTAAAAATAAGCCGTACAACTTCTGGCGACTCCGCTGGGGAAAATTCCTCTCTCCATTATAATCGGATAATTCTGCTTTCAAAAATCGATAGTTCATCCATGTCCTTAGTGGATCAAACTACCATTCTTTCCGTTGGAATACTATGTTCATTTCTACCGTCAACAAGTATAGCCAACATTCTCTCGGATTTAGGAGCCACTGTTTAGACACCCCTAAACAGAGAGGTTCCGAGATCCTTTTACCTCATTTCCGAGGTGGGGTGGACCCCCATCAGGTGTTAGTTTAGGAATGATCCTTCGAGTCGAGAAGTCTTGCATAAGACTTTCTTTTCCTTTCCAATTCCGATTCGGATTCCTTACTTTCTCTACATCTTTCGAACATTCCGTTCTAAATAAACGAACCCTCTAATAAATGATTCTTTTAACAAATGATTCCTTCTTATAAATACATGAACAAGAATGAGTTCGGACTCTTTTCAATTCCTTTCTTTTCGTCCTAAAGAAAAGAAGCATAACTTGAGACTCGACAAACCAGAATCTACCCCGTAAATGGAAGCCCCAAAGCCGATTTTCTCCTTCACCAATGGACCGGACTTCGCCGTCTATAAGGATGAGCCGCCCGACAATGGGATCATCCGATTTGGACAAGGATTTGAAAACACGAATGTCAAGATCACCGACGTCTCCCTCTTTGCACTCGACGAACAAGGTATCCGAAGCCGAGAAGCCGCTCGCTCGAATTCAACCTTAGGTCGACCTAAGAGTTTCCTCCCCGCAAAGGATCCCGATCGAGAGGAGTACCGCCGTCCGCAGAGGACCGTTCTTACTACCCCCACCGGTCTAGTTGCTTCGCACCTACCCCGACTTCGCCAAATCAAAGGGGAAAGAAATCCGTAATTATGGTAAACCCGTTACCGCGGAGGGTACAGCATCTTCTCGTGAGACCTTCGTTTTCGAAATCGGGTCCACTCAAGGATTCCATCACCGACAAAGACCCAAAGAAGGAACGAAGTAGGAAGATTGCCGTGAAGCGCCGTAGCCGCCGAAGTTGCTTTCCTGGAGGAAATCCTGAACCGGCGTAATATACACCATCGCCGTAATATACATCGCCGTCCTCGAATACATACCACTTTTGGGAGGAAGCGATGTTCCATCCCCTCTCCGCCGCAGAGGACGAGGAAAATGTTCGCAAGATTGCCGCCACGTTACCTCAGCCCCGCATATTACAACGATAGCCGCAAGAAAAGGACTAGAACTACGCCGTTTGCTCGACCGGCAAACTTTGGCAGAAAAGTTAGCAAAGAAGGAAAATCGCCCCGTATCGGAGATTCTACGAAGGATAGGGCGGGTGCTGGCCAAATCCCATCTTGGGCCCCGAGTAGAACCCGCCGTCATGACGTAAAAGCCAAGTAAAAGAATGAAGGCTAGTCCGGCCGTCGTCGTCTCAGATTGACGTGATTAGGGAGGATACCACCTTCCAACATGTGGCCGACTGCACCGTCCGGTCCTGGACCTTCCGTCGCTAGAAGGATGGTATGGCGTCCCTACCATCGGCGCTCGAGATCGAAACAACAACCCGAGAAAGAAAGTCTCGCCGGAGACTCGAATCCGAAGAAAGCGCCATCGCGATAAAGGGGACTCGTGAAAAGGGGACCCGGCAGCTATCGCACGACAACCGCAAGGACGTACAGAAAGCCCCGCTAGAAGATGCCATGGAAAAGTTGAGAACCGATATCCACGATTGGCAAAAGAAAGAGAAGAAAAGTTCGGAGACAAGATTGATTCATCGGAATTCATGGACGACGAATATGCAGAAATCAACATGGTCGAAACACGAGCTTCATCGCCTTCGCAAGGTGCTCCCGCACCAGCAGAAAGAGAGGAGCCGAACCGATGAGAAGGCAGTCTTCAGAGAAAGACGACACGATCGCTCAAATGGCGAAAAGGATGGAAGAGATGGCCGTAGCTCCGGCCACTCTCCGCAGTCAAGTGCAACCACAAAGAGAGACACCCCTGCAGGTCATTCACATCGTAGACGGAGGAAAGGAGATTACATCCGTCAATGGGGATGATCACCGAAAAAGGATACAACACAAAGTATGATCCCCGAAAATGATATCAAAAGCTTCGTGGAACAGACGAGTGCGAGAAGCCTTAGCACAATCGAAGAACGGGACATCCATTCGGACGGTAGACCTTACCCGTAAGAATTCTGACGCCGTCCAATACCCGAAAGGCTTCGTACCACCTCTCGTTCAAGACCTTCGACGGAACCGGAACCCCGACAAAGATGTTGCACACTTTCGTGCCGGCTTGTTGCAATGCCGGCGGGAGCGATGCATTACTCTTCCGACGGCTCGTCGCCAGCTCGTCGTGGATCGCCTTCGACCGGTATGCGAATTACCAAATGGTTCGGTGAAGACGTTCTCGCAGTTAGAGAACCTCTTCATCAAGCGATTCGCCGGAGCTCGACACCACATCACTATAGTGATTTAAGTGGCAGAGAAACAAAGGCCGAACGAAACTTTGGTGGATTACATACTTCGATGGAGGAACTTAAGCATGAAGTGTGAACCACAACCGCAAGAACAACATGCAGTCGACATCTTACTTAAAAGCATTCACGGCCCGATAGCACTTCTCCTCAAAGGATTCACTATTAAGACTTTCGAGAAGTTGTTAAGCAAGGCCGGAAGCTTGCAAGAAGAGGCGAAGAAATTAAGTTTCGCCGACAAGACGGACAAGCAAAAGCCTGTGAAGACTTTTGAAAAGAAATCCGGATCGTTGCAGCAGTTCGACAAAGGCAAGCAACCGATGCAAATACCACCGTAACGGCCGCAAAGAACTACAACAGAACTACCGAAGAACCCCGACCCAGCCTATCACTCATCTCCACAAGTATGAACAACCGCCTCGTCCGCAACGTACATCGAGGGAGCTTCGAGCAGGGAATATCCGTTCAAGAATGAAGCAGATGCCGAAAATGTTCCGTAGTCCGATGAAGACTCCGCATTTCCAACGCATGAGCCTAAAAGACCGGAGGAAGTCAACAAGAAAGGTGATCCCAACTTTTGCCCCTACCACCGGATGCTTCGGGCACAAGATGTAAGATTGCATTACCTTCAAAAGTCGGCTCAATGACAACCTTCTGAAAGGGAATATAACGATCCCGAAGGAGTACATGAAGGAACCCCGTAAAGGAGGTTCCGTCAATGTTATCTCAACCGATCCCATCATTCCGATAGCATCCCTACACGACCGACGATGGATGGACTACCGCCTCGGACGAGGTCTTCGAAAAGATTTTAGACAAAGATCCACACCGCTTCGGTGCGAGCTTCAATTCGTAGTTCGAGACCCGTTAAGCCGTACTATCACTCGCGATAGAAGAACCACCTCAACAGGATACGATCGAAGAGAAGAAGAAAATCGACGAAGAAGAGAGGACCGAGACTCCTAAGGCTGGACTAGGGGCCGCTTATCCTCAGGATAGTTGCTTCCGATTCGGGGAGAAATCCTCGAACCTCTCGATTTTGTATGATTATCCGCTCACTTCGGTGGGATCATATAATGATAAGGGTGATGGCATCAGCTACGTTTTGATCGTTTCTAACGATTACGTAACTAGCGACAATCCGGACATCGATTTCGATACCAACGACAATTCTCAAATCATACACGATCTCGACGATCAAAATAACGAAGAAGACATCCATCAAGGAGGCTACGAGAGTTCAACAAGTAACGAATCTATCTGCGAGTTTCGAGGAGCTCCAAATACAATAGAGTTAGAACCTTCGTACTCGAAGCTAATCCGAAGAGCCCGTCATTCCGATTCAGGAGGAGACACCGACAAGCTCAACACTAGATCTCGAAGAAATTACGAAGTCAACTTAAGAAGTGGAAGAGTTCTACCTCCGAGAATGGGTCCAAAAGACAAAGGAAAGGTGTGGTCGTTCAAGAAGAACCAACCCCAGCAGAAGAAATACCCATTCGAGAAGAAGCCGAGACACATGGAAATAAAATGGATTACAACGTGCTAGCCCATCTTAGAAAACTACCTGCCAAACTGAGCATCTACGACGCTCTCATCTTATCAAAGGAGATGAGAGAAGCTCTGATCAAGGCCTTACTTGATCCGTAAATTTGCTTAGCTCAAATGGCCTGGAGATTCCTTAGATGAGGCTCGCTCGTTAAAGGAACAACGAGGTGTTACCTTCACTGACAATGACCTACTACTGGGATAGCAGATCACAACCGACCGTTGTACATTTCGGTTACAATCGGGAAGTTTACACTCTCCGCAGTATTGGTGGATCCAGGAGCGTCAATCAATATAATGAGTCTTCGAACACTAAAGATACTTGGAAATTGATGCTCGCGAGCTCGAGGCCGACAAAATGTTATTAAGAGGATTCAACCGTAAAGGAGAAAGAGCCCTCGGTCAATAACGCTATCGATGAAGACCGGTGACTTAGCAAAGACAACCGCGAAATTTCACATAATCGATTCGTAAACGTCGTTCAACGCTCTACTAGGCCGACCATGGATACATGAAAACAGGATGGTACCATCATCTCTCGCATCGTTGCATCAAATATTACGATGGAGGGGAACACAGGCATCAAAGGTGACTTGCAACCATTCACCGTACATGAGATTGGAATCCATGAAGACGCAACTTATTATGCACCGCCAAAGAAAACAATCTTCTCCAGTAGATACCGTAACAAATGAAGCAAAGAAAGTTCGTGACAACGAAGAACCCGAAGTTTTAGTCCAACAAGCCACTCACCACTCCCTTCCGGCGAGATGGTGAAGGTTTCTCCACAACTCGCATCCGAGGTCGAGGCCGGGACGAGGCCGTGGTAGAGACGTTAGGACAACTGGACGAGGAAACCACCCATCAATGTCGTATCGGGAAGATAGCTCGAAGAAGAAAAAGAAATCAAACAAGAAGCAACGACAATAAGTCGAAGAAGCCGCAATTCAAGATCTCTCTCGAAGATGAGAAGAACGAAGAATACAAATCAATGTACGAAAAGATTAACCACTACGTACATACTATGACCCTAACCCCGATCCATTCTAACAAGATCGAGGGTATGGTGGTCAAAGAAGTACGTAACGAAGGTGCAAGGCCAATCAAGTTCTACCGTGGTGCTTCTACCTCCAAAACTCGAAAATAATGTACAATTCAAGATGTCACTTCATCGAATTAATGGAATTACCTTTCGAGTGGTACTCTCCCCGTGTTCAAAATTTAATTCAACGTGGTTTCTTACCTCGACAATGGACAAAAGGCCAATCACAACATTTTGAAAAATTATGGAATAATTCCGCCGTCCACCCAATTCAAAGCATGGTCTCGGATTCTAGACACGCAGGGTCAGCTGACGATACCGAATTTTGCTTGGTTGTCACTTGCGAGTCCAATGAAAACTCGCATGGAAACTACAGACGAACTCGAAGATTTACAAATTGGAGACGCTCTACCGTAATTCGAAGAAGAAATCAAATCTACAATAGTATGAGTTAACGGAAGTTAACTTAGGTACTAGCGAAGAGCCTAGACCTACCTTTGTTAGCTCCTTACTCAACAAAGAAGACTCCGAAGAAATAATCAAATTATTAATGGAATTTAAAGACCGTTTTGCTTGGAATTATGACGAGATGCCGGATTAGCTCCGCAGGTTGCAGCCATAAGCTAGGAGTGGATCCTACTTCGTCCTCGACCGGACAAGGTCCTGTAAGAATGCGTCTAGAAATCGAACAACAAGTCATACCGAAGTTAAAAAGCTAATAGAAGCTAAATTTGTCCGTGAAGAACAATACCCGACATGGTTAGCCAATGTAGTGCCAATGAAAGAAGAATGGTCGATCGAATTTGTGTGGATTACGTAGATTTAAACAAGGCATGTCCAAAAGATGAATTCCCTCTACCGATCCTGCACTAATGATCGACATCGCTTCAACACATGAAATATTCTCATTCATGGATTGATCTTCAGGATACAACCAGATAAAAATGGCTCCAGAGGATGAAAAGCTTGACAGCATTCGTAACGCCGATCGGAGTATTTTGCTACACGTTGATGCCATTCGGATCGAAGAACGCAGGAGCAACCTACCGTAGAGCAATGACAAGAATTTTTGATGACCTCATCCACAATCAAGTCGAATGCTACGTGGACGATGTGGTCATCAAAAGCAAAATAAAGGAAAACCACCTGTATGATTTGAGAATTGTTTTCGAACGATTAAGACAATTTAACCTTAAGATGAATCCCTTAAAATGCGCCTTCGATGTCACCTCCAGGAAATTCTTAGGATTCGTTGTCCGACATCGTGGAATCGAAATCGACCCGTAAAAGATTAAAGCTATCTTAGAAATGCCGCCTCCCAAAACCTTAAAACAACTACGATCTTTTCAAGGAAATTGGCATATCTTCGACGCTTTATCTCAAACTTATCGGTAGGTGTCACCTTTCTCGGCACTAGCTAAAAAGAACGCCAAATTTATTCGGGAAGAGAAATTCCGAAAGCCTTCGAGGACATTAAACAATATTTAATGACACCTCCCGTCTTAGCAGCCTCAGCCTCGTGTAGACCACCGATACTTTACACCGCGACTTTAGACGACTCTCTCTGAGCCCCGTTAGCCTGTGTCAATGATGAGGGTAAAGAAAATGCTCTTTACTACTTAAGCCGTCGTTTACTTCCAACGGAAGTAAGGTATCTCGCAATTGAAAAGCATTGTTTGGCCCCGATCTTCGCCGCTCAAAAGCTCGTGCACTACATGCTTTCTCATAAGGTCAACCCGATCTCGAAATTTAATCCATTGCAATACTCGATGACTCGTCCAACACTTTCCGACGTACTTGCCGATGGTCAATGATATTATCGCAATTCGATATAACTTTCGTTCCTCTTCGTGTCGTAAAGGGACAAGTCTTAGCAGTACTTTCTCGAGCACACCCTTTCACGGCAGAATCTCCTCTCAACGACGATTTGCCGATGAACAAATAATGAATCTAGAAGACCCCGATGATCGACGTTGGGAATCGTATTTCGACGAGCATCTTCAAGACACAAAGATGAAGAATCGCAAGTGATAGTGCTCGGTAAGGCAGAATCGGCTAATCTTTATAACACCGGAGCGGGGATGTTAAGATACTCCTACCACTCGACGTAAGCATGTACAAACAATGAAGCGTAATATGAAGCCCTCATAACAGGACCGGAATTAACTATTCAAACTGGGGATAACAGACATCAACATCTACGGGATTCACAGCTAATCATTCAACGATCACCGGACAAGACAGTAATTTTAAAACCAAGACTCGAACAATACTTCCAAGATGCCATACAAATTGCTGGAATAGATTCCAAATGTGACAATCTACAAAATTCCCAAAAAAGAAAATGCTTTAGCCCGTCTCGCAAAAGAATTTGCCTCGTTTGCAAGATGAATCGATGGAAGTGTCAGCTCACGGACGTCAGGTCCTATCACGACATCGACATGACACAATACACAAATCGAAAAAGAAAAAGAATCAACAGCAAGAAGTGATGTAAAAACACGTAAGATCAGGCGACAACCATTAAGTAGACTACCCGCAAACAGAAAGCTACCAGACGATAGTCGTCGGCCCATCGTATCAAGAAAAGAACTCGTCTTACGCATTAATAAACAACACATCGCATGAAGGTCTTTTCGATCAAATGTGGCTAAGGTGCCTAAGCGGGTCCGAAGCCCGTGAAATTGTTAAGGAGGTGCATTCAGACTCGTGGCACTCACCACCGGGTCCAAAGATGAAAATGAAAATTAAAAGACTAGGGTACTACTGGCCCTCGATGATGACCGACTGCATGAAAATCGCCAAGAATTGTCACCAATGCCAAGTGCACGGAGTGGTTCTACACCAACCTCCAAATGTGCTACATCCGACAATCGCGTCGTGGCCATTCGAATGTTGGGGCACCGGATATAGTAGGTCCGATAGAACCACCATCTTCAAAAGGACATCGCTTCATTCTCGCGGCTACAGATCACTTTTCCAAGTGGCAGAGGCAGCTCCTCTTAGAGAAGTGAAAGCACACCACATGCTACGCTTTTCAAGAACCAAGTTGTCTACCGTTTCGGAGTGCCACGCAGGATCATCTCAGATAATGGGTTAGCATTCAGAAGCACACAAATCAATAATTTTGTCAAGAGACACGGAATCGACTGGCGATACTCAACAATTTACTACCCAAGAGCAAACGACCTCGCTGAGGCTTTTAATAAAACTCTCATTCAAATTTTAAAGAAAACTTTGGACGATAATAAGAGAAATTGGCACGAGAAGTTGTTAGAAGCCTTATGAGCCTACCGGACAACCTTCAGAACTCCTACTCAAGCTACACCTTACGCTCTGGTGTATGGGTCCGAGGCGATGTTACCTTTAGAGGTGCAGCTTCCTTCACTCGTAATTGCAACTGCAAACAAGATCACGACGGAAGAGAACGCCAAATTACGACTAGAAGAATTAGAAAGCCCGGAAGGAAAAAGACTTGCAGCCGCAACGAATTTAGAACTATACCAAGCTAAGATGGTCCAAGCCCATGACAAACCGGGTCCGCCCAAGAACCTTCAAAGTTGGTGACTTAGTTCTTGTTCTCAAGAGACCTATTCTCGCACATCGCAAAATAGGAGGAAAATTTGAACCCACTCGGGAAGGACCGTTTCGTGGTCAAGCAAGATACTCGTGGAGGTTCCTACCAACCAGTGAATCGCCAGGAGAACGACATATGCTTCCGATCAACGGACGATACTTGAAAAAGTATTACACCACCTGATGTTTCGAAGGAGTGAATTCTTCATCCCTAAGAAACACGGGCGAAGTAATTACTTATGATTGGGTCCGAACCCAAAAAAAATAATAAAATGTGCTAAAATAAATAAAATCATGATGATAAAGTTTTCCTTGTTTTCTTTTCCAAATCTATATCTCTTCCCTGATCTTATCCTACTTCATTCCCATTAAATTCGAAAATACAAAAAATATAATATAAAGAAAATATGTCTTTAATAAACATTTTCTTAATGTTCTTGTTCTTAATGACAGCTCTCGATCTTTTTCCTTGTCTTTTCGCAGGAAATGTCGAACTGGCGGTCTGGTCCCGAACTTTAAGAATGGCGTAAGCCTCGCACTCGATGAAAAGAGGGTGAAAGATGGAGCGATAATCGAGATTGACTCGGATTTCGCACCAGCAGGCCTACAAGACGAGGAAAATGACCGGGTCCCGCCGACCGAGAAGAACCGCCCGGCAGTACAAAGGATGAAAGTGGGTGGCCCAAGCCACCAATCCAAAGAAGAAGAAAAGAAAGGCAAACACCGAAGAAGATAAGAAAATGAAGTCCGTAGTCACTACAAGCAGAGGGCAGCTTGTCGCCGCCGCGCCCACAGAGATTCAAGAAGTTCGGAGAGCTACTCTCACAAGCAACGCAACGAAGAAATAAGAATCGCCGTATCCGTAAGATGTTAACAAAACTAGCCGCGGACCGCGCGACGAGACAAGCTGCTAATGCCAGCACATACACTTCGAGGACACCGGTTCACCAGAACTCCGAAGAAAGGAGGCCAGCCTCCTAGGATAACAAAAAGGACCAGTGGAAATCCCTGTAAGATCGAAGAAAGAAGGTTACCACGCCACCGGATAGAACCACCAGCTGATGCATGACCTTAGTTGCGAAGCAACCCCGGGGATGTCCCGACAGCATCATCCCCGAGGAGCCGAGGTATGCAGGAGAACGTGAAGGGATTGAACCGTATATCCCACAATATGTCACAAGGCCTCGCCATCCGTAGATCATTCCGGAATACGAGCCGGAGAGAATGCGTAATGTTGAAAAGAAAACCTTCGAATACTTCGAAAGAATTATGAGGCAGTAAGAATCAATATACTAGAGGGCCTCGAGCTACATACGTACGTATTCTCGCAGTATGAACAACAAGAAATCATGGATTGCATCCGGGATTTGAAAAGAATGGGCCGAGCAGCCGCCCGAGGGAAAACACATACTCGTAACCCCGTAGATGGATGCCGTGGAAGGGAAGAATCACAATACAATGCGGATGCTCGTTACAACTTTGCGGAAGACAGAAGGGAAACCCACCGGAATACTCCGTCATGGGAAAGTGGATCCGATGCCATTAGTCATCAAGAGAATGGTAAAGAGATTGATAACATGGAGGGTACCGCGCAGATTGCATACCCAATAGCCGCATTATCAACATCTACAAACAGGGTGACCGCATACCCCCGCATATGGACCACTCACGACTTTGTCGACCTTTCGCACAGCCTCTTTCCCGAACGAGTGTAACATCATGTTCGGATCCGACCTCCGTATAGCAGCGCCTGTGTGAGTTCCGAGGGCCGCTGAAGATACCTTTACCGGTAGGTTCCGTCATGATATCGAAGGGCAACGAAGCGTATATCGCTAAGCATTGCATACCAGAGTACCAATGAAGCGGATCTCGCTACTTTCGAAGGATGGACGACAGGAAGACACCTTACCATTTCCAACTGCACTCGAGCTAGAGAGCCTCCGCCTTACGAGCTATGAGTTACATGGAAAATATCACACCTCCAATGTACATCTATACGGCATCCTCGACAAGGATGGCTTGGAAGGTGATGTTATCGACCATGTACCCCACTATTCGTACATGGATTTTTGACGATGCTTCTTGGATGGATCGACAAAGGTCATACATAATCCGTTTTGAGTCTACATGGATTGTATGAGATGTATGCCGCATCAAGTTGTATGATGTATCTTCGACATGATTGGAATGAAAGTGACCATGTCACATTTTTTTTTCGCCTTCACCTCTTTTAGTGCAAATCGACCGGGAAACGCCATCAAGTTAAATGAACTTCGAACAAAGAAACGTAAAAGAAATAAAAAAGAGAATAAAAGAAAACTTTCCTTAAAAAATCTAAAAAATGACGAACACCAAATTCACATGAACATTAAATAAACGATAAAATAAAATTTGAATCATTAAAGGACAAACAAAATCAACATAAATTTTAAATCAAATCTCAAATCAAATTCTCAATCAAATTCCAAATCCACTCTCGATCAAATTTCAAATTTGATCTTTTCGAATTTCAAATTGAATTTCAATCAAATTTCAAATCCAATCTCAATCAAATCTCAAATTCAATCTTTCCAGATCTCAAATATCAATCAAATTTCAAATTCAATCAAATCTCAAATCAAATTCTCAACCAAATTCCAAATCAAGTCTCAATCAAATTCACATTCAATTTTTTCCAGATTCCAAATCAAATCTCAATTAAATTCAAACTCAACCTTCCAAATCTGAAATTCAATCCGTTCTACTCTCTTCCTTGTCTGGGATGGAAGCTGTCGATTCCATCGACACTGAGCCACGAGGTTTTCTATTCGGATCTAGTGGCGAGGAATTGTATCCAATCCAAACCAAAGAACTTTCCATCAACTCTTTCGAATGGGATATGAAGCATCTACATATTCCTTCCTAATCTATTCCCTTCCATGAAAGTCTTTTACAACTTTCATGAAATTCTCGAAACACCAAAATTCCACACTCTTCAAATCAACACTACAAATCTTTGCAAAATCAATCACCAATCAATATCAAATTTCGAGGCCGAGGATTTTACATCCGATACCGCACTCGCTTAGGATTCTTTCCCTATTGCACCGAAATACATCAAAATCAAACTTTTCGGGTCGAGGATTTTACATCCGATACCGCACCGCTTTAGGATTCTTTTCCCTATCGCACCGAAATACACCAAAATCAAACTTTTGGCCGAGGATTTTACATCCAATACCGCACCGCTTTAGGATTCTTTCCCTATTGCATCGAAATACATCAAAATCAAACTTTTGGGTCGAGGATTTTACATCCAATACCGCATCGCTTTAGGATTCTTTCCCTATCGCACCGAAATACATCAAAATCAAACTTTTGGGTCGAGGATTTTACATCCGATACCGCACCGTTTTAGAATTCTTTCCCTATTGCACCGAAATACATCAATATCAAATTCTCGAGGCCGAGGATTTTACATCCGATACCGCACCGCTTTAGGATTCTTTCCCTATCGCACCGAAATACATCAATATCAAATTCTCGAGGCCGAGGATTTTACATCCGATACCGCACCGCTTTAGGATTCTTTCCCTATCGCACCGAAATACATCAAAATCAAACTTTTGGGCCGAGGATTTTACATCCAATACCGCACCGCTTTAGGATTCTTTCCCTATCAGCACCGAAATACATCAATATCAAATTCTCGAGGCCGAGGATTTTACATCCGATACCGCATCGCTTTAGGATTCTTTCCCTATCGCACCGAAATACATCAAAATCAAACTTTTCGGGTTGAGGATTTTACATCCAATACCGCACCGCTTTAGGATTCTTTCCCTATCGCACCGAAATACATCAAAATCAAACTTTTCGGGTCGAGGATTTTACATCCGATACTACACTCGCTTTAGGATTCTTTCCCTATCGCACCGAAATACATCAATATCAAATTCTCGAGGTCGAGGATTTTACATCCGATACCGCACCGCTTTAGGATTCTTTTCCCTATCGCAATGAAGTACATCAAATTCAAACTTTTGGGGCCGAGGATTTTACATCCGAGACTACATCGCTTTAGGATTCTTTCCCTATCGCACCGAAATACATCAAATTCAAACCTTTCGGGTCAAGGATTTTACATCCGAGACCGCATCGCTTTAGGATCTTTTCCCTACCGCAATGAAGTACATCAAATTCAAACTTTTGGGGCCGAGGATTTTACATCCGAGACCGCACCGCTTTAGGATTCTTTCCCTACAAGAATGAAATACATCAAAATCAAACTCTTAGAGTTAAGGATTTTACATCCAATACCGCATTACTCTGAGATCTTTCCTCATTGTAATGATCCAATCCAATTGATTCGATCTTCTTTTGGGATTGAAGATATTACATCTAAAACCTCAAAATTCCAATTTTCATTTCAAATCAAATCCCTTCAAATTAGTTTTGACAAACTTCAATCTAAATTGAAACTCCAAATCGAAATCTAAACTCACACATCATGACTCGAACATGAAATGAAACAAATTTGAATTGAATTCCCCGCATCATGTGATTCGGGATTCACCTTCTTTTCCTTTCCCCAACGAGAGTTCAAGAATCTCCAGCTTCGTAGATATACTCGACACTCCCCAACGAAAACTCTTCTACTTCGTCCTAAGTTTGTTACTCGACATCCGTGTTGGTTTTGCTGATCGCTTCGGTCAACACCAATACGCGCGTGTGCTCCGTCGACCTCACCACACCTATTGGGGGTCCATTTGTTGACCTCATTTTTTATGAGGTCTTCTCTTCTTCTTTTAGTGCTTAGGATCTAGCCTTAGCTTTTCCTTTCGACTATCTTAGAGGACTAGAATCGGGACCCACCTTTTAGAAATTCAAACCACTTCTAAACTCCCCGCAAACTCCACAAACTCGACCGTAGACCCCTAATCACCTAGAGGGTTGAAATCAAATGTGGAAGTTTAAAGGATGAGTTCCTATAGGACTCTTTCGGCCTTAGGATCGCCTCCGGCGGCTCGGTCCGGTGAAGGGGCCGACTTACACACACACTACACTTATACATTACACCTACACACTACACTTCCACACACCTCCTAAAACCACACCCATACCCAACTCGACCTCCCGACTCATGTAAGTTATTCACATGGATGGTCCTTAACCCCTAAGCCCTCGCTAAGAGGGTTAGGAACAACATAAGTGATGCCTCAAATGAGTCCCTCCATGGCTCATGTGAGCTTGATGTGACTTCATGGCTCAACCAAAATGACTTCATTCCACTCAAATTCACCCAATCTTCAATTTTCCAAATTTTCAATTTTTGACCCCCGGACCGTACATCCGCCTAACCTACCAAAAACCCTTGAAACTACCCAAAATTCTCAAAAAATTTCCAAATCACCCAAAATTCTACAAAATCATTCCTAAACATTTCTCTCCACTCAAATTGATCATCCATACCCAAAAATACCAAAAATTCCAAAAATACCTCCCAATACCCTCCAAATACCCAAAATACCCCCCTTGACCCAAAAAATCCAAAAATTCAGAAAATTCCCAGAAAATTCCAGAAAATCCCAAATATTCCCAATTTCATTTTGTCCAACTACACCATGGGCCAATTTTGTCAATTTACCATACTTTTGTCAAAACCCCCAATTTGACCCATTTTAACCCAAAGTGAACCCAATGTCAAGCCAAACCTACCCAATTGACCCAAATTCTGGTCCAATTCAATTCTAAACTTCAATTCAACATTCCCAATACCAATCTAGACCAAATCCAAGTTCAATCCAATTTCACTTTTGGCCTTAAAGCCCAATTTGGACCCATGACCCAAACTTAACCAAAACTCACCCAATTGAACTCCAATTAACCCCAAATCTGTTCCAAATCTTCCTTAACATTCCCACAAACAAAACACTAACATGATTTTCCCAACATTTAGACCCAAACCCCACTCAACTTCAACTCAAAGCTAAAAGGCCCTATTTCGACCTAAAACCAAACCTAACCCAAATGAGCCCAAACCCCAAAATTAAAGCCCAACCAAAGTCAAAACCTCTTTGAAACACTCTCATAAACATTTCCCAACATTTATTTTACATCAATTTCAACCCTAGCCCAACATTGGCCCAACTTGGCCCACTTGGGCCTATGTTGGCCCATTCACCAAAAGAACCCAAATTCAACCCAATTCAAACCCAAATCACTCCTAATTTGCTTCAAGTCACTCATGACTCAACCATGAGCTAAAAACAACATTTGTTTGGCCCAATCCTTCACAAATTCCCCATCCATAAATTTATTTCCAAACCAAAAGCCCACTTTCTTAAACCTTCCTAAACCCATCTCCACCAAAATCCAAAGGGGCAAAATCAATCTAAGGCCCATATGACAAATTCTCTTCATCATGCATTCAATTAAAATCATCCCTAAGTCCTAATCCAATGATCAAATAATTCTAAATAAAGCTTCATCCAACTTTCCACCAAAATGTCCAAAATCCTTAAAATCCATTTTTATGAAGTCGACTAAACTTTTCCCAAGCCAAATGGAGCCATGAATGAGCCATTCACAAGCCATATGAAGCCATGAAAGTTTGGCATGTGACCATGCCATTAATGGTAAAAGGAGGGGCTCCTTTCCTAATCTTTCATTAAGCCTTTTTAACCTTATTCATGACACACACTAAACTATGTTTAGCCACCTCATCATGGATAGAGACCATACCATTCTCTCTCGTCGATCCAACAGATCCTCTCAGCCCAAAATTAGGCCATGGGGAGGTGCACCCAACCCAAATCAATGGGTTGACCAAATTGAAGCCAAAATGACCCTTTCCCCATTCCATTTTAATTCAAAGCCTTTACACATGGAAATTGCCAATTGACTGCACAAACCTCCAGCCCTGACCCACCTGGACCCGAGGGTGACCCATGCCTCGCCGGCCACCCGCCCGGGTCGCCGGAAAACACCATGGCCGAGACCTCGGGAGGAGCCAAACTTTGGAATTCCACCTTGCCGAGTTGCCCCATGCCCAATGGCCACCATGGTTGTTCTTCCCATGACCGAGCAAGCTGATCCCAACCCTCGTCATCCCCGCGAGGCTCTCCACCACCTCTATTTAAACCCGACCCCCTCACGGCCATGAGAAGAAAGTTGCACAAACCTCGCCGAAACTCTGCCAAAATTGTTCCAAACCCTTCTCCACCCTTAGAGCAGCTTGATCCCCGTTGTCAATTTGCCCTAATCCCCACTCGACAAAATCCAATTTCTCAACCGAAATTCCACCCAAAACTAGGACACTTCTCCACAGAGGAGCCAATCCCCAAATTGATTGGTTCTACACCTTCACCGTACCAAGGAAAGGTGTCCACCAGCAAAAGCCCTATCTCCAGCCACCCAGCGTTGCTCCAGCCTCCAAGCTTTGTGATCGGCCGTGGTCGAAATCATACCTAGACAATTCACTGCACCGGAGACTTCATCCGGAGCTTGTCGGGATCCAATCGAAGGTGCAACAACCCTCGGATCGAAGCCACACTTCTCCGAGCAAAGGTACGAGCTAATTCTTCATCCCGAGCTTCGGAGATTCTCCATTTCAAATGCTTTAATTTCAATGCATGATAACCATATGGATGTGTTCACCTCTTCAAGACGAATCCATAGAGCATAAGAACATGAAAATCCATTGAGTATCGAGTGAGATATTAGGGATTTAGTGTGGACGGCTCTCGGGTGAGGACACTTGGGGACGATGAACGGATGCCGTCCATCTAATACACGCGCGGACGGACGACCAGGATCGCGTCAGATCAGAAGACGGAACGATACAGCGGGCCCTGGGAGCGCTGAGTCAGATGGCGGCGTCGAATGGGAGCGTGCCACGCGGCTTCGGAGCTCGCCGAGGCCGACGCGGCGCCGCGTGGATAAATAGAAAATTAGGGATTTTTCTGATTTATTTAATTCCCTAAACTTCAAAAATTCATAACTTTGTGTAGAAAAATCAGAAAAATAAAATAAAAATACCCTCTCGCTTCAGTGAACAGATGAGAATAATGTGGAAAAGAAATCATTTAATTTCATCAAGTATTTTATTTTTAATAATTTATTTACTCTCTGCATATTTTTAATTTTCCATGCATTTATACAATTTACCATGGCATGAGACCATAGGGCTTTTGAAGCCTCTGAATTTGGGAACATTCTCTGAATTTTCCAAAGTCAAAGGCCATCCCTATGAAAAGTTATTGATTTTTCAAATTCATGTTACTGTTTTGAGTATTTTAATTCTAATAAATAGCATGTTGTGAAATAAATTCTAGGAAAATTTGGTGATGTTCCTTATGACCAGAGGACCCTAGGAAAAATAGGTTTTGAGTTAGTTCATTTAAAACAACCCTAATTGGCTTAAACACCCAAAATGGATCTCTAATTAATTAGAGCTAACCATACATCAAATTGACTTAAAATCAATTCTCCACTGATCTTCAGGATCAGAGGACTCCACCATAAAAATTTGAGGTCAATTGGACTTGTTTAGCCCTACTAATTGGGTTGATTAAGCCACTTAGTCATTTTAAACTTTAAAAATTCATAACTTTCAAAATATCTTGCAAAAATTCACCAAATTGGTTTTGGAGCCTCTCTGATATTAGAGGAATTTATGAAAATTAAAATTTCAATTTTCTAAAAAAGTTGATTTTTAATATTATTTTAATATTTTTAATAATTAAAAATAATAAAAATCACAAAAATAATAAAATTCACCAAAATGTCACATTTTGAATTTTAATCACTTAGGAACAAGCCCCATATTTTTCTTAGGTCTATTTAGTGAGATATTAAATTTTAAAGCTCTAGGGTAATTTTAAAATTTAAAAAATGTATTTTCTAGTATTTTCACTACAATAATTATAATAAATCATAGAAAAATCAAAAAATTTCAAAATTTGCTTCTCTGATTTCCCTGATATCAGAGAGATTTTTGAAAAATATAAAATTCATTTTTCAACATTTATTTTATTTTTAAATTAATTAACACTCCAAAACTTAAAATAATTATAATAAAAATAATATAATTCAAAAAATCACCAAAATTGGTCCAAGTGGTCCTCTAGTCATTAGGAATGTCCCATAATTTTCTTAAGGACAGAAACTTTCCCTTGGTCATGTTATTAAATTTTCCTTGGAAATCTCTATTTTCTACCAAAAATAATTATATAAATAAATTAAATACAGAAAAATCACATTTTCTCCTCTCATGTCTTTATTGATATATGAGTGAAGTCACATAAAAATTTCAAGTTCATTTGAGTTCAATTTAGTGAGTTATGAAATTATTAAGCTTAAAGGGTAAAGTGGTAATTAAAATTTAACCCTTAATTAAAACTTTAGGTTTAATAAAAAAAAAACTAACAAGTAAAATATTTGATCCTAATCTGATTTGGATGATTGAAATTTAAATAATTAAAGGGAAGAAACCCATTAAACAATTTAAAATGATTAAACCTTAATTAAATAATTGATTAAATTTGGAAGAATAATAAAATTAGAATTATTAAAATAGGGATATTATTAGGAAGAGATTTATTCTTTAATTTAAAAATCCCTAAATTAATTATCTCATTAATATTCAATTCTTAATTAAAATGATAACTCAAATTCAAAATATTTAAAGACTTAATCATTAAACTAAAATCAAATTATTAAACTTTTTTTTAAAAATTTCAATTAAAATTAAAAATTAAATTAAATTAAGTAAATTAAATTGGATTAAATTAAATTAAATTAAATTAAAATTAAAAGTTGAATTAAATTAAAGATTAAATTAAATTAAATTAAATAAACAAATTAAATTAAATTAAATGAATAAATTAAATTTAATTAAATTAAATAAATTAAATTAAATTAAATTAAATTAAATTAAATTAAATTAAATTAAATCAAATTAAATTAAAATTAAATCAAATCAAATTAAATTAATTTAACATCAAATCAAACTAAGTTGAATTGAATTGAATAAAATAGAATTAAAACTCAATTAAATTAAATTAAATTAAATTAAATTAAATTAAGTTGAATTAAATATAACATCAC
This sequence comes from Papilionanthe hookeriana x Papilionanthe teres, assembly GCA_022702705.1. NCBI lineage: Eukaryota > Viridiplantae > Streptophyta > Magnoliopsida > Asparagales > Orchidaceae > Papilionanthe > Papilionanthe hookeriana x Papilionanthe teres. Next base: position 55,800,537 of record CM040425.1, read on the forward strand.
CAAAGACATAAAGAATTCAAAATAAATCTAAAATAACTTCAACACTATTCCAAATTTAAACCCATTAATTGAATTCAAACTAAATCAAAAATTTACCCTCGAAAGCTTTAGTTGTCATAACTCCTAAACGTAATATTAAATGAAATGTTACTTCACCTATAGGATATTCAAATGTCCTAGTTCATCGAGCAAGACAACAAAATTTGAATCCCTGACGATTAATTCATTTATATAATTAAATTCATTCTGGACTTAAAACAATCCTAGAAATATTGAAAAGATGTTTAAGATTTGTCTTAAGCACTTCCTCGATATGATAGGATGTTTATAAGAACAACTAAATTTAATTATTCTTTGATGAAGAAAATCGTCCTCAAACCAAAACACAAGAACCTAGACGTCATAGGAAATGACTAGCTATAGGATTAGGAATTTGGTAGAAAACCATAACCCTTCCATTAGCTTTACCTAGGAACTTGTTAAATATTCTAATTGTGTTTTAAGTGCAGCTTGGAGTGACGGGAAGACCCTCCAGGTACGCTTTTATTTTATTGCAATTTACTTTCTTGCAATTTACATTATTACAATTTCATTAATAGCATCGCACTTACTTTCTTGCATGATAAACAACTGTTGCATGAAAACCCACACCTTTAGGATAGTCCCTAAAACTGAAACCAAAACTAAGTTAAAAGTCATTGCAAGATAAAATTCACCGCCACAACATTTCAAAATATAAAACAACTCAAAATTTAATCACAAACAGAACACAAAACTACAATTACAACTAAATTAAAACGTCCTGTTGGATGATCGGGAATACCTCGGATGATGTAACCTACGTGTTACTAACGGGATTTCCCACGGTCTAAATGAAAGTGTGGAACTCATTCAACTGATTTTAGCAAATTCATCCGGACTAAGTGAATCCGATAAAAATAATGATGCCGGAAGGATGGAACCGTGGGATCTTAACCGGTGTCGTTATAATCAACTTTAAGATTTGTTTTAATTAAAATATTGAAAACACTTGGAAATTAAGATTTTCTCTAAACCAAAACACTTTTCTCATCCTCTCATTTATGACTTCTAAAACTAAACCTCTGCAACAACAAGGAGCTTGGAGCATGGTGGGTAGCACGACCCATCATCGTCGAGCAAAACTTGAATCTACATCAAAGAAACTTTCTTAGAATTAAACAACCAAGCCATAGGATTTCGAGGTAGTTTGCCTAGTGCAACATAAATCCTCAACCTTTTGTTAGGCATTTGCATTGCAAATTAAGCCCTAACCGGTTTTAGGATTCCGAGGTAGTCGTCCGATACGGCATAAACCCTCACATCTTCGAGGCTATTTGTATGATTGTGTCATACGAATATAAGTCCTAATTAATTAAAATCGGCAAGATCAAAACATCAAATAAACATTAGGACTTTCCTAAATTCAAGCCAAACAATAGGATAGTCGGGAGATTACCGAAGTTCACTTCGAATCTGTGACTTCTCCTACTTTTCTTCCTTTGAATTCCCAAAACAAAATGTTCCAAATTTGATCCATTCCCTATTGAAATTCCAAACTCCAATCCTTTGAGAACTTAAACTTTGAAATTCTTGAGAGCAGATTATTGATTATTATCGAGAGTTTTCTTAGGTGATTCCCGTCACTTAAGATGTAATTAACTATAGGGGCTTGCCCTTATAGGGAATTTTAAAGAACCCGAGTAATATAAACCCCGTTTAATGCTTTCATATTAAGCGAGGGAATTTGTCGGCTTATAAAATTGGTTCGCAGACCAAACGGATGTCACAAATCTTCTAGTTTATTTAATCGAGCCCCACCGTCAAGCAGTGTGTCTATACTTAGGGATAGATACACGGTTTGTGGTGTTGTGCTCGTTTATATAAACTATTTGGGATGTGAGATCGGTTTAATCTCATATCTTAAAACATTCAAATTTAAAATTATTTTTAAAAATCAAATACTACTTTTCAAAATTATTTATTTAAACTAAATTAAGAATTCGCCGACATACTTCTGTTAGGCGACCCCCTTTTTAAAATAAAACACACAACCTAAAAATAAGCCGTACATTACCCATCTTCCTCTGACGTAGACATTTCCATTGTTGATCGCATGTAAATTAGAGTAAAACTCTTTAACTACTGGAATAACTACAGCGGATGTCGTATAACAAAATACCTCCCAATGCCGCTGTGCGATCATTTCTTCAATTTTTGTAGTGGAATTCTCTACTCCTTTGTTGATAAATCCTCTTTCTTTAATAAGTCTTTTCTTCATCAAGCCTTTGTTGAAGATACGCTGCGCTTCCGAACTGACGAATTTTCTTCAGTTGAAAACTTCAGTTTTTGTGGTTTCTAAGAGTTTGGTGGCCATTTCAGATTAAAAGGATTGGTCTCTAGTCATTCCTAAGGAAGAAAACAGTGTAAATTTGGATTTGAGATAATTTCCTACGAAGAAATGGCCTAGATCCTTCCAAAACTGCACGAAAAATCTTTAAGAAACCAAAATTTCAACTACCTCGCCGTCGGCGGGAAGTTTCTCTCCGTCGGTGAGATGGTTATAGAACTGACTCAAGTCATGGCGCACGATCTCGCTGTCAGCGGGCTCGGGCTCGCTGTCAGCGAGATTCGTAAAAATCGCCCAATTTCGCTCTTGTCCGAATATTTTCTGATATCATCATATAGGTTCAACTTTGTGATGATTCTAATAAAAAAATTTGAGTAGTATGATTTATTTTAATAATATAGACTCACTAATTTGTAGAAAATTAAAATAAAAGACTACTATGGGTTGCCTCCCATAAAGCGTTTGGTTTAACATCGTCAGCCCGACCTAATTTAATTAGTAATCAGGTTGACTAAGCATTAAAACCTCTTTAAAATTTGGTCTTCTACCTTCGAAATATGGTTTTAATCTATGTTCGTTTACCTTAAATCCATGTCCTGTTTTTAGATCTTCAATTTCTACAGTTCCATATGAAAATATTTGAGTTATGGTGAAAGGTCCTAACCATCGAGATTTCAATTTCCCAGGAAATAATTTCAATCTAGTATTATAAAGCAAAACTTCTTGTCCTGGTTCAAAATTTCTCTGATTAATCTTCCGGTCATGCCATAATTTCATTCTTTCTTTATAAATCCTATCATTATCATATGATTTGTTTCTTAATTCTTTCAATTCATTTAATTGCAACAATCTCTTCTCACCAGCTTCTTTCATATTATAATTAAATTCTTTAATCGCCCAATATGGTTTATGTTCTAATTCAACAGGTAAGTGACAAGTTTTTCCATATATAAGCCTATAAGGAGTCATTCCAATCGGAGTTTTATAGGCAGTCCTGTATGCCCATAATGCAGTTGTCTAGTCTTATAGCACTCGCCTAATCTATTAGGGTTTACAGATTTTTCTAATATACGCTTAATCTCTCGATTAGAAACTTCTGCTAATCCACTAGTTTGTGGATGATAAGCAGTTGATATCTTATGCATAATATTATATTTTTCTACTAGTTTGTGAATATATTTGTTTCTAAAATGAGTTCCTCCGTCAGTGATAATCACTCTCGGCATTCCAAATCTAGTAAAAATATTTTTCATTAAAAATTTCGAAACACTTTTAGCGTCACACCAAGGTAAAGCTTGTGCTTCGATCCATTTGGAAACATAATCAACAGCTACTAATATATATGAGTTTCCAAATCAAGGAATAAAAGGTCCCATGAAATCTAATCCCCAAACATAAAAAATTTCAACTTCTAATATAAAATTCGCAGGCATTTCATTTTTTCTCGATATGTTTCCTACTCTTTCGCATTTATCGCAGTGTTTTTATATATCTATATACATATCTAAATAGAGTAGGCCAGTAGAATCCAGATTGTAGAATTTTATATGCAGTTTTATCTGTCTCAAAATGTCCTCCAAAATCAGAGTCATGACATTTTTGAATGATTGGTTCAGTTTCTTCATAAGGTACGCATCTTCTAATGATTAGATCCTTACATTGCTTATATAAGTATGGTTCATCCCAAAAGTATGTTTTAGTATCATGAATGAATTTTTTTTGTTGTTGCAAAGTTAACATAGGTGGTAAAATGTCACTTACAATATAATTTACTATATCAACATACCAAGGTATTTTCAACTCATTTATATTATAAAGTTGTTCATCAGGAAAACTGTCTAAAATTTCTTTATCAGTATTAGATAATTCATGATTTTCTAATCTTGATAAATGATCCGCAATTTGATTATCAGTTCCCTTTTGTTAATGATCTCAAAATCAAATTATTGCATTAGTAATATCCATCTGATTAATCTTGGTTTAGAATCTTTCTTTTGCATTAAATATTTTATAGCAGAGTGATCAGTATGTACAATACATTTAGTTCCTATTAGAAAATGTCGAAATTTATTAAAAGCATATACAAATGCTAATAATTCTCTTTCAGTAACTGTATAATATATTTCAGCATCATTTAGAGTTTTACTAAGCATAAGTATATAACTTTGAAAATCTTATCATATCTTTGCCCAAGAACTGCTCCTATAGCATAATCACTAGCATCACACATAAGCTCAAATGGTTTCTCCCAATTAGGTGAAACTGTTATAGGTGCTGTAGTTAATTTATCTTTTAATAATTTGAAAGCATTTAGGCATTCAGTTGTAAATTCAAAATTCTTGTCCTTTTCAAGAAGTTGGCATAGAGGTTTAGTAATTTTTGAAAAATCTTTAATATAACATCTGTAGAATCCAGCATGTCTAAGAAAACTTCTTACCCCTTTCACCGTAGTTGGATGTGGTAATTTAGATATAACTTGAATTTTTGCAGGGTCTACTTCCATGCTTTTTTCCGAAATTTTATGCCCTAATACAATGCCGCCTGTAACCATAAATTGACATTTCTCCCAATTAAGAACTAAATTAGTTTTCTCACATACTTCAAATACTTTTTCAAGATGATTTAAGCATGTGTCAAATGTTATTCTAAATACAGAGAAATCATCCATAAATACTTCCATTCCATGATCAATTAATTTACTAAATATAGACATCATACATCTTTGGAATGTTGCGTGTGCATTACATAATCCAAAAGGCATTCTTCGAAAAGCGAAAGTTTCATAAGGACTAGTAAATGTAGTTTTATCTTGATCCTCGGGAGCAATTTGTATTTGATGATAACCGGTATATCCATCTAAGAAACAAAAATATTTATGTCCGGCTAATCTAACATCTGGTCTAGAAATGGTAAAGGGAAGTGATCTTTCCTGGTATCTGTGTTTAATTTTCTATAATCAATACATATTCGCCATCCGGTGACTTGTCTTATAGGGATAAAATCATTATTTTCATTAGCTTTGACGGTCACCCCTCCTTTTTTAGGTACACAGTGAATTGGGCTTACCCAAGCACTCGTCGTAAATAGGATATATAATACCATTAACCATTTTAAAATTTCCTTTTTAACGACTTCTTTCATTATTGGATTTAATCTCCTTTCGTGGATCGCCTTTAGGTTTATGTTCATTATCTAAAATAATTCTGTGTATACAAATTGAAGGACTAATTCCTTTAATATCCGCTAAAGTCCAACCAAAAATTTTCTTATATTTTTTTAATGTATCTAAAAGTTTTTGTTCTCGAGATTCATTTAATTCAGATGAAATAATAACTGGTAGAGTTGAAGAATTACCTAAGTAAGCATACTTTAAATGATTAGGTAACATTTTTAACTCAAGTTCAGAAGGTTTAATAATCGATGGAACTATATTTTTTTAAGTGTTTTTTGTGTTATCCAGAAATTCAAATTTCTCTTGAATATAATCTAGTTCTTAATTTATCTCAGATTTTTCAATTAATTCAATATTTTCTTTTTCTAATTTTTCTTCATAATATTCCTTAAAATGTTCTTTTTGTAAATGATCGAGTACTTCCATTCGAAAACACTCATCATCTTTTTCTAGTACAGGATATTTCATTGATTTAGCAATATTAAAAGTAACTTTTTGGTCATTTACCCTCATAATTAATTCTCCTTTCGAACATCAATCATAGCTTTTCCAGTGGCTAAAAATGGTCTTCCTAAAATGATATGAATTTCTTTATCTTCTTCCATATCTAAGACAATAAAATCTACAGGGAAGATAAATTTGTCCACTTTTACTAATACATCTTCAATAACTCCCTTAGGATATGTAACGTAACGATCGACTTAACCGAAGAGTTACCGAAGTAGGTGAAATTTCTCCCAATCCTAATCTTTTAAAAATCGATAGAGGCATTAGATTGATGCTTGCTCCTAAGTCACACAAAGCTTTTCTATAGAATTTTTCTCCAATAACATATAGTGAAACTACCAGGATCTTTTAATTTTTTAGGAAGTTTTTTCGAATAATAAGCACTACACTCTTCACTAAGTGCGACCATTTCATTATCGGTAAATTTTCTTTTTTAATTTAGAATATCTTTCATGAATTTTACATAGTTTGACATCTGTTCTAAAGCTTCTACGAAAGGAATATTTATTGTTAATTTCTTCAAAATTTCAAGGAATTTAGCAAATTGTTTGTCTTTTTTATGTTGAATTAGTCGTTGAGGAAATGGTGGTGGAGGTTTTTCAACGTAAATTTTCATAGGTATTAAAGGATTTTCTATGTTCGGATCTTGTTGATTCTTTTCTTTTTCAATTTACACTTCCTCTTTTCGACTTTCAAGTTCTTTCGAATTCGAGGTTCTAATTCTTTTCCACTTCGTAATCGTATCGCTTTAATTTGTTCATTTCCTTGTCTTTGGGATTTATTTCCACATTACTAGGAAATGTTCCAGTATTCTATTATTAAGTGCAGTAGCGATATGTTCAAGTTGAGTTTCAATATTATTGATAGCTGTTCCTCGATTTTGTAATTGGTTTCCTTGTATTTGTAATCGATTTCCTGATTTTGTAAATGTCGACCCATATTTAATATTAATTCTTCTATCGATAAATTCTTGTCTTTAAATTGTGGGTTATTAAATCCAGGTGGATAATTAGGTTTATAATTAGAATTTCCTTGATTAGATGGATTTCCTAATGGTTGTGTCATGTTATTCATCCATGGTTGATTAGTTATGTTATTATTCCAATTAAAATTAGGATGATTTTTCCATCCAGGATTATAATAATTGGCATAAGGATTATTGGGTCTGTTGTTAATTGCATTAATAGTTTCATATTGAGATTGGGATTCTATAAGTTGTCCAGATGAATTTTCTTCTGATATATTTGGAGTGTAATTCATTCCAAAATGATCTAATTTTTTAGATACGATGAACGATTTGCGAAGCTAACATAGATATTGCATCATTTTCATGAATACTAGCTATTTTTTTCGATTCATTCTATCACAGGACATTGAAAATTATTGGTTGCCATTTCTTCGATTAGTGCATAGGCTTCATCAAATGGTTTTGACATTAATGATCCTCCAAGAAGAAGCATCGATGATCGATCTTAAAGATCCTACTAATCCATTATAGAAAGTTTGGATAATTAACCAATCCGGTAACGCATGATGTGGGCATTTCCTAAGAAGTTCTTTAAATCTCTCCCAAGCCGCATATATTGACTCTCCATCAAACCGACTAAAAGAAGTTATATCATTTCTAAGCTTAGCAGAGCTTTTAGATGGTGGAAAATATTTGGATAGAAATTTTTGTGATAATTCTCCCCAAGTTTTAATAGATCCAAAGTGCTAATGAATTTAACCACATTTTAGCCTTTATCCCTTAAAGAAAAAGGAAAAAGTCTAAGTCTAATAAAGATCTTTAGATACTCCTTCATATTTGAAATTAGAACATAGTTCTAAAAACTAGCAAGATGTAAATTAGGATCTTCAGTAGGTGAACCACTAAATTGATTATTTTATACCATTTGGATAATTGAAGGTTTAAGTTCAAATGAATTAACAGCTACATCAGGGTTTTGAATAGTTAAATGAATTTCATCTAATGTAGGGTTGGCATAATCTCGTAATGGTCTTGGATGATTGACATTTTCATTTTCAGGAATATTTGCCATTTGTGTTAAATTTATAATTTGTCTTTTTTGTTTTCTAATTCTTTTAATTGTATGCTCTAATTCTGAATCGTAAGGTATTAAGTTTTCATTTCCAAATTTTCGCATACAATTTTATAAAACAAAATAGTCCATTACTCTAGTAGAATAATTTCTTTACTTCCCCGCAACGACGCCAAAAACTCGACCCACTTTTAATATGTTTGCAATTTATGTTTATAAGAATGGCACCAAAAACTTCGATTCCGCTTTAATATATATATATATATATATATATATATATATATATATATATATATATATATATATATATATATATATATATATATATATAATTATATGATTGAATGTTTAATGTGGATTCTACGCAAGTATACGTATCGTATCAAGTAATACAGGGCTCTAGTGGAGTCCTGGTTATCTATCCCACAAGGAAATTTTTAACAGATTTGTTATCAGCTAAATTTAAAGGAATTACTTACTAATATAGTAAATGGAAATTTAAAGTAACTAAAGCAAACTAAAGTAAACTAATGCTTCGAAATAAAGTTGATTTAAATAATTCGAAAAAGTATCCTTCTCCTTGTTTTTAGAAAATTAAGTGAATGATGAATCTAAATAGAATTCTTAAATCGTATTGTGACAAATAGGAGCATTCATATTCTTTACCCTTTGGTCCAAGTGCAAAGAACATCGACTAATCCTATGTTTGATTACCGAATCATGCGGCTAGGTTGGGAGGATACCGTCGCCACTTTAGAGCTCCCACGTTCCCCTCACTCGAGGCTAACATCTACACTTCGACTTCAAACAATAGAACCAAATTGAATATTTTAGTCTGACACACTAAAATGTCCAATTCTACTTCCGATAATTAATATTTTCCTATTTATTTGCACCCTCCTTCCAAGGTTTTTGACTTCACTGAATATTGGATGTAATTTTTACTATAGTTGATAATTCAATATATTTTAACAACTCAATTGGCCAGATTGAAAGTAAATTAAGTTTTAAGTAAAAATTATCACAATTTATTTTAACATATTAGGTATTTCTATTTAATTTCATCAATCTGCATAATTTTCATAAACAAAGAGAAAGACTAAGAAAACTACTCAGAATGCATGAGAATAAAACAAAGCATGGATTTCATTTAAAGTTAACAACAATAATAAACAAAGATACTTATCTGAATTTCCTCCCCAAGTAGACTCCTTGAAGTTCCTTTGACTTTTCCTTCTAGTTACAGCAAACTTCTAAATAGCACTCAAATAAACTAAAGAAACTCACTAATGACAAACAACAAACACAGTTAAGACACCAAAAAGAGACTCAAACTCTCTAAAATAGACACACTTAGACACTAGAATTCAGCCTCTATTTATAGAGGTAGGCAAAGGTTTAAGGGGTGCTTAAGCACCTCTTCAAAAAGTGTTCAGATTCAAAGTATTTGCATTTTGAATTGTCTCGCCGTCGGCGGGAAACGACCTCGCCGTCAGCGGGGCTTCTAGAAGGTCTTCAAACCGCGCTATCTCGCTGTCGGCGGGCTCGGGCTCGCTGTCGGCGAGGTAGTTATAAATCTTTCAGAAATTTTCTTAATAATCTCGCCGTCGGCGGCCTCGATCTAGCCGTCGGCGACTTAGTTAAATTTGCATGAATTTCTTCCTTTTTGATCCAAATTCTCTCCATTTCATGCTTTGTGCTTTAATCACTTATAAATTTTCATTCCTGCAGTAAAATAAAGAAAATACCTTTCTTTAAAGTGCAATTTCATCGAAAAATAGATAAGAATTTCTTAATGAATTTTTCTGTGATCAATAGGATGCATAGTCGGATGGATGTATTCGAGGCCAGGAGTGATGTGAATGAAAACTATTTGCAGAGAAGAATTGGGTTCAATATTGCTTATTATGATGCTCAAGCCAAATTTATGAGGGGGGAGTCCGATGTGACATTTCCTACTTGTCCTAGTTATACACCGTACAGGCCTGAACCTTCTGACTCTGCTGACAATGCTGAGATGATGTGTGGTAGTTTTATATTTCTATGTTGTACTTTTGTGTTGTTTTTAGTTTGTTGTGTTGTACAGATGTGATGTAGTGGATATTTACTTTTCATGTGATGTGTAACCCTGTGTTGTACTGTGTGATGTAGAGTTATTTACTTTTCATGTTGAACTATTAGTTGTACTGTTAGATAGTTTGTTTCATATTATAGTGTTCTGTTGTATGTTTAGATCTTTAATGTTAATTTCTCTTTACCCCTGCAAATATTTAAAATTGTTATATCATTGCTACTAATTGTTTCATGCCTGCTAGTTGTGAATTTTGATTAATACCAGATAAATGTTGAAGATTCCAAAAATCCCACCACAGAAATGTTAGTTTTCTTTTATTGTCAACTATTTCAAATTTATTGAAAAATTTAAGTTTGGGGGAGGGTAGAGAACTAATAAACTTTTATTTGTTCTCAATTATTATATTTTCAAAAATTATTAGCATAACTTTTGGCAGTTGAACCTCATTGTAAGATAACTAAAACTTTTCATTTCAGTTGAATATTATGGAAGGATAAGATGAAAATTTTTAGTAATAAAAGTTGATTTTATAAAAATAAGATATTTGGTATGAAAGGATTTGATTATTGTTAACTGTTTAAAGTAAATAAAACTGTATTTTTGAAATGTTAAGGGGCTTAAAGTATTGTGTATTAAGAAGAGATTGTTACTTTATGAAAAATAATAAAGCTTGTGCCTAACTATAAAGTAAGGTGGTGTTTCAATTTTGAACTTTAGAAAGAGGAGTGTGAAGTTCAAAATCATTAAAGGTTATCCAGATATAGTAATTCTCATCAAAAGGAAAGAAAAGAAAAGAAGGATTGAAAAAAAACAATCCCCCCCCCAAAAAAAAAGATAGAAAGAAAAATGTTTATGAGGAGAAGCTTGAGGAGATGCCTAATCAAAAATTAGCTTCACTTGAATCACCCAAAAGGTAAAACTTGATTTCATTTCTGAATTTATGTTTAAAGTTTTAGCCTACATTTTAGTAAAGTTTGCATGAATTCCTTTTTCACATATTTTTTTAAAGCACTCTTAGGCCCTGTTTGTTTCGGACTTTTCTTCCGCGGTGCGGCACCCGAACGCGAAGTTTCGCGATAGCGGGCCTGACAGAGCTCGACTTCGCGGCAGCGTGCCACGAAGTTTCGTGAAAGTGGGCCGCGGGATAAACCCCGCTGCCCCAACTTTTAGGGTGCTTTACGCTGAAAATTCCTTCGCTTGCCCTCGTTCCCCTGCACTCTCGCGCTTCCTCCTTTCGCCCCCCCCCCCCCCCCCCCCCCCCCGCTCGAACCAGTCGTAGATTTCGAAGGTAAGGCCCCTCTTCTTCCTCCTTTGCGCTGGTTAATCGTGCGAGAGATTTCTCCTGTCTCCTCCCTTGCCCTAATCCCTCTTCTTCTCCCGTGGATAAAGCTCTCTTCTCCACTGTACATTTGCCACTGTAATCGGATCTGTTAGGGCCCAAAATGGATATGATTCTTTTGATGGTACATTAGTTTTTTGCAAAGTTTAATCTCATGTGATGGTGGCTTTAAGATCTATTTTGGAAGCTTTACATACATGCTAGTCAGGGATTTTTTTTTTTCGCAGCTTTACATAAATTGACGATTGTTTCCTTTCTGAAGCTTCACATAGATTCCAATCAGGGATTTTTTTTTCATTAGTTATGTTCATTGTCTATACTCTGCCCTAATCTCTCTTCTGTAATTATTGATTTCTGTTGCCTAAGGAAGATGGCTTCATGGCTTGATGCAAGAATTCTTGATATGAATTCTTCATGCAGGAATTCTTGATGGCTTAAGAAACATGGCTTGATGGAATTCTTCAAAAAATTTTCTTAAGAAACATGGCTTGATAAGAATTCTTCATGCAGGAATTCTTCAAAAATTTTGAACAGTTTTAATAAACAGGGGCATGCCGGTCATTTTTACAGAAAGAGCTGCCCCACAGCTATTTTCTCACAGCTGCAACCAAACACAGAGCCAGCTTCCCCACAGCTGCTTCCTGGGGCAGCGCAGCTGCAGCTGCAGCCGAACCAAACAGGCCCTTAATGTGAAAAATTATGGTTCATCTTGAAATAAATAGAAGACTAGAACTCTTAGACTTGATTACTGAATATTTTTATACCTGTAATGTTGTCATGAGCTGCTAAACTTTTTCTGAAAATCTAACCACTATATTCTTTTTAAATGAAAATTTTAGTATCTTCAGTTGAAAAGTACATTGTCTAGAGTTATATTTTATGTAGTAAAATGATTACTTGAGGATAAATAATAGTTTAAGGTTGGGGGATTTTGATGCACAAAAAATATATACTCTTTTAGCGATATGTTTTTACCTATTTTTTGTGATACTGCACTTTAAAGGAAGGTATTTTTCATGATTTGTTGCAAGTATGATGAATATAGGTGATTGGAGCGAAAAGATGCAAAAAAGAACGAATTTGGAGCAAAATAGAGCAATTTGGAGGAAAACAGCTAATGGCGCTGCTGGTGCCAGAATGGGCGCCGCCGGCGCCCTATTCTCGAACCTCCAGAAATTATAGGCACGATAGGGCGCCGTCAGCGCCCTATGTCGGTTCATTTCAAATTCAAGAATTTTGGTTGATTTTTGAAGAGGTGCTTGAAGAAACTCTTGGGGAATTCGTCCCTAACATAAAATTAAGTGTTCAAGATGAAAATAGAGAGGAGGATTGCTGTAGAGAGTGCAAGGAAAGTGTGAGAGAGAGTTAGGGTTTGTGATTTTAAGAGAGATTCTTCTCTAAGGAGGATAGAAGAGGGAGTAAAGTGAGAGATTGCTCATCTTTGTTCCAAGGAGATAATCAAGTGTTGCAAGGAATATGAAGAGGAATCAAGGGAACTTTGAAGGAATTTGCTTGGGGAAGAGAAAAAGATAAGTTGTATTTACTATTGTGGTTTGTATGACTTTTCTTTCTTATATAAAATCCATGTGTTCTTATATCTTCTCCATGATTTGTGAGTAGTTGCCCTTGCCTTTCTTCTTGCATAAAGTAGTGATGATGTGGTGATGTGGAATTGATGTGCCCTTTAAGTGTATAGAAGTTGTGATGTTTCTTTCATTTGGAACTTAATTCATTTTTTAATCTAGCCAATTGAATTGTTAAAACATGTTGAGGAATATTAATTCCAAAAAGAATTGAATGTTCTACATTAAGAATGAAGATCCCATTTAATGTCCATGAATGAATTGCATAGTCCATGGGGATTAAGTGCAAATAAATAGGGAAATGAGTTTTGATGGACTTCAAGTTCGTGGTTTCATGGTGACAGAATGGGATCTCCAATTTCGTCTTAAGATTGGTAACTAAAGTCTATAGTTAGTCTTCGGGGTGAGTGGGAGCTTCGTAGTGAGAGTCGGTATCCTCCCAGCCTATCCTTAGATTTAGTGACTTAACTTAAGATATGACAATGTTCTTTACTTGCTTGGAAGAGGGGGTACTCTTTTAAGGGTAAAGAAGCAAAATGCTCCTATTTGGCACAATACAAAAGATTAACATTCTTCATCATCCACACATCATAATCTTTATGTAGGAAGGAAGACACTTTTCATATAGAAGTATCTTATAAATCAGATAAGCTAGTGTGTGTTGGTTAAATTAGTTCAGTAAGTAGAAGTAATTGTAGTAGCTTTATTATTACCGTACTTTGCATTAACTAGTTGTAGTACACTTGAGCAATTATTACAATTAGTATTGGAATTTAGTGTTATATTATCTGATTTAAAGAACGTTCACCTCCCTGTGGGATCGATAACCAGGACTCCATTAGAGCCTTGTATTACTTGATACGATATGTATACTTGCGTTGAATTTGTGACTTTACTAAATCATTATAAACATATATAAATCCGACTTCATAAATTCTTGCATAATATATAAAGTCGCACCAACTATCCCTTGGAATGATGAGTGTTCGAGTAGGACGCTTTGTTGTTGGGATTATTGCATCGAGTGACCATGCAAAAGTCTCAAAAGCACATTAGTGGTAAGATTGCATGCTCCTATAAACTGTGTCAAACTGATGCATGCTAGAAGATTTGTGGTCGTTGAGTAATGAATTATTGTCGTATCGTCATGCGAGAATCCAACACATAATCGTATAAAAGAAAATAACAAGTAGAGTCACCAAAAGCTTTTATATGAAAAACACACAAAGGAAAATAAATTACGTGGTCTGGCACAATTGAATCGTTCCATTATAAGTTGGTTAATACATGTACAACATTTTGTTCCACAAGTTGGAAAATGTTACACAATGGTTTTGAGTTATAAACATGTGAATAGAAGAACTGGTTGCCTCAAGTAGGGAGCAATCCTAGTGGGGAGTAATTGTTGGAGCTAGAATACAATGTTTTCATGTTTGGAACAACATTCGGGATGATGCACTACCTCGTAGGTTGCTTCGTGACTCCACGGTTTCGATTGTTGCTTCACACAGTCGATGGTGGTTGACGACGAGCACTAGTTGATGGTGGTCAGTGACTACAGGAGCAGGAAGTGTTTGTCAGATCGTTAGTGCAGAATATTAGACTTCAACTCTCTCTTCTATAGGCTCTAGTCTTCCTCTGGCTCAGGGTTTAATCCCCTTCTCATGAGAAGGATATTTTTCTATTTATAGAGTCCAGATTTCAAATAAGGAAGGAATCTGAACCACTATGATTGTACAACCTGGAGAGATTCCTTTGATTGGATGGTGTTTTATTGGCATTTGAGTTTCTTGATCTCAGAATTGAGTGATCTTGGGCAAGTTGGTTTGTCTTGTCAAGACGCTGGAGTTGATTATAATCTTGCTAGATTTAGAATATGTTTGTTCTGCCAATTATGCTCTGGAAGCTCCCAAATGTGGTTTAATCGGCTTAATATGAGCTTGATTTGACTCGGATTAAACCAATATTATTTTTGTTGGGTCTGTTTGATCTAGTCAGTCAGTTTGACTCTAAATTTGTTCAAATCAGAGTTTTGGATGACTTTTAATCGTACTTCAAATATTTATTGCTCAAAAAATTATCTCGAGATTCATGCTGGTTGATGGGAATTTATTAATGACATATCAATACCTAATAGTTTCAAATGTTTATTGTTAACCCAAAATGGCGTATCTTCATCTTTACGAAGTGTATGAATTATATTTTTTGTGAATTTGGCTGCACCTTAATTTTATTTATTCCATCCTTCTTGTTGGAACTAAACCAAACATCATCACTGCTAAAAATGGCGACCATATTTTTTTTTTGGGGAATTTGCATACATAGCATCCAATTCTTATGCATTTACATATCTCCCACCCAAACTCAAATTTTTACAATTTAAACTCCTTTTCCTATGCTAAAAAGGTGAATTTCTATAATTCGCATTTTCATGCATAGGAAAGGATGCTTAGGAAGTAAAAAATCAGAATTTGAGTGTGAGAGATGTAAATGCATAAGAATTGGGTGTTGTCTATGTAAATTTTTTTAAAAAATATATTTGCTAGCTAAATTGAAATTTGCAAGGCCATCGGAATTTCTCAAGAGCATGTGACACAAATTTGAAATGAAAAATTTAGTCTTAAAATAAGAAAAATAATGATAGCTTATCGGATGGTTCGCAACTCATAAATATAATATTATCTATTAGCATGTGGAGAAAAGCAATTTCCAAATAAAGTCTTTCTTGTTTAAGGCCCTGTTTGGAAGGCAAAATTTGCGGTGCGGCGCTTCACCGCACCTCGAATTTGCGGTAAAAATGTTCGCGAACCCCGTGCAGCGCGGCGACCTGCCGCGAAGCGGCATCGAAAGCGGACCGCGGGATATACCCCGCGGCCCCGACTTTCAACCAGCTTCGTGGAATTCTTTTCCTGTGTTGCCCTCGCCCCGCTGCTCTCCCCGAACTCGTCTCTCGCCCCGCTGCTCTCCCCGAACTCATCTTTGCCCTAGCGAGCCGACTGCTCTCCTTCTTCCTCGACCGAGAGACCTTCGAATCTAAGGTAATCTACCTTCGATCTACCATTCTGTATCGCGCCCCGGTCCCCCGCGCCTTGTATATGGCGATTTTGGTTGGGCTCTGCTGGATTTGCTTCCCTCTTCTTCTGTCCCGATCTACATATGCTTTCTATCCCGATCTACATATGTTTTTGTTTTAACCTACATATGCTTAAGTTTTATGCTTATGCTCCCTATTGTGTCCCTCTTCTGCTGTCACTCTTCTTCTGTCCCGATCTACATAGCAGTGCAGTGTGTATTTGTGTGTGTTTTTCTTTTAGTTCATGTGCTAAGGGGGGACTTCGGGTCGTTAAT
This sequence comes from Papilionanthe hookeriana x Papilionanthe teres, assembly GCA_022702705.1. NCBI lineage: Eukaryota > Viridiplantae > Streptophyta > Magnoliopsida > Asparagales > Orchidaceae > Papilionanthe > Papilionanthe hookeriana x Papilionanthe teres. The sequence continues at coordinate 55,816,967 of CM040425.1, forward strand.
TCTTTCGGGGAGACTTGAGGGGGGACTTCGGGTTGTTAATTCTTTAAGAATGCAGAAGGTTCTTTCATCCTTCATACTTCGTTCTTCGTTCTTCTTTTTTTGAAATAGGAAGATTTAAATGCAGTGCTTCCTTGGTTACAAAGTTGGAGAATTTACTTCCTTGTTTAGAGTAAGAATGTTATTAGTTTAAAATGGAATTGTGTGTGTGTTTGCAGTGTACTGCAGTGTTTGTGTGTATATGTGTGTGTTTGCAGTGAAGTGCATTGCAGTGCAGTGTGTGGAATTGTGCAGTGCAGTGCATTGCAATGCAGTGCAGTGTGTGTTTGAAGTGCAGTGCAGTCACTGTGTGTGTTTGCAGTGCAGTGGAGTATTTGTAGTGCAGGTGCGGTGCGGCGTGTGAGTAGTGCAGTGTAGTGCAGTGCAGAATTGTGTGTATGTGTGTGTGTTTGAAGTGCACTGCAGTATTTGTAGTGAAATTGTGTTTGTGTTTGCAGTGCAGTGCAGTATTTGTAGTGCAGTGCAGTGCAGTGCTGTGTGTGTTTGCAGAATTGTGTGTATAGGTGGATGTGTTTGAAGTGCACTGCAGTATTGTGTATTTGTTGAATTTTGAAGGTGCCTTCTTCCCTTTTGCTGTTTCTGTTTTGTTGTTCACGTCCCCTTTATCACTTGAATTGGGATTGTGCAGTGCAGTGCATTGTGTGGAATTGTGTGTGTTTGTGCAGTGCAGTGCAGAATTGTGTGTAGTGCAGTGCAGTGCAGTGCAGTGCAGTGCAGAATTGTGTGTGTTTATGTGTCTTTGAAGTGCACTGAAGTATTTGGAAGGTTTGAAGGTGCCTTCTTCCCTTTTGCTGTTTCTGTTTTGTTGAATTTGGAAGGCGCCTTCTTCCCTTTTGTTGTTTCTGTTTTGTTGTTCACGTCCCCTTTAGCACTTGAATTGGGATTGTGCAGTGCAGTGGATTATGGGGAATTGTGTGTGTTTGTGCAGTGCAGTTCAGAATTGTGTGTGTTTGTGCAGTGCAGTTCAGAATTGTGTGTAGTGCAGAATTGTGTGTGTTTGAAGTGCATTGCAGTATTTGTAGTGAAATTGTGCAGTGCAGTGCATTGCAGTGCAGTGCAGTGTGTGTTTGAAGTGCAGTGCAGTGCTGTGTGTGTTTGCAGTGCAGTGGAGTATTTGTAGTGCAGTGCAGTGCAGTGCATAATTGTGTGTAGTGCAGTGCAGTGCAGTGCAGAATTGTGTGTATTTGTGTGGGTTTGAAGTGCACTGCAGTATTTGTAGTGAAATTGTGCAGTGCAGTGCAATGTTGTGTAGTGCAGTGCAGTGCAAAATTGTGTAGTGCAGTGCAGTGTAGTGTTGTGTAGTGCAGTGTAAAAGCTATGTAAATGTTTAGAAGGGGTTAGCTGTTTAGAATCTATTTGTAAAAGCTATGTAAATGTTCAAAAGTTTCATTAATGAAAAATATAATACTCTTTTCCAGTGGACGTAGGTCAATTTGACCGAACCACGTAAATTTTTGTGTTCCTTTGTCTTCATAGCATTTTCAATTTATTATTTCGCATTTGAAAGCATATTAGTCCAGTCATGCATATGTTTGTTGAACTATTTCATATTTAAAGATATTGCTAACTTGTCTCCTATTAATAGTATAGCAAATAAGAACAAAGAAGTTGCAACTCCTGCACTTTGGGAGAAGGACATAAAATTAATTTTCTGCGATCTATGCATAGCGGAAGTCAAAAAAGGCAATAGACCAAACTCTTTCTTCAGCGAGGAAGGCTGGCAAAACATAGTAACAAATTTTAGGGAGGTAACAGGCAGGGATTACGAGAGGTTACAGCTTAAAAATAAATGGGACCAACTAAAGAAAGAATGGAAACTTTGGAAGGACCTGAAACAAGGATCGACTGGCTTGGGCTGGGATCCGTCGAAGCGAACTATTGCTGCTACAGAAGAATGGTGGACTGAAAGGCTAGCAGTAAGACATTATTGAATTAGTTTTGGTTATGTTTTGCAGTTTTATTGCACAACTTCTAATAAAAATTATTTATTCTTACAGATTTTTTCTACGGAGAGGAAGTTCAGAACAGTTGGGATAGAACCAGAATTCGAGGAGAAACTCGATAGAATGTTTGGTGGGACAGTAGCCACAGGGAAATACGCGACCGCACCTAGCCAAACAATGATTGAAACAACCCCCGAAGAGGTCGCGATAGAACTTTCAAACGATTCAGCAGAACTCCGCATATACGATCAAACTGAAATGCAATCTACAAACCGTACGAAGCGGCCCCGGATCGATAAGAAGAGGAAAAGTACTGTTGCAAGTATGAAAGATCAGCTATCATTACTTGTGGAATCAACAAATGATGCTCCACATAGAGTAAAAAAAACGACGTCCAGCAGGTTGTTAGGCTTCTAAAGGAAGACCCGGACATTATAGGGAATCATGATCTTTTCTTCTTTGCTATCGACCTCCTCCGGGACTCTCTCCACCGAGACTTCTTCATTGCAGTTGATAGAGAGCTACGATTAGAATACATACGCTATTATTATGACCGTCGCACCATGTGATCTGATATGGAACTGTTGATTTTATTTCATCTATCATTGTTGCTGTTAGCGATGTTGTTTGGACAAGTTCAATTTGAATGTTGGAATGTTTGAGTTATTTCTTTCTTAATATAGTTCATTCATTTGCTTCGCTAAGTTAGTTGTTGATTTCTATGGAGAGTAACCTGTTTTTTTTAAAAGGTACAGTTTATACCGTCATGAATCCAGAGGAGGTCCGACGCCGTAGGAGAAACACAGCGATAAATATAATGCTGCAATACTATAATACGTACGTCGATCGTGAACCTTGCTACACTTCATCTCAGGTTGGAGAAAAATGGATGGGTGAAATGATTTCAGGACACCCAACGAGATTTCGTAACATCTTCCGAATGTCACATGAAGTTTTCAGAGATCTTCTATTTGACCTAAGAACATCTCATGTACTTCATGGGTCTTATAGGACAACAGACCGTGAAGTATTGGGCATCACACTTTTCATACTGTCACAGAACGAGTCAATGCGTGGAGCCCTTGAACGCTTCCAGCATTCGTCGGAAACAATTAGCGATATTTCTCAGTTGGTTTGGCTTCTCTAGTCAGTTTAACAAATGATATACTAAAACCAACTGATCCAACTTTTGCAAGGACCCCGACAGAGATTCTTAACAATGAACGATATATGCTATATTTCAAGGTACAAATATTTACTAAAACAATTTTTTTATGGAATGGATTGCATATTGAAATGATTACTTTTTTCTTAAGAATTGCATCGGCGCAATAGATGGAACGCACGTTCATGCTATAGTGCTGGATAACGAGAAAGTTGCTTTTATCGGCCGTTCTGGGAGTACAACTCAAAATATAATGGATGTTTGTGATTTCAACATGTGTTTTACATTTGCATTGGCTGGATGGGAGGGCAGCGCACATGACAGTAGACTCTTTAAAATTGTAACAAGAAAGCCGGACTACAATTTTCCTCACCCACCGCACGGTAAGGTCATTTGTAATATAAAAAGTTGATGTTTTTGGTCATATACCTTACTATATTTTCTATCATTACAGTCAAGTATTATTTAGTAGATGCTGGCTATCCCATGCAGAGGGGGTATCTTAAACCTTATCCTAATACAAGATATCATATTCCAGATTTTGAAAGAGCTAGTAATCGCACAAGAACTAGAAAGGAGTTGTTTAATAAGAGACATTCATCCTTGCGAGGCGTTATTGAGAGAACATTCGAAGTTTGGAAGAAGAAGTGGGTCATTCTTCGGGATATGCCAGTTTATCCGTTCCCCAAACAGGTGCAGATAGTGTTGGCAACTATGGCCCAGCATAACTATATTAGGCGGCATCCAACTCGAGCTGATATTGATTTTGACGAGGTTGCTACAGGCGACGGTTTAGAGGACCGTATTGAACCGTCTCAACCATAGGAAGAGAACAATAGTGCACCAATCTGTACAAAAGAAGGGGAGGGTGCAAACGAAATGGCAGCACTTCGAGAAGACATTACTCGATTGTTAGTTGGAGAGTGATTTTGTTGAGCAGTGCAATGTATGTCTTTTACACTCTTTCTGAGCACTTTACTTCACATTATTTACAATTCTACACTCTAGCTTGATTCTTTTCATTTTGTTTGACCATTTGATACTCAAATTAATTAAGCTGCATATGTGCTTGCATTTCAGGTAAACATGAGCTCCAGCACGTCGGCTACCTCTCACAGATTGCTATGTCATGCATGGCACGTGAGACATCTCTTTTGGCATCACGTCAGCCGCATAGCTTTCGCCGAAAGTTTGATGCCTGTCCTCGGAACATTCCAGATCAATGCGGTTTCTTCCGATGGGCAGATAATTTACCAGATTCTCACGAGTCCGACGCTGGGGAGTGTACGACCACAACGGAAGACGGAGTGACACGGGAGTTACAGCTTCTGAAAACTAAAATGAACATTATTATATTGTTGGTTGTTGTTGGAATAGTCCTTCAGTTTTTTTTCACTTTACTGCTGCTACCACGTGCTTGAGAGCAATATATGTTTTGCTGTAGAACTCTATGACTATTTTGAGATTTGCAATCGCTCTCTTGCTATGTTTTCGTTTCAGATCTTGTGTAGACTTATGATTTAATATCAAAAATTGTTAATGCTTTTAATATATATAAATATCTAAACAATTTGAAAGTAAAAGAGTACTTTTAAAATATGTAGATATATTATTTAGTTTCATATTTTTTAAAGCTCGTAAATGTTATATTAATTTGAACAATCTATTTAAAATATAAAATTTTTAGGAGATATTATATATATATTATTAAAATTAAGATTTAATCAAGCTCATAAATATTTTATTTATATAATTTAGATATAATAATCACTCTCAATCTATATAGTGAATTATTGCATCGAATCAATAATTCACTATATAATCTACATATAATAAAGCTAGAAAATATATATTAAAAATATAAAAATAAAAAAAAATCTAATTTAAATTTATTAGTTTGTATATTTAAAATATAAATTTTTTTAAAATAATTCATTTGCAAATACTGTATACTACATAAATATATCAAAATTTTAAAACAGTTTTTAATAAACGAGGGCGATCAGTCATTTTTCGCCTCGCATTGTTTTCCCACAACTGCAACCAAACGGACAACGAACTTCCCCGCAGTTGCTTCGATGTCAATGCTAATACATGTCTACAAAGTTGGGAAGTCTGTAACTGCAACCAAACAGACCCTAAGTCTTAGAATTAAATAGTTTTTGCTGCAAATATATTTCTTTTAAAAGAAAATAGTTTCATATGTTTAGGTATGGCTCGTATACCAGTGTTGGAGTTTCTTGGAATGAAGATGTGCGTCTTCTGGTGAATAAGAGTGTCTCTTTAAATTAAGTGTGTTGGGGGAAGCGAGGGCGAGTTCATAATTTATCTGTGGGTCTTATCTATAAATAAATGTGTAACCCTATAAGTATGTGAACCGAACCTTGTTAAATCTCTGTGTTTCTTCAGGTTTTGTGTCAATTCTTGATTTTGTTCACCCTAAATTTTACAACAATTGGTATCAGAGCAAGGTTCTAGATCGAAAGAAATCGGTGCAGGAAGAACGAAGAAGAAGATGAAGGATTTGCAGAACTTTGCGAAATTCGGAGGGTTGCAAGGGAGTTTTGCAAGAATTTTTAGGCAATTCAGTGGGAGCAATCGAGGAGCGGTGAGGAGTTCTGGATCGCGACAGAAGAACGCTGTTAGTGGAGACGTGCGGCCGGGCAGAAGAGCTGCAGTGCAAAGGGGCTTCAAGAGTTTTGCGATGAAATTTTTTCGCCACTTCGAAGATTTTTTGGCCTCCGAGCAATTCAGCGCGAAGGCGATTTTGCTCAGGAGGTTTGCTGCAGTTTGAAGCAGTTCGGGTGATTTCACGCAGGAGTCGTGATTGTCAAACAGTCGCGCAGGGCAAAGGCGCGACATGCATTTGTTCTGTTCGGAGGAGTTCGGTTCTGGTTCTAAGACGGTTTCGCGAGGAGGAGGAATTCCAGAGCAAGGGAATTTTTATTTCCACCATTAGTCTCAGGCGGGGTCTGTGCTTGGCGGTACAGGTGGAGCAGGAGGGCATTCGCCCAGGTAGGGAGAATATTCGAGGAATTTTTTGGCTGCGGAGGAGTTCGGGGGGGAATAAAGATTCCCTGTCTTCTTCCTCCCTCATGCTGAAAGAACAAGCACAGGACCAATGCTGTTCAGGCAGCGGAAGAACAGGGTTCGTGCAATAGTTGCGAACTATTACAGTTCGCAGATCGTCGCTGCAGGAGTTTGCGGGGCGGTTCGGTGCGAGTAATTACCGCCGATTGTCCAAAGGGCAGGGAGTTTGGTTCCATGTTGAGTTCGGAAGTAGTTGGCACGGCAGGAGAGCGAGCGTCGATCTGGATTTGCGGCTACAGGTTCCACTCAGTAGTTATAGAGCAGTTCGCGGTAGTTTAGACGGTTCCAGTGGGCAGTCATGAGGAGTTTGTGTGTTTGGTTTGATTGTTTGCGGGCAGCAGGGGAGGAGGGCAGTTAGCCTGTTCGGTGCGCTTGGTGTTGAAGGAGGGAATCTTCTGTCTGCACTAGACAGAATATTCCTTCCTCATTCCAGAAAGCGGAGGAAAGGGAATTAATTATTTGTAAGAGGAGAAGGAATTGATTCCTGACAGCGTTAATTGCTTCTTAGCGGAATTATTAAGTCATGTTAACAGAGAATTAAAAGGGAAAATCAAAGGAATATACTCCCACAGAAGAAGCAATTTGGGCAGCATGACCGACTCACAAGTTTTGCAGTACAGTTTGGCGAGGTTGAATTCTCGAACAGTTGTTATTTGTCGCAGGAGGAGTTGCGGCAGGTGAAGTTCGGTTCACAGCCATCGGAAAGGCAAACAGGAGTTCGTGCGGGACAACCATTTTGTGGTTTGCGTGGCAGTTTGCGACAAGCAAGTAGGAGTTCCTGCATGATAGCCATTAGGCGAGATGGTTGGCGGAAGAGGTTACTCATGAGCAGATGGTTTAACAGAGGAATGCCCTGGGAGGAATGTTCCTCTAGAGGAGCTAACTAGGATTTCTCGCGGTGCAGCGAGGTAGGCTTCGCTGCGAGGGCCAGAAGAGCTCCCAAGGGTGGTTTGTGAGGACAATTCAGCAAGTAGGATCCGCAGCTAGAGCAGGTTCGGCTGATTGACTGGATAGTGCGAACGGCCGTTGAAGACGCAGAAGTTACTGCAGGAGGCAAGTGGAAGGATCCGTGAACAGTTGGTTTGACGAAGGACTTGCAGGCAGAGCCGAGGCGCATGCGAAAGGAATGACTTCTCAGATTGACCGGAGCAGGTCGAGTTCGCGGCCGGAGGTTCCTGCAGTTACCGCTAGGTCGCGCGGCAGGCTTGTTGATGGGCGGTTGGCCCGATAGCTTTAGTGGCGGGCGCACGACAAAATTTCACGAAGGTAAACACTTTTGTAGCGGGAATGAGTTTCTTGAGGTGGAGTTCGCGATCAGACGATAGAATGTTTGATGCAATATGAAAATCTTGCTCTCTTTGATTCTTTAGTGAATGCACTTGAAATTATCTTCACTGGTAGATCAGGCTAAGCTTTTTGTTCAGCCAAAGGTGTGTTCAAATGATGAATTATATTTATTTATAATATTGGATAAAATGAGATTCTACTTTTACACAAAAATACCAGATTGCAAACACGAAAATGGGACCACTCGATAAAATGGCCAAACCTGGTTGATCAACCGAAGTGGCTGAATCGGGCCGACCAGCTGAATTGAAGTTGAGACTTCTCGCCAAAGTGTTCGAATCGGATCGATCAGCCGAAGAGGCTGAATCTAGCTTATAAACCGAAGTGAGTACTGGAGACTGAAATCTAGCTTGAAGTGTCATTCGATAAATATTAGATGTGACAAAGGACAGCTGTCACATCGCCGATATCGGATTGTGCATCAGGTGTATATCTTGTCTACGTTAAAGCCTTTCCATCAATAATTTCAGAGGAGGTTTTCCAATGAAGGAAGTAACATTGTATTCAATATTTTATAATTAACGACCTCTCATATAAATAAAGAGAAGGCTTGAAAAGTAGGGATTTTTTTTAACCTTCTCTCTCCCTCTCCCTCTGTTTTTCTCTCTTTCTTGAAGGAACCTAAGATGCATCTTAAGGCCTCCATCGAGGATTACTATCCATCTCTCTCCTTCCCATTTTCTATTTTATGTCGCTACTAAAGGCACAGAGATCTTCTACTGAATTGTCTGGTATTACGAACTATGCAGGATCCCATATACCAAAATGGATTCAACGCTCCTAAAAAGCCATTGTGTTGAGAGGATCAACTTTAAGGATATAAAAGACTAATGTTATTAAAGGCATCCATAATATCTATTTAGATTATAAGACAATAGGTAAAGCTGATATAGGATTTAAACATGCACTCAATTGCTTGAGTTTGGGAGTTTGATGCATCAATTAAGCTATGACTAATGAAAGCAACTGAATTAGACAAATAATAGAGTTAATTTCTATTAACAATGTAATGGTCTAATTTATAAGTGATGAATTGTTTCATTAAGTCAAATAGCATTAGGAAAAAATTAATATTATTTAATTCTCTTATGAGAGTATGGTTGTATAAAAAAATCATTTTGTAGATAATCTACTATAATTAAGTCCCCTATTAATGAGGAAAAGAGGTAGATAGAAGGATAAGGATTATTAATGGCCTCCATTTAAGCTAGATCAAAAAGGGATTAAAAGCAATTAATATGCATTTTTTTAGTTTTAATCTTGATATTCTCTTTAGGAATTAAAAACAATTAAGCTAAGCTTCCATGCGAAGTCGAGTTCTGGAGGCAAGACTCGATGGGAAGCTACCATGCCCCTGAAAGACGAGCCCAAGAGGTAAGCCTTAATGTGAAGCTAGTAGTGGACAAGGTCCTCAATAGAAAGACTCCAAGTGAGTAAGTGGTTGATAAAGTCTCTACTCAATGACCTCAGAAGGTTACAACCATCAAAAGGCACAGATACATCAAAAATCTAAGAATGTTACAAACCTCAGAAGGCACAAATACATCAAAAATCTTATGAGACTACAAGTCTCATAAGGCATCAATTCATCTCAAGCTCTTATAAGGCATAAGCCTAAGAAAAAATAATTCTAAGAAAATACAGGCCTAAGTGGGCACAACCTTAGAAGGCACGAGCCTTTAAGGCATAAGCCTAAGAAGAATATGTCTTAGAAAATACAGGCCTAAGTAGGCACGACTTTAGGAGGCACGAACCTCAATAAGTATGCAATTATTTTTTATATGAAATGCACATAATAACTTTGATTGCAGACTTTTGCATGACTAAGAAGCCACAAAACCTCAGAAGATGTCGACATCAGAAATACTCCTGAAGTGAGGTAGCGACAGCCCAGAAGTTGGGTAACAACATCTTAGAAGTGAGGTTAAAGTAACCCCCTCCACAAGTGAAGTCAGCATTTCTATTGTGTCAAGCAATCTAATGATGTACACAAAAATATATATATTGTTGTGTACAAATGCCAGATGATTCAAATGCTACAAAAATCAACACACGCTATACAAAGACAAAATTCATCTTCAAATGGTGTCAGCCTTGCATTCTCAAATTCTGGTACTTCTGCAGATGTCTAGGTGAAAATCTCCTCCAGAAATCATATTAGTAGCGCAGGAAAGAAGATTCATGGTCATCTGCTAGGTGGGGACATGGACAATTTGCTTCATCTTAGCAATGCGAAAGAAAATCCTGAAGTTCCTTCTGGCAGGGTCGAGGATATCTTTCGGGATGGCTTTTTCCTGCTTCTCCATGAAATAAGACCGTAAAAAAAAATCTCAGAGGTCCTGCTAGGTAGGGTCAGATATAATGTTCGGGACAACTTTCTCCTGCTTCTCCACAATAGAAGATCCTGAAAAAAAATCCTGGATGTCCTTCTAGGCAGGTGTTGACCTCATTTTTGATGAGGTCTTTTCTCTTCTCTCTCCTTAGTACATAGGATCTAGCATTAGGCTTTCCCTTTGACTATCCTAGAGGACTAGAGATGGGACCCACCACTTAGAAATTCAAAACACTTCTTGACTTCCTTCAAACCCTACAAGTTTAATTGTAAACTTCTAAGCCAATTTGAGGGTTAAAATCAAATGTGAAGGTTTAAAGGATGAGTTTCCTATAGGACTCTTTGGCCTTAGGATTACCCCAGGTGGCCTAGTCTGGTGAGGGTAAGCTTGCACACACCACACTCCCACACACACACATTCCAAACCCTAAAACTACCTTTAGCCAATTTGACTTCCCGACTCATGTAGGCAATTCATATGGATGGACTTCAACTCCTAGGCCCCTGGCTAAGAGGGTTAGGAACAACATGGTGAATGTCTAAAATGAGTCATCTCATGGATTTTTTGAGCTTAATATGGCTTCATGGCTCAACCAAAATGATTTAATTTCACTCACACTTGATCAATCTTCACTTTTCCAAAATTTCAATTTTTGACCCCAGGGGCCCTGAACCCACTAAACCTACCAAATGCCCTTAAAATTGCCCAAAATTTGCAAAATTGCCTAAATTACCAAAAAATAATAAAAACCAATCTTAAACATTTCCCTCCACTCAAATTGATCATCCATGGCAAAATATACCAAAAAATCCAAAAAATAACCCCCAATACCCTCCAAATACCCAAAATACCCTTTTAACCCAAAAATTCCAAATATTCATAAAATTCCCAGAAAATTCCAGAAAATCCCAAATATTCCCAATTTCATTTTGTTCAACTATACCATAAGCCAATTTTGTCAATTTATCCCACTTTTACCAAAACCCCCAATTTGACCTATTTATAACCTAAGTGGGCCCAATGTCCCACCAACCAACCCAATTGACCTCAATTTTGATCCAATTCAATTATAAACTTCAATTAAATAACTCCAATACCAATTTAGACTAAATCCAAACCCAATTTCATCAACATGTGGATCCAATTTCAATTTGAAGCTTAAAGCCCAATTTTAGCCCATGACCTAAACTTAGCTTAAACCAACCCAACTTAACTCCAATTAGCCCCAAATATTTTCCAAAGCCTTCCTAACATCCCCACAAACAAAAACTAACTTGATTTGCCCCAAATTTGAAACCAAACTCCACCCAAACCTAACCCAAAACCAAACTTCCCTAAATTGGCCTAAACTCAAACCTAACCCAAATAGGCCCAAATCCCTAAATCAAAGCCCAACAAAAGTTGAAAACTGTTTGTCACACCCCCATAAACATTTTTCAACATTAACTTTACATCAAACCCAACATTGGCCCAACCTCAACCCAAGTTGGCCTAATTAGATCCATTTTGAACCCATTATCAAAAAGGCCCAAATTGAACCCATTTCAACTCCAAATGACACCAAACCTTTTCCAAATAAATCATGACACATCCCTAAACTAAACACAACATTTGTAAGGCCCAATCTTTACCAAAATTTTCATCCATCAACTTGATTTAAAATCTAAAAGCCTACTTTCCTAAAGACTTTAAAAGCCCATTTTCATCAAATTTAAAAGGCCCAAAACTTATTCTTAAGCCCATGTGAAATTCCCATCATCATCCTTTTAATTGAAATCATCCCTAAGTCCTAAATGAATAATCAAATAATTCCAAATCAAGCCTCAAGCCAATTTCCCTAAATCCATCAAAAATCCCAAAATCCATTTTCATGAAATTGAGCCAAGCTATGGGCAAGCCATAGGCTAGCCATGAAGCCATCCTTAAGCCCCTGCAAGCCATGTGAGTGGTGTTCGTGTGACCATACCATATTGGGCAAAAGGAGGGAGTCCTTTAATGATTCCCTTAAGAGTGATTAAACCTTTTCATGCTTCCCCTAAACCATGCTTAAACTTAAATATGCTTAGATGGTGACTTCTCCCCACTAAGCTAGCTTACTTACCTGACCTCCCTCAGCCCAAATCAGTCCCTTGGTGGGTGCACCAAACCCAAATCCATGACTTGGACACATTTGAACCCAAAATAGCCCTCTCCCTATACCACTTAAATCAATTACCTTACACATGGCTAACCCCCATTGTTTGCACAAAACTCAATCCCTGGACTCACCGAGTCAAGATGATGACCTGACCTTGTCGGCCAGCCGCCTGGGTCCCGGAAAACACCATGGCCGAGAGCTTTATTTGAATTCAAAAATTCAAATTCACCTGGCTGAGCTGACCCAACTCAATTGGACTCCATGGTTATTCTTCCCTTGCATAGAGCAGCTGATCCCAAGCCCTACCTCCCCCTGGGAGGCCCTCCAGCTAGCTCTATTTAAACTCCACCACCTCTCGTCCAAAAAAGGTGATGAACCAGAACTTAACAAAACTCTGCCAAAATTGCTCCAGGACCTTCTCCTAACCCAGAGCAATTGATTCCCAGTGTCCCTTTGCTCTAATCCCCATTAACAGAGCTCAATTTCTTAATAAAAAATCCACTAAAAAATCAGGACAACTCTGAAACCTCCACCAAAATCAAATTAAACTCACCCACACCTGCACAAGATTTAGAGAAGAAGTTCCCCAGTGAAAGCCCCCTCACCAGGCCAGCCATCCTCTCTCTCGGCCAAGCTTTGAAATCGGCTTTGGTCACTTTCATACCTAGGCAATTCTCCAGAGCTAGAGACTTCATCTGGAGCTTCCTTGGGTGCAATCGAAGGTGCTACAACTCTCTGATTGAAGCTTCACTTCTCAGAGCCAAGGTATGGACCCCTTCTTCCTCCCGAGCTTCCAGCGATTCTCTATTTTGTTTGGTTCAATTCATAGCATGTAAACTGTATGGATGTGTTCGTCTCCTCAAGATGAATCCATAGAGCATAAGAACATGAATATCCATTGAGAAATGAGAGAGATCTTAGGGTTTGAGTGTGGACGGCTCTCGGGATACACCAGGCGGAGACGATGATCAGCCGTCGTTGGATCGAGTGTGCATCGAATGGACGGTGCAGATCACGTTGGATGAGTGAACGAGACATGAACCTCGGGCCCCCGGAGCACTGAGTCAGATGGCTGCGTCGAATAGGGAGGCGACGCGTGGGCTTTCGGAGCTGCAGAGGATGAGTCGGCACCGCGTGGATAAGTAGATAAATAGAGTATTTTTTTTATTTATTTAATTACCCATAACTTCAAAAATCCATATCTTTGCATAGAAAAATCAGAAAAATAAACTAAAAATACCCTCTTGCTCAGTGAATAGAGGAGAATAATGTGGAAAAAGAATTGAGTTAGTTTGATGAGTATTTTATTTTTAATTAATTATTTACTCATTTCAATTTTTTAATTCTCCATTTGTATAGAAAATTCACCATGGCCCATATGGCTTTTGTAGCATCTGATCTTGGGAACATTCCCTGAATTTTTTAAGGTCAGAGGCCACCTCTATGGCAAGTTATTGATTTTCAAAATTTTTGTGTCTGTTTTGGCATTTTAATTGCAATAATTACCATGTTGCTTAGAAAATTCTAGGAAACTTTGGGGAAGTATCTTAGGACTAGAGGACCCTAGGAAAATTATGGTTTGAGTTAATTCATTAAGAATAACCCTAATTGGCCTAAATACTCAAAACTAAATTTTAATTAATTTGGGTTAACCATACATCAAAATAACTTGAAAATAATTCTCCACTAGTCTTTAGGATCAGGGAAACCTCACATAAAAATTTGAGATCAATTGGAGGTGATTAGCCCCACTAAATGGACTAATTAAGTTACATGACCAAAATTAAATTTTAAAAATTTATAACTCCAAAAATACATTTAAAAAATTCACCAAAATTATTTTAGGGCTTCTCTGATGTTAGTGGAGTCTATGAAAATTAAAATTAAAATTTTCTAAAAATCTTCATTTTTAATCATATTTTAATATTTTAATAATTAAAAAATAATAAAAATCATAAAAATATTAAAAATCATAAAAATGTCATATTTTGCTTCCTAATCACTTAGCAACAAACCAAATATTTTTCCTAAATCTATAAGTTAAGATATTGAATTTTAAAGGCTTAAAACAATTTTTAATATTAAAAAATAAATTTCCTTACATTTTCACTAAATTAATTCTAATAAATAAAAAAAATCAGAAAAATATAAAATTTGTTTCTCTGAACTCCTTGAAATCAGAGAGATTTATGAAAAATATAAAATCCATTTTTCAACTTTAACTTTATTTTATAATTAATTAACACTCTAAAAATTAAAATAATTATAATAAATAAAATATACTTTGAAAAATCACCAAAATTAGTCCAAATGGTCCTCTGGTTAGTACGAACATCCCATAATTTTCCTAAGAATTGAAACCTTACCTTGGTCATGTTATTGAATTTTTATTGAAAACCCATATTTTTCATAAAAATAAATATATAAATTAAATTAAATTCAGAAAAATCATATTTTCTCCTCTAATATCTTAATTGACATGTGAGTGAAGTAAGATAAAAACTTCAAGCTCATTTGAGCTCAATTAGATGAGTTATGAAATAATTAGGCTTAAAACGGCATAATATCAATTAAGAATTTTTACCCCTAATTAAAACTTTAGGTTTAATCAAAATGGAGGGTAAAATATTTGATCTTAATTTTCTCTTAGATGATTGAAATTTTGAGAAATTAAAGGGTAGGAACCTATTAATCATTTCTAATAATCAAAGAGAAAAATGAAACCTTAATTAATTAAATAATTTAAATTTTGGAAGATTAATTGAAATTTGAATTATTAAAATAAGGAGTATAACTTAGGGAGACTATAACCCTCTAATTTAAGGTCCTTAAATAAATCACTTTAATAATATTCATCTCTTAAATAAATTCAAAAATGATAATTGAAATTAATAATTAAATAATTAAAAGGAAAATAAACCTTAATTAAATTAAAAGCTTAAAACATTAAGTAATTTAACAATCAAGTTAAAATAAGTTTAAAACATTAAGATTAATTTGAAATCACTTAAAAACAAATCTAGATCAAAGTTGAAATATTAGAAATCAACCTCAAAATAATTCATAATTAAAAAAAAAGCAAACCAATTAAAAATTAACCTAAAATATTTCAATTAAATTAAAATTAAATCATTAAAATCTAAATTGAATAATCTAAACACCTCTTTCAACCCAAATTAATCTAATACATTGAAATCATTTAAAATGTAAAGATTTAATTAAATTAAAACAACTTGAACACTATTCCAAACTTAAAATTATTAAAATTTCATAACTAAATTAAACCATTTTAAATCATCAATTCCAATGTTAAATCATTAAAATGTTTAATAAATTAATTTGCCCTTAAAGGCTTTCGTTATGATAACTCTTAAATGGAGCATTAAGTGAAATGTCACTCCACTCTTAGGATAATCAAACATATTAATTCACTGAGCAAAATAAAATTTAACTAAATTCTTGGATGATTAACTCACCAGTACAATAAAATTCATTTGGACTCAAAATAATCTCAGAAATATTGAAAAAGTGTTTAGGACTCATCCTAAGCACTTTCTCAATATGATGAGATGTTTTAGAAGAACAACTGAACTTAATTATTCTTTGATGAAGAAAATCATCCTTAACAAAGCACAAGAACCTAGACGTCATAGGAATTGACTAGCTATAGGATTAGGACTTTGGTAGACAACCAAAACCTTCCCTTAGCTTTACTTAGGTATTTTTCTTGCAAATTATATAATTGCCTTAACATGTGCTTTAAGTGTAGCTTGGGATGACGGGAAGACCCTTCAGGTACGCTTTTATTTTATTGCAAGTTAGTTACATATACTGCGCTTTACTTTTCTTGCATGTTAAACAAGATTGTTGCATGAAAACTGAAACCTTTAGGATAGCCACAAAACTGAAACCCAAAACTAAATTAAAAGTCACAACAAGATAAAATTCACCGCCACAACATTTCAAAATATAAAACAACTCAAAGTTTAATCACAAACAGAACACAAAACTACAACTATAACCAAATTAAAACGTCTTGTTCGATGATCGGGAATACCTCGGATGATGTAACCTACGTGTTGCTAACGGGATTTCCCACGGTCTAAATAAAAGTGTGGAACTCATTCAGTTGAGTTTAGCAAATTCATCTGGACTAAGTGAATCCGATAAAAATAACGGTGCCGGAATGATGGAACCGTGGGATCTTAACCTGTGTTGTTATAATCAACTTTAAGATTTGTTTTAATTAAAACATTAAAGACATTTGGACTTTAAAACTTCTAAACCAAAACACTTCTCTCATCTCCTGATTTTCATTTTTCTAAAACTAAACCTCTGCAATAACAAGGAGCTTGGAGCATAGTGGGCAGCACGGCCATCGTCGTCAGCAAAACTGGAATCTACATCAGCAAAACTATTCTTAGCATTAAATAACCAAGCCATAGGATTTCGAGGTAGTTTGCCTAGTGCAACATAAATCCTCAACATTTTTGTTAGGCACTTGCATAATCATTGTGCAAATTAAGTCCTAAGCGGTCTTAGGATTCCGAGGTAGCTGTTCGATACTACATAAACCCTCACATTTTCGAGGCTACTTGTGTGATTATATTATACAAATATAAGTCCTAATTAATTAAAATTGGCAGGATTGAAACATTAATATACTCTTAAATTGAAGCCAAACAATAGGATAGTTTGGGAAGTTGCCAAGATTCTTCTTGGATCCTCAGCTTCTCCTACTTCTCTTCCTTTGGACTCCTAAAATTAATTGTTCCAAATTCGAGCTAATCCCTTTTGAAATTTCCAAAATCCAATCCTTTGAAAACCTTAAACTTTGAAATTCTTAAGAGCAAAACCACTGATCATTATCGAGAGTTTTCTTAAGTGTCTTCAGATATTTAAGATGTAATTAACTTTGGGGCTTGCCCTTAGAGGGAACTTTAAGAACCCGGGTAATATAAACCCTTCTTAATTCCTTTATATTAAGCAGGGGAACTTGTCGGCTTATAAAATTTGTTTGCGGACCAAACGAATGTCACAAATTTTTTAGTTTATTTAATCGAGCCCCATCATCAAGCAGTGTGTTTATTCTTCGAGATAGATACACGGTTTGTGGTGTGGTGCTCGTTTACATAAACTATTTGGGACGTGAGATCGGTTTGATTTCATATCTTAAAATTTTCAAATTTAAAATTATTTTCAAAATCAAATGCTACTTTCTAAATTATATATATATATATATATATATATATTAAATTTAAAATTTAAAATTCGCCGACAATTTCTGTAGATGACCCCTTTTCAAAAATATGACTTAACCTAAAAATATGCCGACAGCAGGGTCAGGGATAACTTCTGGGGCAGATTTCTCCTACTTCTCTACGAGAAAAAACTGCAAAAGAAAATCTCGAAAGCCCTTGTTGGCACGGTTGAGGATAAATTTCGGGATGGCTTTCTCCTATGTCTACACTAATGAAGATCCTGAGAGAAGATCCTGAAGGTCCTGGTGGGCATGATCAAGGATAACTTTCAAGAAAACATTCTTTTTCCAGGAAATCCACGATCATCTGCTGAGCAGAGATGGGGACTCCATCTTCATCCTCATCTTAAATCTCTCATATTGATGACAAAAAGTGTTGTGAAAAACGACAACAATAAAGTGAAAAATGGAACGAGAAAATTGCACACAGAAAATAACTAACACCAGAGCGACACACATATTTACGTGGTTCGGCAAATTTGTCTACTTCCACGGAGCTGCAGAGGATTTTATTACTCCAAGGAATTACACCGTCGAGCATCTCGACGTTTACAAGAAAATCTTTATTTTCTTCTCTCCCTTCCTCTCTTTCTCTCTTCCACTCATTCTCTCTTAGAGGACTTGTCTTGGCCCTTGCTTTGCTTGGTGTTGACCTCATTTTTGATGAGGTCTTCTCTTCTCTCTTTAGCACTTAGGATCTAGCCTTAGGCTTTTCCTTTGACTATCTTAGAGGACTAGAATTGGGACCCACCCCTTTAGAAGTTTGAACCACTCCTTGCCTCCTTGCAAACCCCACAAGCTTGATTGCAGACCCCTAATCACCTAGAGGGTTGAAATCAAATGTGAAGGTTTAAAGGATGAGTTCCCTATAGGACTCTTTCGGCCTTAGGACCACCCACAGGTGGCTCTGGTGCAGTGAGGGTTGACTTACACACTCACTACACTCACACTCTACACTCTCACACACACAATCCAAATCCTAAAACCACACCCATACCCAACTTGACTTCTTGACTCATGTAGGTAATTCATATGGATGGACCTTAACCCCTAAGCCCTTGGCTAAGAGGGTTATGAACAACATAGTGAATGCCTCAAATGAGTCCCCTCATGGCTCATATAGGCTTAATATGACTTCAAGGCTCAACCAAAGTGATTCCATTTTGATCAAATTTGATCAATCTTCATTCTTCCAAAATTTCAATTTTTGGCCCTGGGGCCCCGGCCCCACCAAACCTACCAAATGCCCTTGAAACTACCCAAAATTTGCAAAATCACCTAAATTACCCAAAATTCCCCAAAATCATTCCTAAACATTTCCCTCCACTCAAATTGATCATCCATAGCCAAAAATACCAAAAATTCCAAAAGTACCCCCAATACTCTCCAAATACCCAAAATACCTCTCTTGACCCAAAAATCCAAAAATTCAGAAAATTCCTAAAAAAAATCCAAAAAATTCCAAATATTCCCAATTTCATTTTGTCCAACTACACCATGAGCCAATTTTTTCACGTTACCCCACTTTTACCAAAACCCCCAATTTAGCCCATTCTTAACCCAAGTGAGCCCAATGTCAAACCAAACCTACCCAATTGACCCCAATTTTGTTCCAATTCAATTCTAAACTTCAATTCAATATCAACAATATCAATCTAGACCAAATCCAAGTCCAATTTGGTTGAAATTTGGGTCCAATTTCACTTTTGAGCTTAAGGCCCAATTTGGAACCATGACCCAAACTTAGCCCAAACCAAACCAATTCAACTTCAATTAACCCCAAACCTTTTCTAAACCTTCCCTAACATCCCCATAAACAAAAAACTAACATGATTTACCCAAAATTTACACCCAAACCCCACTCAAATTCAACCCAAAACCAAAAAGCCCAATTTGACCTACATTAACCCCTTTACCAAAGAAGCCCAAATCCAACCCAATTCAAACCCAAATCACTCCAAACTTGTTTCAAATCAATCATGACACATCCTTAAACAAAACTCAACATTTATTTGGCATGGCCCTTTGCAAATTTTTCTATTCAAAAGCCCATTTTCAAACCTAAAGGCCCACTTCCTTAAATCACTTTAAAAGCCCACCCAAGACCATTTCAAAAGCCCAAGTTTTCAATCCAAAGCCCACATGACATTTCTCCACATCATCCATTTAATCAAAATCACCCCTAAGTTTTAAAATCATCATTAAACCATTCCAAATCAAGCTTCATGAAAATTCTCCACCAAAATACCAAAATTCCTAAATTCTACTTCCATGAAATTGACCCAGCTTTATCCTAAGCCATAGGCAAGCCATGAAGCCATTCTTAAGCCACATGCAAGCCATGTGAGTTATTTACATGTGACCTTACCACATTGGGCAAAAGGAGGAGGTCCTTTAAGCACTTCCTAAAAGCCATTAACCTTACTTATGATTACCCTTAACCCAATATATAATCCACATATTCTTGGATGGAAACTTCTCCACTTAAGACCAGCTGACCCAACTGATTCACCCAGCCCAAAACCAGGTCATGGGGAGGTGAACCAAACCCAAAATCATGGGTTGACTAATTTGAGCCAAAATACACCCTTACCTCATTCCACTTTGATTCAAACCCTTTACACATGGTAGCCACCAATTTGCTTCAAAAACATCAAGCCCTGACCCACCTGAACCTGAGGGTGACCCATGCCTGCCGGCCAGCCGCCTGGATCGCCGGAAAACACCATGGCCGAGACCTTGGGAGGAGCCAAACTTTTCAATTCTGCCTTGCTGAGTTGTCCCAGCCCAATTGAACACCATGACTGTTCTTCTCTTGCATGGAGCAGCTGATCCCAAGCCTTAAACCCCCCCTGGGAGGCCCTCCACCCTCTCCTATTTAAACACCACCTCCTCTCAGCCATGAGAGGTGCTGAAACAAACCTTAAGGAAACTCTGCCAAAATCATTCCAGACCACTCTCCACACATAGAGCATTTGATTCCCACTGGATTCCAGCCTCTAATTCCTCCAAGTCGAGCTCGATTTTGAGTTCAAATTTTAGCATAAAAACCAGGACACTTCTTCACAGCGAGCCAATCCCCAAATTGATTGATCCTACACCTTAACCAGACCAAGAGAAAAGGTTTCCCCCTAAAAGCCCCCTCACCAGGCCAGCCATTGCTTCCAGCCTCCAAGCTTTATGATCGGGCTTGGTCGAAATCATACCTAGACAATTCACCAGCCCAAGGGACTTCATCTGGAGCTTGCTTGGACCCAATCGAACTTGACACAACTCTCAGATTGAAGCTTCACTTCTCTGAGCAAAGGTATGGACTCACTCTTCCTCCCAAGCTTCCAGAGATTCTCAATTTAGTTTGGGTCAATTTCAATACATATTTACCATATGGATGTGTTCGTCTCTTCAAGACGAATCAATAGAGCATAAGAACTCAAAAATTCGTTGAGAATCGAGTGAGAAATTAGGGTTAGAAGGTTGACGGTCACGGGTTCACACCAGTCGTAGACGATGACTGGGAACCGTTGGATCTCGCGTGTATCGGGTGGACGGCCAGGATCGCGCCAGACAGAGTAATGGGACATGAACCGTGGGCCTCTGGAGCGCTGAGTCGGATGGCGGCGCAGAATCAAAACACGCCGCGTGGCCTTTCGGAGACGCCGAGGTTGAGTCAGCGCCGCGTGGATAAGTAGGAAATTAGGATTTTTTTATTTATTTAATTACCAGAACTTTGAAAATCCATAACTTTATGTAAAAAAATCACAAAAATAAAATAAAAATACCCTCTTGCTCAGTGAATAGAGGAGAATAATGTGGAAAAGAAATCAAGTAATTTCATCAAGTATTTTATTTTTACTGATTTATTTATTTTCTGCATTGTTTTAATTCTTCATGCATATAGGAAATTCACCATGGCATGAGACCATAGGGGGGCTTTTGAAGCCTCTGAACTTGGAAACATTCCCTGAATTTTCCAAGGTCAGAGGTCATCCCTATGAGGAGTTATTGATTTTTCAAGTTCATGTTACTGTTTTGAGTATTTTAATTCTAATAATTAGCATGTTGAGAAATAAATTATAGGAAAATTTGGTGATGTTTCTTATGACCAGAGGGACCTAGGAAAAATAATTTTTGAGCTAATTCACTTTGAACAACCCTAATTGGCCTAAACACCCAAAATTAAACTTTAATTAATTAGGGTTAACCACTCATCAAATTAACTTAAAAACAATTCTCCACTGTCCTCTAGGGATAGGAGAACACCACATAAAAATTTGAGATCAATTGGACTTGGTTAGCCCTACCAAATGGGTTAATTAAGCCCCATGAATAAAAACAAATTTTAAAAATTTATAACTCACAAAATACTTTTCAAAAATTCACAAAATTGGTTTTGGAGCTTCTCTGATATCAGAGGAACTTAGGAAAATTAAAATTATAATTTTCTAAAAAAGTTTATTTTTATCAATATTTTAATAATTTCAATAATTAAAAAATAATAAAAATCACAAAAATATTAAAAATCACTAAAATGTCATATTTTGAATTCTAAACACTTAGGAACAAACCAAATATTTTTCTTAAGTCCCTAGAATAAGATATTGAATTTTGAAGATTTAAAGTAATTTTTAATATTAAAAAATGTATTTTTCAACCTTTTCACTAAAATAATTCTAATAAATCAAAGAAAAATCAAAAAATTATAAAAATTGGTTTCTGGCTTCTTTGATATCAGAAAGATTTTTGAAAAATATAAAATTTATTTTTCAACCTTTATTTTATTTTTAAATTAATTAATACTCCAGAACTCAAAATAAATATAATAAATAAAATAAAATTCAAAAAATCACCAAAATTTGTATAAATGGTCTTCTGGTCCTTAGGAGTGCCCCATAATTTTCTTAAGGATAGCAAAATTTCGTTGGCCATCTTATTGAATTTTCCTTGGAAATCCCTATTTTCTACAAAAAATAATTATATAAATAAATTAAATACAGATAAATCACATTTTCGCTTCTAATATCTTAATTGACATGTGAGTGAAGCCACATAAAAATTTCAAATTCATTTAAGCTCAATTTAGTGAGTTATGGAATTATTAAACTTGAAGGGCAAAATGGTAATTAAAACTTTCAACCTCTAATTAAAATTTTAGGCTTAATAAAATGAAAGAGTAAAATAGTTGATCTTAATCTGATTTGAATGATTGAAATTTAAATAATTAAAGAGTAGAAACCCATCAATTAATTTTAAGAATAAACCTTAATTAATCTATTAATTGAATTTGGAAGATTAATAAAAATTGAAATTATTAAAATAGAAATATTATTTAAGAAGATATTTATTCTTCAATTTAAAAATCCCTAAATTAATCACTTCAATAATATTTAATTCCTAATGATAATCTAAATTTAAGTCTTAAATACTAAAAGACTTAGTCATTAAATTAAATTAAAAATTAAAATATTCAAACTAAATTAAATCAAAATTTCAATTAAATTAATACTTTAATAATTAAATTAAATCATCTTTTAAAACATAAAAAAATATTAAATTAAAATTAAAATAAAATTAAAATAAAATTAAATTAAAATTTAAATTAAAATTAAAGTAAATTAAATTAAATTAAATTAAATTAAATTAAAACATATTAAATTAAATTAAATTAAATCAAAAATTAAATTAAAATAAAAATCAAAACTAAATTTAAAATAAAATTGAATTAAAATTAAATTAAAATTAAATTAAATTAAATTAAATTAAATCAAACCAAATTAAATTAAATTAAATTAAATTAAATAGAATTAAATATAACATCACTTAAGACATAAAGAATTCGAAACAGATCTAAAATAACTTGAACACTATTTCAAACTTAAATCCATTAATTAAAAATTAAATTAAATCACAAATCACTAAAACATCATTTGCCCTTAAAAGCTCTTGTTATCATAACTCCTAGATGGAGCATTAGGTGAAGTGGCACTTCACTCATAGGATATTCAAACATCCTAGTTCATCGAGCAAAAGAACAAAACTTAATTAAACCTCGGATGATTACTTCACTCGATTAATTAAATCCATTTGGACTTAGAACAATCCTAGCAATATTGAAAAGATGTTTAAGACTCGTCTTAAGCACTTCCTCAATATAATAGGATGTTTATAAGAACAATTGAACTTAATTGTTCTTTGATGAAGAAAATCGTCCTTAAACCAAAATACAAGAACTTAGAGCGTCATAGGAGATGACTAGCTATGGGACTAGGACTTTGATAGTACAACCAAAACCTTTCCCTTAGCTTTACCTAGGTACTTGTTGAAATATTTAAATGACTTAACATGTGTTTTAAGTGCAGCTTGGGATGATGGGAAGACCCTCCAGGTACGCTTTTATTTTATTGCAATTTACTTTATTGCAAATGCACTCTATTTTTCTTGCATGATAAACAACTGTTGCATGAAAACCAAAACCTTTAGGATAGTCCCTGAACTGAAACTAAAACTAAATTTAAAATCACTGCAAGATAAAATTCACCGCCACAACATTTCAAAATGTAAAACAACTCAAAATTTAATCACAAACAGAACAACAGAACTACAATTGCAACTAAATTAAAAAGTCTCGTTGAATGATCGGGAATACCTCGGATGATGTAACCCACGAGTTGCTAACGGGATTTCCCACGGTCTAAATGAAAGTGTGGAACTCATTCGGCTGAGTTTAGCAAATTCATCCGGACTAAGTGAATTCAATGAAAATAACGGTGCTGGGATGACGGAACCGGTGGGATCTTAATCGGTTCTCGTTATAATCAACTTTAAGATTTGTTTTAATTAAAATATTAAAAACACTTGAATTTTAAGATTTCTAAACCAAAACACTTCTCTCATCTCCTGATTTATGACTTCTAAAACTAAACCTCTCCAACAACAAGGAGCTCGGAGCATGGTGGGCGACACGACCATCGTCATCAACAAAACTCGGGTCTACTTCGAAGAAAACCTTTCCTAGTTTTAAACAACAAAGCCATAGGATTTCGAGGTAGTTTGCCTAGTGCAACATAAATCCTCAACTCTTCGTTAGGCATTTGCATGATCATGTCATGTAAATTAAGCCCTAACCGGTCTTAGGACTCCGAGGTAGTCGTTTGGTACGACACAAACCCTCACATCTTCGAGGCTATTTGTATGATTTTATCATACAAATATAAGTCCAAATTAATTAAAATTGGCAAGATTGAAATATCAAATAATATTAGGATTTTCTTAAAACCGAGCCAAACAATGTGATAGTTTGGGAAGTTGCCAAGATTCTTCTTGGATCCTCAGCTTCTCCTACTTCTCTTCCTTTGGATCCTCAAAAGTAACTTGTTCCAATTTTGAGTCATTCCCTATTAAAAATTTTCATAAATCCAATTGTTTGAAAACCTTAAACTTTGAAATTCTTGAGAGCAAAACCACTGATCATTATCGAGAGTTTTCTTAGATGATTCCCGTCATTTAAGATGTAATTAACTATAGGGGCTTGCGCTTATAGGGAACTTTAAGAACCCAGGTAATATAAACCCTGCTTAATCCATTTATATTAAGCAGGGGAGTTTGTCGGCTTATAAAATTGGTTCGGAGACCAAACGGATGTCACAAATCTTCTATTTTATTTAACCGAGCCCCATCATCAAGCAGTGTGTCTATTGTTCGGGATAGATACACGGTTTGTGATGTGATGCTCGTTTATATAAACTATTCGGGATGTGAGATCAGTTTGATTTCATATCTTAAAATTTTCAAATTTAAAATTATTTTCAAAATCAAATACTACTTTTCAAGTTATTTATTTAAATTAAATTAAAAATTCACCGATAATTTCTGTAGGCGACCTCTTTTCAAAATAAAACACACAACCTAAAAATACGCCGACATACTTCTGGTGACTCCGCTGGGGACTAATTCCTCTCTCCATTTTGATTAGATGGTTTTGCTTTCATAAATCGGTAGTGAGCCAATGCCCCTAGTGGACCAAACTACCATTCTTCCATTGGAATACCCCGTTCATTTCGTCTTGAACGAGTATAACCAACTCCTCTCCGATTTAGGAGCCACTGTTTAGACACCCCTAGCGGCGAGAGGTTCCGAGATCCTTTTACCTCTTTTCTGAGGAGGGGTGGACCCCCAATAGGTCTTAGTTTAGGAGCGGTCCTTCGAGTCGAGAAGTCTTGCATGAGACTTTCTCTTTCTTTCCAATTCTGAATCGGATTCCTTACCTTCTCTACACCTTTGAACATTCTGTTCCTAATAAACAAACCCTCTAATGAACGACTCTTTTAACAAATAATTCCTTTTTTATAAATACATGAACAAAAATGTGTTCGGACTCTTTTCGATTCCTTTCTTTTCGTCCAAATGAGAAGAAGCATAATTTGGAACAGACAATCAGAATCTACCTTGCCGAAAATGTCTGCCCCGAAGCTGATTTTCTCCTTCACCAATGGACTGGACTTCGTTGTGTAAAAAGATGAGCTGCCCGACAATGGCATCATCCATTTTGGGCAAGGATTCGAGAACACAAATGTCAAGATCACGGGTGTTACCCTTTTCACACTTACGGACAAAGTATCCGAAGCCGAAAGACCTTTGATCGAGTTCAACCTTAAGTCAACTCAAGAGTTCCCTCCCCTGCAAAAGGTTCCAGCTGAGAGGAATACTACTGTCCATAGGAAAACTGTTATCTCTACCTCCACCGGTCTAGTCGTCTCTGCACCTACCCCGGCTTCCGCCAAACTAAAAGGGAAGAAAATTCAAATTTGTAACGAGCATGTTACCGTGGAGGGTACAGATTTACGTGCAAGACCTTCTATTTTCGAAATTGGGTCCAGCTCAAGGGTTCCACCCTAACACAGACTCAGAGAAGAAACAGAGGAAGAAAGATTGCCGGGAAAGCCGAGAGCCGCCGAAGTTGCTTTCTTGGAAGAAATCCCCGAGTACACACCACTACTCGAGTACATACCATTGCACGAGTATACACCGCTTTTGGAGGGAAGTAGATTCCATCCCCTCTCCGCCGCAGTCGACGAGGAAAATGTCCGCAAAATTGCTTCGCATTACCTCGACCCGCATACTATATCGACAGCCGAAAGAAAAGGGCTAGGATTACACCATTTGCCCGACTACAGACTGTGATAGGGAAGTTAGCAAATAAAGAGAAATGTCTTGTATCAGAGATTTTAAGAAGAATAGGGCGGGTGCCAGCCAAGTCCCGTCTTGGGCCGCGAGTAGAACCCGTTAGCGCCGCAGAAAAGCCGAATAAGAAGATGAAGGCTAGTCCACCTGTTATTATTTTAGGATTACAGATCAGGGAGGATACCACCTTCCAGCATTCAGCCGACAGACCATCCGGTCCTAGGCCTTATGCTGCTAGAAGGATGGTATGGCGTCCTACTACTGGCCAATTAAGACCGAATCAACGACCAGAAAAGGAAAGTCTCGTCAGGAGACTCGAATCCGAAGAGAGCGCCATTGCAATTAAGGGAACTCTCAAGAAAGAAACCCAACGGTCATCGCATGATAACTGCGAAACCACACGAAAAAGACCATTGGAAGACGCTATGAAAAAGCTAAGAACCGACATTCAACGATTAGCAAGAGAAAGAGAAGAAAAGTTTGGAGATGAGGTTGACTCGTCGGAGTTCATGGATGACGAATATGTGGAGATCAACATGGTTGAAACACGAGCATCGTCAGCTTTGCAAGGTGCTCCGGCAGTTGTGGAGAGAGATGAACCGGAAGCATGAAGAGCACAAATTCGAGAAAAAGATGATACAATCTCTCAAATGGCAAAAAAGATGGAAGAGATGGTTGCAGCCCTAGCCACTCTTCAGAGTCAGGCTCAACCCCCAAGAGAAATGCCTCCAGAAGTTATTCATATTACAGACGAAGGAAAAGAGATTACATCCGTTAACGGAGACGATCAGTCAAAGAAAAACTCTACTCATAATATGATTCCAAAGAAGGACATCAAGAACATGGTAGAACAGCAGGTGCGAGAAGCCTTAGCACACTCTAAGAGCGGAGCATCTATTCAGACGGGTACACCTTACCCCCAAGAATTTGATGCAGTACAATACCCAAAAGGCTTCGTACCACCTGTACCGGAAATCCTCGACAACATGTTGCACATTTTCGTGCTAGTTGTTGCAACGCCGGTGGAAGTGACGCCTTACTCTTCCGACAATTCGTCAGCAGCCTGTCAGGAATCGCCTTCGATTGGTATGCAGAGATACCGAACGGTTCGGTAAAGACATTTTCAGAATTAGAAAACCTCTTCGTGAAACGGTTTGCCGGAGCTCAGCACCATATCACCATCGGTGACTTAGTGGTGGAGAAACAGAAACCGAACGAGACTTTAGTGGACTACATACTTCGATGGAGAAACCTAAGCATGAAGTGTGAGCCACAGCCTACAGAGCGGCATGCGATCGGTATCTTGTTTAAAAGCATTCACGGCCGATAAGCACTTCTCCTTAAGGGATTTACGATTAAGACTTTCGAGAAGTTGTTAAGCGAGGCCGAAGCTTGCAAGAGGAAGCGGAACAACTAAGTTTCGTCGACAAAATAAACAAACGAAGCCTATGAAGACATTTGAAAAGAAATCCGGGATCGTCGCGGCGATCGATAAGGGCGAACAACCAATGCAAATACAACGGAGTAGTCGCGATCCAGCTATCAACAACCTCAGCAGAACTACCAACAGCCTCAACCCGGTTATCAGCCAACCAAACAATATGTGCAACCGCCTCGCCCACAGCGCACGTTAAAGGAGCTTATAAATAGAGAATACCCACTCAAGAATGAGGCAGTGCCAAAGATGTTCCGCAGTTTGATGAAGACTTCGGATTTTCGACTGCCAGAACCCAAGAAGCCAGAAGAAGTTAATAAGAAGGACCATCCCAACTACTGCCCTTACCACCAGATGCTTGGACATAAGATAGAGGATTGCATCACCTTCAAGAGTTGGCTTGACAACAATCTCCGAAATGGGAACATAACGATCCCGAAGGAATACATGAAAGAACCCCAGAAAGGAGGTTCTGTCAATGTTATCTCAACGAATCCCATTGTTCCGATAGACCCTTACACAACTGATGATGGATGGAGTACCGCTTGGACGAAGTCATCAAAGAAAATTTTGGATCGCATCCAAATCGCTTCGGCACGTTCTTCAGCTCAGAGTTTGAAACCCGTCAAGCCGGTGCTATCGCTTGCAATTGAAGAACCGCCCCAGGAAGAAAATATCATAGAAAAGAAGGAGATCGAAGAAGAAGAAGAAAAGATCGAGGCTCCTAGGGCTAGACTAGGGGATGCTCATCCTAGGATGGTTGTTTCCGATTCGGGGGAAACATTCCTCGAACCTCTGACTCTGTATGATTATTTGCTCGCTCCGGCGGGATCTTATAATAATAAGAGTTATGGCGTTGGCTACGTTTTGACTGTTTCTAACGATCACGTAACTAACGACAACCAATTTAATCCTGATCCCGATTTCGATACCAATAACAATTCTCAAATCATATATAACCTCGACAATCACGATAACAAAGAAGACATTCACCAAGAAGGCTACGAAAGTTCAACAAGCAATGAGTCTATTTGTGAATTTCAAGGAACTCCAATCACAATAGAGTTAGAGCTTTTAGATTTCGAAGCAACTCCAAAAGAACTCGTCATGCCGATTCAAAAGGAGACACTCGTAAACTCGGCACTCGGATTCGAAGAAATCACGAAGTCAACTTAAGGAGCGGAAGGGTTCTACCTCCAAGAATGGGTCCAAAAGATAAAGGAAAGCGAGTGATTGTTCAGGAAGAATCAACCCCAGCAGAAGAATTGCTCATTCGAGAAGAAACTGAGACACATGATAACAAAGTGGACTATAACGTGCTAGCCCATCTTAGGAAATTACCAGCCAAACTGAGCATCTACGATGCTCTCATCTTATCAAAAGAGATGAGGGAAGCTCTGATCAAGGCCTTACTTGATCCGAGAGATTTGTTTAGCTCGAATGGCTGGAGATTCCTTGGACGAGGTTTGCTCGTTAAAGGAACAGCGAGGTGTTACCTTCACGGACAGTGATCTACTACTTGGGACAGCCGATCACAACCGACCGTTGTACATTTCAGTTACAATCGGAAAATTTACTCTCTCCAGAGTATTGGTGGATCCAGAGCATCAATCAACATAATGAATCTTTGGACGCTAGCATACTTGGAAATTGATGCTCGCTAGCTTGAGGCGGACAAGATGTTACTAAGAGGATTCAACCAGAAAGGAGAAAGAGCCCTTGGATCAATAACACTGTTGATGAAGACCGGTGACTTAGCAAAGACAACCGTAAAATTTCATATAATTGATTATGAAACATCGTTCAACGTGCTACTGGGCTGACCGTGGATACATGAAAACCGGATGGTACCATCGTCTCTACATCAGTTCATAAAATACTACGAAGGAGGAGAACGGTGCATTAAAGGTGATTTGCAACCTTTCTCCGTACATGAGATTGGAATCCATGAAGATGCAGCTTATTACGCACCTCCGAAGAAAACAATCTTCTCCAGAAACATTGTGTCAAATGAAGCAAAAGAAATTCGAGACGATGAAGAACCTGAAGTTCTAGTCCAACAGTCACTCACCACTCCCTTACGACGAGATGGTGAAGGTTTCTCCATAACTCGTATCCGAGGTCGAGGCCGGGGACGAGGTTGTGGAAGAGACACTAGGACAGTTGGACAAAAAAAGTCGGTGATCAACGTTGATTGGGAGAACAGCTCTGAGGAAGAAGAGGAAGTCAAGAAAGAAGCAGCTATAATAAACCGGAAGAAACCACAATTCAAGATTTCTCTCGAAGATGAGAAGAACGAAGAATACAAATCGATGTACGAGAAGATTAATTACTATGTACACACTATGACCCTGACCCCGATCCGATCTAATAAGATCGAGGGTATGGTGGTCAAAGAAGTACATACAGCGGTGCAAAGCCAATCAAATTTTACCGTGGCACTTCTTCTTCCAATACCGAAAGCGATGTACAATTTGAAGATGTCACTTCTTCCGAATTAATGGAATTACCTTTTGAGTGGTACTCTCCCTGTGTTCAAAATTTAATTCAGCGTGGTGCCTTACCTCGACAATGGACAAAAGGTCGATCACAACACTTCGAAAAATTATGGAACAATGCCGGTCGGCCTCCCAATTCAAAACATGGTCTCGGATTCGGCACAGTAGGTTCAGTTGACGATACGAAATTTTGTTTGGTTGTCACTTGTGAATCTAATGAAGACTGTTTGGAAACTACAAAAGATCTTAAAGATCTACAAATTGGAGACGCTCCTCCAGAATTCGAAGAAGAAATCAAATCTACAATAGATGAGTTAATGGAAGTTAACTTAGGTACTAACGAAAAGCCTAGACCAACCTTTGTTAGCTCCTTACTCAATAAAGAGGATTTCGAGGAAATGATCAAGCTATTAATGGAATTCAAGGACTGTTTTGCTTGGAGTTACGACGAAATGCCAGGATTAGCTCTAGAAGTTGCAGTTCACAGGCTAGGAGTGGATCCTACTTCCGTTCCAATCAGACAAGCTTCCAGAAGAATGCGTCTAGAAATTGAACAACAAGTAATAGCTGAAGTTAAGAAGCTAATCGACGCTAAATTTGTCCGTGAAGAACAATACCCTACTTGGCTAGCCAATGCGGTACCAGTCAGGAAGAAGAATGGTCAGATCAGAATCTGCATGGATTTCAGAGACTTGACCAAAGCATGTCCGAAGGATGAATTTCCACTACCAATCCCAGAATTGATGATCAACATCGCTTCGACACATGAAATATTCTCTTTCATGGACGGATCTTCAGGATACAACCAGATAAAGATGGCACCAGAAGACGAAAAGCTCACGGCATTCAGGACACCAATCGGAGTGTATTGCTACACAGTAATGCCATTCGGACTAAAGAACGCAGGAGCAACATACCAAAGAGCAATGACAAAGATTTTTGATGAGCTCATTCACAACCAAGTTGAGTGCTTATGTGGATGATGTGGTCATCAAAAGCAAACTGAAGGAAGATCACCTGTATGATTTGAGAATTGTCTTCGAGCGACTAAGGCAATACAACCTTAAGATGAATCCCTTGGAAATTCTTAGGATTTGTTGTCCGACATTGCGGAATCGAAATTGATTCGGAAAAGATTAAAGCTATCTTAGAGATGCCACCTCCAAAATCCTTAAAACAGCTACGATCATTTCAAGGGAAGCTGGCATATCTTCGACGCTTTATTTCGAACTTGTCAGGTAGGTGTCAACCCTTCTCGGCATTAGTTAAAAAGGACGCCAAATTCGTTTGGGAAGAGAAATGCCAACGGGCCTTCGAGGACATTAAACAATACTTAATGACACCTCCCTGTCTTAGCAGCCCCGGCCTCGGGTAGACCGTTGATACTTTATACCACGGCTCTGAAGACTCCCTTGGAGCCCCGCAAGCCTGTGTCAATGATGAGGGGAAAGAAAATGCTCTCTACTATTTAAGCCGTCGTTTGATTTCGATGGAAGTAAAGTATCCTCCAATTGAGAAGCATTGTTTGCCCCGATCTTTGCCTCTCAAAAGCTCGAGCATTACATGCTCTCTCATAAGGTCAACCTTATCTCGAAAGTTAATCCGTTGCAATATTCGATGACCCGTCCAACACTTTCCGCGCAGCTTGCCGTGTGGTCGATGATACTATTGCATTTTGACATAACTTTCGTGCCTCTTCGTGCAGTAAAGGGACAAGTCCTAGCAGACTTCCTTGCAGCAAACCCTTTGCCAGCAGAATCGCCTCTCAATGAAGACTTGCCAGACGAGCAGATAATGAACCTAGAAGACACTGATGATCGACGTTGGGAACTATACTTCGACGGAGCGTCCTCAGTATAGAAAGACAAAGAATTGCAAACGATAGTGCTCGGTAAGGCAGGAATCGGACTAATCTTTATAACACCAGAGCAGGGGATGTTAAGGTACTCCTACCATTTAACAGAGCCGTGCACAAACAATGAGGCAGAATACGAAGCCCTCATAACATGACTAGAACTTACCATTCAAATGGGAATAACGGATATCAACATCTATGGAGATTCTCAGTTGATCATTCAACAGGTTGCAGGACAATACAGAATCTTAAAGCCAAGACTCGATCAATACTTTCAGTATGCCATGAAATTGTTGGAACAAATTCCGAATGTAACAATCTACAAGATCCTCAGAAGAGAAAATGCTCTCGCGGATGCGCTGGCTCGCCTTGCAAAAGAATTTGCCTGATTACAAGATGAGTCAGTTGAAGTGTCAGTTCAAGGACGACAGGTCCTATCACAGCTCGACATGGATATGATACAGAAATAAGAAAAAATAGAGGAATCAGTTGCAGCAGTGATGGAAAACACAGAAGATTGGCGTTAGCCGCTAAAAGACTACCTGCAAACAGAAAAATTACCAGACGATAAGTCATTAGCACATCAAATCAAGAAAAGAGCTCTGTCTTACGCATTAATAAACAATACATTATACAGAAGGTCTTTTGATCAGATGTGGTTAAGATGCATGAGCAGGTCCGAGGCTCGTGCAATTGTCAAAGAAGTGCATTCAGGACTTTGTGGTGCTCATCAGTCGGGGCCGAAAATGAAAATGAAAATTAAAAGACTAGGGTATTACTGGCCCTCGATGATGATCGATTACATGAAGATTGCCAAAAGTTGTCACCAAGTGCTAAGTGCACGGAGTGGTTCTACACCAACCTCCAAATGTGCTACATCCAATGATCACATCATGGTCATTCGAGTGTTGGGGTACAAATATAGTGGGTCCGATGAACTACCTTCTTCGAGAGGACATCGCTTCATCCTTGCGACTACGGATTACTTTTTAAATGGGCGATGCAGTTCCACTCAGAGAAGTAAAGGCACACCACGTACTACAATTTTTCAAAAATCAAGTTGTTTACCGTTTCGGAGTACCGCGCAGAATCATTTCAGATAATGGGTTCGTATTTAGAAGTACAAAAATCAACAATTTTGTCAGAAGACATGGAATCAATTGGCGATATTCAACGATCTACTACCCAAGAGCAAACGGCTTGGTCGAGGCTTTTAATAAAACTCTTGTTCAGATTTTAAAGAAAACTTTGGACGACAACAAGAGAAATTGGCACGAGAAGTTGTTAGAAGCCTTATGGGCCTACAGGACAACTTTCAAGACTCCTACTCAGTCTACACCTTACACTTTGGTGTACGGGTCCGAGGAAGTTTTACCTTTAGAGGTTCAACTTCCATCACTCAGGATCGCAGTTGCAAATAAAATTACTACAGAAGAAAATGCCAGATTACGATTGAAAGAGCTGGAAAACTTGGAAGGAAAAAGACTTGCAAGCACAACAAAATTTGAACCGTACCAAGCTAAGATGATCCGGAGCCCATGATAAATTGGTCCGCCCAAGAACTTTCAAAGTTGGTGACTTAGTTCTTGTTCTTAGAAGACCTATTCGTGCACATCGCAAGATAGGAGGCAAATTTGAGCCGACTTGGGAAGGACCGTTTGTGGTCGAGGCAGTCTACTCAGGAGGCTCCTACCAACTTGTGAATTGTCAAGGAGAACGACAAATGCTTCCAATCAACGGACGATATTTGAAGATGTATTACGCAACCTGATGTTTCGAAGGGTGGCCTCTAAAATAGAGATTTATCCCTAGAAATACGGGTAAAGTAATCACTTTGTGATAGGGTCCGAACCCAAAAACATAAAAAATGGGTAAAAAAAATATATGTGCTAAAAATAAAATATATGAAAATCATAATAATAAAGTTTTACCCTTCTTTTCAAATTAAATCTTGTTCCTGATCTTTCTTCATCTTTTCCTACTTTCCTTAAAAATTAAAATTGGAGTAAGTGAATAAGAGTCTTCGATGATAAATAATTTCTTAATGTTCTTGTTCTTAGTACGGCCACCCGATCCTTTCCTTGTCTTTTGTGCAGGGGAAATGTTGAACGGGCGGTTGGTCCTAAACTTTAGAAATGGCGTGAGTCTCGCACTTGATGAAAAGAGGGTGAAGGATGGAGCGATGATAGAGATTGACTCGGACTTCACACCAAGTTCGGCTTACGATACGAAGAAAATGATTGGATCCCAGTTGATCGAGAAGAACTTCACAGTCAAACAATGATGAAAGTGGGAGGCCCGAGCCACCAATCCAACAACAAGAAAAGAAAAACAAACGCCGTAGAAGATAAGAAAATTTTGTTCGTGCTTGCTACAGCAGAAGGTAGGCTTGTCAGTGCCGCGCCCGCAGAAATTCAAGGAGTAAGAATAGCTACCCTCACTGCTACCCAGCGACGAAATAAGAATCGTCGTATTCGCAAAATGTTGACCAAGTTAGCAGAAGATCAACATGGACAGACAGTGGGTACTATTAGTGCAAATGCCCCAAAGAGACCGGTTCGCCGGGAACCAGAAAGAAGAAATCCAACTCCAAAAAGGTTGGAACAGATGAAAGAAATACCAGGGAGAGCAGAAATAGAGTCGGTGCCTCAACGCCGGGCAGATATACCAGACCCGAGGAGTCTTGTTGCGAAAGCAACCCCGGAGGATGTCCCTACAGAGACTATCCCCGAGGAGCCGAGACATGTAGGAGAACGTGCTCTGGGGTTGAGCCATACATCCCACAGTACGTTACCAGACACCGAGGACTTTAGATAATTCCAGAATATGAGCTGGAGAAAATGCAGCTAGTTGAAAAGAAGACCTTTGAATACTTTGAAAGTATTGGAGGCAGAAGAATCAACATTTTGGAAGGCCTCGAGTTACACACAGGTGTATTCTCATAATAGGAGCAACAGCAGATTGTGGATTTCATTTTAGAACTTCAGAAGATGGGTCGAGCAGGCCGTCTGAGAGAAAAGACTTATTCAGAACCCCGGAAATGGATGCCAGGGAAAGGAAGAGTCACAATACAATGCAGATGTTGCTATAACTTCGCAGAAGACAAAAAAGGGAATCCACCAGGGATACTCCGTCACGGTGAGGTGGATCCCATGCTGAGAATAATTAAAAGAATGGTGAGAAGAATGATAACGTGGAGGGTATCGCTAGCGATCGCATACCCAACGGCTTGCATCATCAACATCTATCAGAAGGGCGACTGCATACCTCCACACATAGACCACCACGACTTTGTTAGACCTTTCTGCACAGTTTCGTTCGTCAACCAGTGCAATATCATGTTCGGATCTGACCTCCGGATAGCAGGCCCGGGTAAGTTCCGAGGGCCAGTGGAAATACCACTTCCGGTAGGTTCCGTCATGATATTACAAGGAAATGGAGCAGACGTCGCAAAGCATTGCATACCGGGAGTACCAGTGGAGCGGATCTCCGTCACTTTTAGAAGGATGGACGATAGAAAGGCACCATACCATTTCCAGCCAGATCCAGAATTGGAGAGTCTCCGGCCCTACGAGCTGTGAGTTACATGGGAGATAACACACCTCCAAAGCACATCCATGCGGCATTCCTGCCAAGGGTGGCTTGGAAGGTGATGTTATTGACCATGTACCTTACTATTCAGACATGGATTTAATAGATACTTTTTAAATGGATTAACAAGAATCGTACATAGTCCATTTTGAGTCATGGATTGTATGAGAAATATTTCAGATCGAGTTGTACGATGTATTTTCAACAAGATTGGAATGAAAGTGACCATGTCACATTTTTCCTTCACCTCTTTTTGTGCAAATTGACTGGGAAACGCCATTAAAGTTAAATGAACTTCAAACAAAGAACAGGAAAGAAAAGGAAAATAAATAAGAGACTCTTTTTCATAAAAATCCGAACATTAAAAAGAATTTCAAATCCACATTAACTTCTACGAACATTCTCTCGCACTTTACAATATGTTTTCACAATCTCTCGCATTCATAAATCTCAAGTAATATGTTCAGTCTCGCATTCATAAAACTCCGCATTCCCAAATATCAACAAAATTTTTCACAACCACTGCATAAACCGAATCTCGAAGAAAATTCCCCATGGAACTCAAGCAAAATTTCCCTCAATCTCTCGCATAAATAAATTTCAACAAAATTCTTCGAGTCTCGGCATAAGTCGGCAAAATTCTTCAATGTCTCTGCACTCACGGAATCTCGCAATCTCGACATTCGGGATAGGCTTCCGCCCTACTCCCATCTCGACAATCTCGGCATTCGGGATAGGCTTCCGCCCTACTCCCATCTCGGCGAATCGGGATAGAGCTCCGCCGTACTCCCATCTCGACGATTCGGGATAGGCTTCCGCCCTACTCCGATCTCGGCGAATCTCGGCATTCGGGATAGGCTTCCGCCCTACTCCCATCTCGACGAATCTCGGCATTCGGGATAGGCTTCGGCCCTACTCCCATCTCGACATTCGGGATAGGCTTCCACCCTACTCCCATCTCGACATTCGGGATAGGCTTCCGCCCTACTCCCATCTCAGCAATCTCAGCATTTGGGATAAGCTTCCGCCCTACTCCCATCTCGGCAAATCTCAGCATTCGGGATAGGCTTCCGCCCTACTCCCATCTCGGCAATCTCAGCATTCGAGATAGGCTTCCGCCCTACTCCCATCTCAGCAATCGGGATAGACTTCCGCCGTACTCCCATCTCAGCATTCAGGATAGGCTTTCACCCTACTCCTTCTCGACGAATTCTCGGCACTCGGGATAAGCACGGTCCGACTCCTTTCTCGACGAATCTCAAAATTTGATCCTCTCAGCAAGAAATTGAAATTAAAACACTCTGCATTTCGGATAGGCTTTGTCCTATTCTTCATCAGCATTTGAAATAGGTTCAGTCCTGCTTCCTTCTCAACTTACAAATGCATTCGGGTGGACCATAGCCCTACTCTTTTCTCCGCATAAAATCAAATCGAAACTCGAATCGAAATTCAAACTCAAAATTAAAACTTGAAATAAAAAAAATGAAACGAATCTAAGATCCAATCTCTTGAAATCCTGTGATATGAAATTCACCTCCTTCTTCCCCAGCGAGAGTTCTGGAATCTTCAGTCTTTGAGATTTACCTGATACTCCCCAGTGGAAATTCTTCTACTTCGTCCTATGTTTGTCACTTGGACATCTGTGTTGGTTTTGTTGATCTCTTCAGTCAATGCCAATACGCGCGGTGTGCTTTGTTAGCACACCACACTTATTGGGGGTCCATTTGTTGACCTCATTTTTGATGAGGTCTTCTCTTCTCTCTTTAGCACTTAGGATCTAGCCTTAGGCTTTTCCTTTGACTATCTTAGAGGACTAGAATTGGGACCCACCCCTTTAGAAGTTCAAACCACTCCTTGCCTCCTTGCAAACCCCACAAGCTTGATTGTACACCCCTAATCACCTAGAGGGTTGAAATCAAATGTGAAGGTTTAAAGGATGAGTTCCCTATAGGACTCTTTGGCCTAGGACCACCCCAGGTGGCTTGGTCCAGTGAGGGTTGACTTACACACTCAGTACACTCACACTCTACACTCTCACACACACAATCCAAATCCTAAAACCACACCCATACCCAACTCGACTCCTTGACTCATGTAGGTAATTCATATGGATGGACCTTAACCCCTAAGCCCCTGGCTAAGAGGGTTAGGAACAACAAAGTGAATGCCTCAAATGAGTCCCCTCATGGCTAATATAGGCTTAATATGACTTCATGGCTCAACCAAAGTGATTCCATTTTGCTCAAATTTGATCAATCTTCATTCTGCCAAAATTTCAATTTTTGGCCTGGAGCCCGACCCACCAAACCTACCAAATGCCCTTGGAACTACCCAAAATTTGCAAAATCACCTAAATTAGCCAAAATTCCTCAAAACCATTCCTAAACATTTTCCTACACTCGAATTGATCATCCATAGCCAAAAATACCAAAAATTCCAAAAGTACCCCCCAATACCCTACAAATACCCAAAATACCTCTCTTGACCCAATAATCCAAAAATTCAGAAAATTCCCAGAAAATTCCAGAAAATCCCAAATATTTCCAATTTCATTTTGTCCAACTACACCATGGGCCAATTTTTTCAATTTACCCCACTTTTACCAAAACCCCCAATTTAGCACATTCTTAACCCAAGTGAACCCAATGTCAAACCAAACCTACCCAATTGACCCCAATTTTGGTCTAATTCAATTCTAAACTTCAATTCAATATCCAAATATCAATCTAGACCAAATCCAAGTCCAATGTGATTGACATTTGGGTCCAATTTCACTTTTGAGCTTAAGGCCTAATTTGGACCCATGACCCAAACTTAGCCCAAACCAAACCAATTCAACTTCAATTGACCCCAAACCTTTTCTAAACCTTCCCTAACATCCCCATAAACAAAAAACTAACATGATTTGCCCAAAATTTACACCCAAACCCCACTCAAATTCAACCCAAAACCAAAAAGCCCAATTTGACCTACATTAACCCCTTTACCAAAGAAGCCCAAATCCAACCCAATTCAAACCCAAATCACTCCAAACTTGTTTTAAATCAATAATGACACATCCTTAGACAAAACTCAACATTTATTTGGCATGGCCCTTTGCAAATTTTTCTATTCAAAAGCCCATTTTCAAACATAAAGGCCCACTTCCTTAAACCACTTTAAAAGCCCAACCAAGACCATTTCAAAAGCCCAAGTTTTCAATCCAAAGCCCACATGACATTTCTCCACATCATCCATTTAATCAAAATCACCCATAAGTTTCAAAATCATCATTAAACCATTCCAAATCAAGCTTCATTAAAATTCTCCACCAAAATACCAAAATTCCTAAATTCTACTTCCATAAAATTGACCGAGCTTTATCCTAAGCCATAGGCAAGCCATGAAGCCATTCTTAAGCCACATGCAAGCCATGTGAGTTGTTTACATGTGACCTTACCACATTGGGTAAAAGGAGGAGGTCCTTTAAGCACTTCCTAAAAGCCATTAACCTTACTTATGATTACCCTTAACCCAAATATAATCCAAATATTCTTGGACGGAGACTTCTCCACTTAAGACCGAGCTGACCCAACTGATTCACCCAGCCCAAAACCAGGTCTTAGGGAGGTGAACCAAACCCAAAATCATGGGTTGACCAATTTGAGCCAAAATACACCCATACCCCATTCCACTTTGATTCAAACCCTTTACACATGGCAGCCACCAATTGACTTCACAAACATCAAGCCCTGACCCACCTGAACCTGAGGGTGACCTATGCCTGCCGGCCAGCCACCTGGATCGTCGGAAAACACCATGGCCGAGACCTTGGGAGGAGCCAAACTTTTCAATTCTGCCTTGCTGAGTTGTCCCAGCCCAATTGAACACCATGGTTGTTCTTCTCTTGCATGGAGCAGCTGATCCCAAGCCTTAAACCCCCCTGGGAGGCCCTCCACCCTCTCTTATTTAAACACCACCTCCTATCAGCCATGAGAGGTGCTGAAAAAAACCTTAAGGAAACTCTGCCAAAATCATTCCAGACCGCTCTCCACACATAGAGCATTTGATTCTCACTGGATTCCAGCCCCAATTCCCTCCAGTCGAGCTCGATTTTGAGTTCAAATTTCAGCATAAAAACCAGGACACTTCTTCACAGGTGAGCCAATCCCCAAATTGATTGGTCCTACACCTTCACCGGACCAAGAGAAGAGGTTTCCCCTAAAAGCCCCCTCACCGAGCCGAGTCATTGCTTCCAGCCTCCAAGCTTTGTGATCGGGCTTAGTCGAAATCATACCTAGATAATTCACCAGGCCAAGGGACTTCATCTGGAGCTTGCTTGGACCCAATCGAACGTGACACAACTCTTAGATCAAAGCTTCACTTGTCTGAGCAAAGGTATGAACTCACTCTTCCTCCCGAGCTTCCAGAGATTTTCAATTTAGTTTGGGTCAATTTCAATACATGTTTACTGTATGGATGTGTTCGTCTCTTCGAGACGAATGCTATAGAGCATAAGAACTCAAAAATCCGTTGAGAATCGAGTGAGAAATTAGGGTTAGAAGGTTGACGGTCACGGGTTCACACCAGTCGTAGACGATGACTGGGAACCGTTGGATCGCACGTGTATCGGGTGGACGGCCAGGATCGCGCCGGACAGAGTAATGGGACATGAACCGCGGGCCCCTGGAGTGCTGAGTCGAATGGCGGTGCCGAATCAAAACACGCCACGTGGCCTTTCGGAGACGCCGAGGTTGAGTCAGTGCCGCGTGGATAAGTAGGAAATTTTGATTTTTCTTATTTATTTAATTACCAGAACTTTGAAAATCCATAACTTTATGTAGAAAAATCACAAAAATAAAATAAAACTACCTCTTACTCAGTGAACATAGGAGAATAATGTGGAAAAGAAATCAAGTAATTTCATCAAGTATTTTATTTTTACTGATTTATTTACTCTCTGCATTATTTTAATTCTTCATGCATTTAGGAAATTCACCATGGCATGAGACCATAGGGCTTTTGAAGCCTCTGAACTTGGAAACATTCCTTGAATTTTCCAAGGTCAGAGGCCATCCCTATGAGAAGTTATTGATTTTTCAAGTTCATGTTACTATTTTGAGTATTTTAATTCCAATAATTAGCATGTTGAGAAATAAATTATAGGAAAATTTGGTGATGTTTCTTATGACCAGAGGGACCTAGGAAAAATAATTTTTGAGCTAATTCACTTTGAACAACCCTAATTGGCCTAAACACCCTAAATTGAACTTTAATTCATTAGGGTTAACCACTCATCAAATTAACTTAAAAACAATTCTCCACTATCCTCTACAGATAGGAGAACACCACATAAAAATTTGAGATCAATTGGACTTGGTTAGCCCCACCAAATGGGTTAATTAAGCCACATGAATGAAATCAAACTTTAAAAATTTATAACTCACAAAATACTTTTCAAAAATTCACAAAATTGGTTTTGGAGCTTCTCTGATATCAGAGGAACTTAGGAAAATTAAAATTATAATTTTCTAAAAAAGTTTATTTTTATCAATATTTTAATAATTTCAATAATTAAAAAATAATAAAAATCACAAAATATTAAAAATCACTAAAATGTCATATTTTGAATTCTAAACACTTAGGAACAAACCAAATATTTTTCTTAAGTCCCTAGGATAAGATATTGAATTTTGAAGGTTTAATGTAATTTTTAATATTAAAAAATGTATTTTTCAACCTTTTCACTAAAATAATTCTAATAAATCAAAAAAAATTAGAAAATTATAAAAAATGGTTTCTGGCTTCTCTGATATTAGAAAGATTTTTGAAAAATATAAAATTCATTTTTCAACCTTTATTTTATTTTCAAATTAATTAATACTTCAGAACTCAAAATAATTATAATAAATAAAATAAAATTCAAAAAATCACCAAAATTTGTCCAAATGGTCCTCTGGTCATTAGGAGTGCCCCATAATTTTCTTAAGGACAGCAAAATTCCCTTGGCAATCTTATTGAATTTTCCTTGGAAATCTCTATTTTCTACAAAAAATAATTATATAAATAAATTAAATACAGAAAAATCACATTTTCTCTTCTAATGTCTTAATTGACATGTGAGTGAAGCCACATAAAAATTTTAAATTCATTTAAGCTCAATTTAGTGAGTTATAAAATTATTAAGCTTGAAGGGCAAAATGGTAATTAAAACTTTCAACCTCTAATTAAAATTTTAGGCTTAATAAAATGAAAGAGTAAAATAGTTGATCTTAATCTGATTTGAATGATTGAAATTTTAAATAATTAAATAGTAGAAACCCATCAATCAATTTTAAGAATAAACCTTAATTAATCAATTAATTGAATTAGGAAGATTAATAAAAATTGAAATTATTAAAATAGGAATATTATTTATGAAGATATTTATTCTTCAATTTAAAAATCCCTAAATTAATCACTTCAATAATATTTAATTCCTAATGATAATCTAAATTTAAGACTTAAAATACTAAAAGACTTACTCATTAAATTAAATTAAAAATTAAAATATTCAAACTAAATTAAATCAAAATTTCAATTAAATTAATACTTTAATAATTAAATTAAATCATCTTTAAAACATAAAAAAAATATTAAATTAAAATTAAAATAAAATTAAATTTAAATTAAAATTAAAATTAAAGTAAATTAAATTAAATTAAATTAAATTAAATTAAAACATATTAAATTAAATTAAATTAAATCAAAAATTAAATTAAAATAAAAATCAAAATTAAATTAAAAATAAAATTGAATTAAAATTAATAAACCAAATTAAATTAAAATTAAATTAAATTAAATTAAATTAAATCAAACCAAATTAAAATAAAATAAATTAAATTAAATTAAATAGAAGTAAATATAACATCACTTAAGACATAAAGAATTCGAAACAGATCTAAAATAACTTGAACACTTTTCCAAACTTAAATCCATTAATCAAAAATTAAATTAAATTACAAATCACTAAAACATCATTTGCCCTTAAAAGCTCTTGTTATCATAACTCCTAGATGGAGCATTAGGTGAAGTAGCACTTCACTCATGGGATATTCAAACATCCTAAGTTCACCGAGCAAAAGAACAAAACTTAATTAAACCTCGATGATTATTTCACTCGATTAATTAAATCCATTTGGACTTTGAACAATCCTAGCAATATTGTAAAGATGTTTAGGACTCGTCTTAAGCACTTCCTCAATATGATAGGATGTTTATAAGAACAATTGGACTTAATTGTTCTTCGATGAAGAAAATCGTCCTTAAACCAAAATACAAGAACTTAGACGTCATAGGAGATGACTAGCTATAGACTGATGGACTTCGATAGACAACCAAAACCTTTCCCTTAGCTTTACCTGAGTACTTGTTGAAATATTTAAATGACTTAACATGTGTTTTAAGTGCAACTTGGGATGACGGGAAGACCCTCCAGGTACGCTTTTATTTTATTGTAATTTACTTTATCAGCAAATGCACTCTACTTTTCTTGCATGATAAACAACTCGTTGCATGAAAACCAAAACCTTTAGGATAGTCCCTGAACCGAAACTAAAACTAAATTAAAAATTATCGCAAGATAAAATTCACCGCCACAACATTTCAAAATATAAAACAACTCAAAATTTAATCACAAACGGAACAACGAACTACAATCGCAACTAAATTAAAACGTCTTGTTGAATGATCGGGAATACCTCGGATGATGTAACCCACGTGTTGCTAACGGGATTTCCCACGGTCTAAATGAAAGTGTGGAACTCAATTAGTTGAGTTTAGCAAATTCATCCGGACTAAGTGAATTCAATGAAAATAACTGTGTCGGGATGACTGGAACCGCGGGATCTTAATCGGTTCGTTATAATCAACTTTAAGATTTGTTTTAATTAAAATATTAAAAACACTCGAATTTTAAGATTTCTAAACCAAAACACTTCTCTCATCTCCCGATTTATGACTTCTAAAACTAAACCTCCGCAACAACAAGGAGCTCGGAGCATGGTGGGCAAGCACGGCCATCGTCATCAACAAAACTCGGGTCTACTTCAAAGAAACCTTTCCTAGTTTTAAACAACAAAGCCATAGGATTTCGAGGTAGTTTGCCTAGTGCAACATAAATCCTCAACTCTTCGTTAGGCATTTGCATGATCATGTCATGTAAATTAAGCCCTAACCGGTCTTAGGACTCCGAGGTAGTCATTTGGTACGACACAAACCCTCACATCTTCGAGGCTATTTGTATGATTTTATCATACAAATATAAGTCCAAATTAATTAAAATTGGCAAGATTGAAATATCAAATAATATTAGGATTTTCTTAAAAACCGAGCCAAACAATAGGATAGTTCGGGAAGTTGTCAAGATTCTTCTTGGATCCTCGACTTCTCCTACTTCTCTTCCTTTAGATCCTCAAAAGTAACTTATTCCAATTTCTGAGTCATTCCCTATCGAAAATTTCCAAAAATCCAATTGTTTGAAAACCTTAAACTTTGAAATTCTCGAGAGCAAAACCACTGATCATTATCGAGAGTTTTCTTAGATGATTCCCGTCATTTAAGATGTAATTAACTATGGAGGTTTGCCCTTATAGGAACTCTAAGAACCTGAGTAATATAAACCCCGCTTAATCAATTTATATTAAGCGAGGGAATTTGTCAGCTTATAAAATTGGTTCGCAGACCAAACGAATGTCACAAATCTTCTAGTTTATTTAACCGAGCCCATCATCAAGAAGTGTGTCTATTCTTCGGGATAGATACACGGTTTGTGATGCAATGCTCGTTTATATAAACTATTCGGGATGTGAAATCAGTTTGATTTCATATCTTAAAATTTTTAAATTTAAAATTATTTTCAAAATCAAATACTACTTTTCAAATTATTTATTTAAATTAAATTAAAAATTCGCCGACAATTTCTGTAGGCGACCTCTTTCAAAATGAAACACACAACCTAAAAATACGCCGACACTTGGCTTAGCTCTTCACTTGGCTTATGCTTCACACTCTTTATCTAAGCCAAAAGAGGCTATTTATAGAAATCAAGAGATGGGTAAGTGGGAGGTAGGTGGGGTGTGGTAGGTGA
Organism: Papilionanthe hookeriana x Papilionanthe teres; assembly: GCA_022702705.1. Classification (NCBI taxonomy): domain Eukaryota; kingdom Viridiplantae; phylum Streptophyta; class Magnoliopsida; order Asparagales; family Orchidaceae; genus Papilionanthe; species Papilionanthe hookeriana x Papilionanthe teres. Next base: position 55,861,961 of record CM040425.1, read on the forward strand.
GGGGTAGGTGGAAAGGTAGGTGAGCGGTAGGTGGGATTCTTAATTAGTATGCTAATTAAATTAATGTGGACCGGGTCTCCACATTACCCAACAATTCTCCCACTTGGGGACTGGGACACTGACTACATCACCTACTAGCTGCATCATCTACTAATTGTACCGACCTTTTCCTAAAAAATGATATCCTCCACCTCTGCAACTCAAAGCCCCTATCTTCATGCCAGAAGACCAGCTGAAGTCGAGCACAACTTCAGCTTCTCACGAGTAACACCCTCAGTTGACATATAACCGTCGACGTAGCCTTGTACCACCAAGCTCTTTCCTGGGTTACTCTTGTATCTGCTTATAACTCCCACTGCATGAGCACTATCCTGCCCCTGATGAAAGCTCTTTTCAACAAGTCCAGTCTTTTACCTCTTACTGCCACCAAGCGAGTCTTCACCCGGTACACCCACTTGTTGTGCAATTCCTTCTTTCTTGGTGGAAGTCCTGCCTGCTCCCAATTATGATTTCCCAGCAGGGAATCCATCTTCTCCTTCATGGCCAGCTCCCACTTGCTTAAATTTTCATCTTGTAAGATTTCTTGATAGCTCTGTGTTTCTCCACCAATTGTCTGTATAAGGTTCGGTTTTTCTGCCTTTGGCGCTCTGCCACTTTTCAAGAAATTGACCTTCTTCTGTTTCTCCATAATGCACCTCTGACGCATGTGTCCAAGTCTGCAATGCCGCAGAACACGCGTGCTCTCTGTAACTTTAGTAGCAACAGTATTGAGAAAACCAGTGGTCATATATAGTGTGTCAGTTTTCTTACCCCGAGCCAGTACTAATGCTCCTTTGGTAACCTTCCGAGTGCTATCTCGAGAACACTACCGAATGACCAACCTCATTGAGCTGCCCAACAAAGATGAGGTTTTTCTTCAACTCAGGAATGTGTCTGACCTTTTGCAAAGTCCATTTGCTCTTGTTAGGGAGTGCAATATCAATGTCTCCCATCCCCACCACGTCTAGAGCATTTTCATCAACCAGATGTACCTTCCCAAAGTCGCCTGTAACATAATTTTGCATCAACTCCCGATGGGAAGATATATGGAAGGAAGCTCCTGAATCTAGTATCCAGTCATCAATAGAACTGTGAACTGCCAGCAATAAAGCATCCTGTATTTCTTCTGTTACAACGTTAGCGCCATCATTCTCCTTCTTAGGATTCCTACAGTTCCTTTTTATGTGGCCAACCTTGCCACAATTCCACCTAGTTACCTATTGAAAAGACTTTGATTTTGATCTTCCTCTGTTTGAGCTCCTGTCTTGTGATATACCTCTGGAATCAACAATCAGTGTAGAACTCGAACCCGAGGTCTCGCCAGAATCTTTCCTGCTCACCTCTTCAGCCAAAATCAAATCACAAATATTATCATATTTCAGTTTAGATTTACCTGCAGAACTGCTAACTGCCATCCTCATAGCTTCACAGCTATTTGACAATGAAGCCAACAATATCAACGCACGTATCTCATCATCAAAATCAATTTCAACAGACGACAATTGATTTGTGATAGTGTTGAAATCATTCAGGTGTTGAGCAACAAACACATCTTCCGTCATCTTCAAGTTGAATAACTTTTTCATTAAGTGCACCTTGTTATTCACCGATGGCTTTTCATACATACCTGATAAAGCCGCCATGAGATCTGCAGTATTCTTTTCTTTGATGACGTTGTGGGCAACCGATCTCGACAAGGTTAATCGTATAATCCCCAGAATCTGTCGATCCAACAGATTCCATTCCGCCTCATTCATCTTTTCCAATCGCTTTCCCAGTAACGGAAGATAAAGTTTCTTTCCATAGAGGTAGTCATCTATCTGCATCCTCCAGTAAGTAAAATCTGTGTCATTGAATTTCTCGATCCCCGATGTCATCACTTCGTCTCCGCCCATCGTTCTTCCTTAGATTCGAACCCAAAGCTCTGATACCAGTTGTTGTGAAAAAATGACGACAATAAAGTGAAAAATGGAACGAGAAAATTGCACACAGAAAATAACTAACACCATAGCGACACACAGATTTACGTGGTTCGGCAAATTTGCCTACGTCCACGGAGCTGCAGAGGATTTTATTACTCCAATGAATTACACCGTCGAGCAACTCGACGTTTACAAAAAAATCTCTATTTTCTTCTCTCCCTTCCTCTCTTTATCTCTTCCTCTCTTTCTCTCTTAGAGGACTTAGCTTGGCCCTTGTTTTGCTTGGCTTAGCTCTTCACTTGACTTTTGCTTGGCGCTCTTTATCTAAGCAGAAAGAGGCTATTTATAGAAATCAAGAGATTGGTAGGTGGGAGGTAGGTGAGCGGTAGGTGGGTTGTGGTATGTGAGGGGTAGGTGGAAAGATAGGTGAGCGGTAGATGAGATTTTTAATTAGGAAGTTAATTAAATCAATGTGGACCGGATCTCCACGTTACCCAACAAAAAGTAATTAAAATAATAATTAAAAAATTTAAATTTGTATTAATTTTCTTATTCTTGTGCCTTTCGGTTTTTAGCCTTCCAGCTTACACCGTAAGACATTCCGCCCTCCTCATTCCACATTCATAAAAATAAAAAAAAATTTAAAAATTTAAAAAAAATTTAAAAACTAAATTTTGTATTAATTTTCTTGTCCTTCGCTGCCATCCTCTTTTAAAATTCATAAATAAAATTTATATTTCAAATTCATAAATAAAAAAATTTTCGGCACACCTTTCGTTTCCCATGAGATTACGATTACTATTCACGTCCTTTGATTTTTCATGTACGTTTATATATATATATATATATATAAAGAAGAAAGTATTTATATTTTTATCACGAAAACTTGTATATTTACACTTAAATTTTTAGAAATTACATTAATAATATCATGATAAGTCTAAAGTGCTTTGAATTTTAGAATTTTCAGACGATAGAAGTTTGTCTCACCCAAAAATAGGTGACAACTAACATATCATCAATAAATTCATTATTTGGCATAAATTTCGAGGTATGATATAGATCTCGAAGCGATATTTTGAACAAGAAACATTCAAACTTCCATTAAAAATTATCCAAAATTTTGATTTCCTTGAATTTACAATCAAGCTGACCGGCTTGACGAGATGGATCAAATGGTGCCAAAATTAATCCAATCTGAAACAAATCAAGCTCCGATTAAGCCATTAAATCATTTTTTGAAGCTTTCAAGCATATTCGGAAGGTCAAACAATGTCAAATCTGGTTAGCTCATGATCGAAGACAAGACGAATCCAACGAGCTAGATCACTCAATTCTGCATTGTTAAGGCCCTTAAATAATCATCAAACACCGCCTCATCGAGAAAACCTCTCCGGACCGTCTGATCACAATATTTCATCTTCTTTCATTAATTACAATCGAGACTCTATAAATAGAGCCCCACCTCTCTCATGAGAGGAGGGAAGAGAGCTTGAAGCCTAGATGAGGGCTTGAAGTCTAAAGAAAAGCTTGTAATCTGAGGAGAGAACTTGAAGTCTAGAGGAAAGCTTGAAGCTTGGAGAAGGAACTGAATTTCAGCATCACCTCATTGCTGACTATCGCCGACCCCCCAGTAGTCGACTGACGCCAACCATCACTTGTCGGTTGCCTCCGATTAGCATCGATCACCGCTCACTTTTTAAGATAAGTTTATCTACACACCAACTTTATAGCTCATAATATTGTGCAACCCTTTTCTGCCTCTAGGAAAAGGGACTATAGTTGTAACATTCCGTTTACGGTGAATCTTTTCAGTTGGGCCTGACTCTATAATCTTTTCCCCTTTCAAGGGTTTTCCACGTAAAACTTCTGGTGTCTCTAAAGATTGTTTTCTTTCATCTGAGTGTGTACTAAATTATTGAAGTCTGGAGAAAATCTTGAAGCTTTCAAAAGGAGTTAAAGCTCTGCATCACCTCATTGCTGATTGCCGCCGACCACCAGTAGTTGACTGTCGTCGGTCATCACTTTTAGGTTGTCTCCAATTAACATCGGCCACCGCTCATTTCTTACAACATTTTTATCTACGCACAAACTTTATAGCTCGGAAGATTGTATAACCCTTTTCTGCCTGTAGAAAAAAGGATTGTACTTATAACCTCTCATTTACAGTGAATCTCTTCAGCTGGGTCCGACCCTGTGATCTTTTCACCTTTCAAGGGTTTCCACGTAAAAACTTATGGTGTCTCTAATAGTTACTTTCATTCATCTGAGTGTTTGATGACAACACTAAAATAATAATATATTATTCTATCGTTGGCCGCTGCCAATCCTCTATCACTCATCAAAATTTATTACATCAAAAATATGAGGTGTTAGTAACGTAAATATACAAAATATATACGTGTGTGTGTGTGTGAGTCTACCAATGTCTATTAGGTTTTCATGATGGAAAAAACCAATCTTCCAATTAAAAACATTTAAAATTAAAATTAAAATCCTCAAGTCAATCCCCTTCTCCTCCGAACTCTCTAGAGATAATCTGGACCATCTGGTTTATCTCGTCCCCTTCAACTCGAGAAAAATTTGCGTCCGGACACCGGACGCAGAGCTGCGTCCGGAGTCTGTGAGAGCACACCCTATGTACACCCCATGTACACCCAACCTGCAGAGGAGTTACATGGGTGATACATGGGTGTTACATGTGGTGTATCTCCGTTGTCCGGATGCAGAGCTGCGTCCGAACACCGGACGCAAATTTTTCTCCTTCAACTCTTTACCAACTTATCGTTCTTCTTTCCCTCCATTCCCCCTTTAAATCCCAAACACCTCATTCTGCCTTGCGAGTCACCTTCAACCCGATCCCTAATCCCCAATCAACCAGTTAATCAAATCATGGGAACCCTAATTGGCCATGTCGCCCCCGGATTCGGCTTCCTCTTAATTGGCATATGGCACCTCTTCAACCACATAAAACTCTACTCTCTCCACCCCAAATCATACCGCTCCCAGCCCTGGTTCCCCTTCCCCAAGCTCCGCCACCTCGAACTCCTCCTCATCTTCATTGGCTGCTCCATCTCCATCTCCATGGAACTCTTCATCGGTACCGAACGCCATCAACCCCTCGACTCTGATCTAACCATCCCATCCAACCATCTCCACAACGTCGAACATGCTTCCATCTCCCTCACCTTCCTCCTCTACTCTCTCTTCGCCATAATCTTCGATTCGGCTCGACCCTCCCGCCCCGCCGCTTCGCCGCTTACAATCCTCGCCGCCTCTGCTGCCTTCGCCCAGCAGCTTTTCCTCTTCCACCTCCATTCCTCCGACCACATGGGGGTGGAAGGGCAGTATCATTCACTCCTCCAGCTCGTCATAGCCGTTTCGCTTATCACCACAATCATGGGCATCAGCCACCCATGTAGCTTCGCGGTAGGATTTGTCAGATCGGCGAGCATTGCTTTGCAGGGGATTTGGTTTGTGGTGATGGGGTACGCGTTGTGGACGACGGCGCTGATTCCCAGGGGATGTTTCATAAATGAAGAGGAAGGACACACGGTGGTTCGATGCGGGAGCGAGGAAGCGCTGCACAGAGCAAAATCTTTGGTGAATTGAGTTCAGTTTGATTCTTGCTGTCATCGTGGCTTCCTCGATGGTGTTTTATCTTATTTTGAGCCGGAAATATGCGGAGGAGGTGGAGTATTTCAAGGCCGGAGGGGATGATGATGATGATGACGATTCGGAGGATGTCGATTTGGAGTCGGGGAAGAGGAGCTTTGCTGCCTTGGAGAAGGGGATGAGGAACACTGAGCTTGAGAGGTAAAACCGTCTGTTTGGATTTTTCGCTTAAAGTCTCCTCAAGTTGTTTGTTGATTGGTTGCTTCTGTAATTTGGATGATTTCCAGGACTTTTTCCCTTCTTTTTCTCATGTCCATACATATTTATTTACTTTTAAAAATACTTAAATAATTTTTAAATATTTTGAATGTTTTTAAAAATAAGTTAACTGTTTTAAATATATATATATATATATATATATATATATATATAACAAAAGCAGTTCTAACAAGCCCTTAGTGTCGCGCATTATGAGACTTAAGTTTGAAACGTTCATAACTAGGGCTCTCAAAAAGGCTCGTTGTTCGCGAACAATTGGTGTTCGACTTGTTAAGAAATTTATGTTCTGCTCGTTCGCTAAGTTAACGAACTGAACACGAACAAAAATTTGTTCGTTCGTGTTCGACTCAATTTGACTTGGAATAATATTCATCAATTATATATATATATATATATATATATATATATATATATATATATATATATATATATATATGACGAGTAGTATTTTTAAGAAAATTAATTAACTACTAGGCTACAAAGATTTATAATCAATTAAAAGTATTAATTAAGAAAATATAATACAAAATATTAAATTAGATTCAAATGAAGTTTTAATATAAACAATAATTTTTAAATCTTGTCCTAGTCCTTAACATCTTATGATTACGTGATTAGGGTTGTCAAAATAACTCTTTGTTCGTGAACAGCTCGTGTTTGGCTCGCTAAGCAAACGAGCCAAACATGAACACACTTTTTGAGCTTGAACTATAAATGAGCCGAACACGAGTTGAGCCTGGACTCGCTCATGTTCGGCTCGTTTACACCCCTATTCATTACATAAATAAGATGGATAAATTTCATATTTTAAGTTCAATTTTGAAGAGTTCAACACAAATAAACTAATAAATCTTAAATTACATGTCAACAAAAAACTTCAGAGGACCATGCAGATATGTAATTGAAGATTTATTAGTAGTCAAGTGAAAAGGTAAAATAATTTCATCATATTTATTTTATTATTTATTATTTATTATTTTAAAATTTATATATATTTAGCTTGTTTTCATTTTGAATTCTAACAAAACAAACATGAATGTACAACAAACAGCCAATTTGCGCAACTTTCTCTTATTTAGGGAAAAATATTATCCGGATTACGCACGTAGAACTACGTGCAGAATCCATTAGGATCGCGCCACATGACGCGCGCTAGAATAAAAAAGAAAAAAATCAGAATAACACGGAGAATATTTCCCTCGTGTTATTCATGTGTTATTGTGTGTTATTCATGTGTTATTATGTTCCGAGAATGTTCTCGGTGTTATAATAACACAATAACACATGAATAACACGTGAATAACACACAATAATACATGAATAACACATGAATAACACGGGGAGAATATTCCCCGTGTTATTCTGATTTTTTTCTGGCGCATGTCATGTGGCACCATCTTAATGGACTCCACACGTAGCTCTATGTGCGTAATTCGGATGTAATACCTTAAATATTTTGAATATGTATTAAGATGAGCAGAATATATAATACTTGGTATTATATTAATCTATAAATAATTTTAAATAATTTGAGCTCCATGCTAATTATTTTTTTTTCAAGCTGCCCTGCTTTCAGTTTTTTCAATTTTTTCTTTTCTTTTTTTCTTACTCTATGAAATAACGAAGGAAATTCTTTGTGAAGAATCTAAAATTGAACCATGGATATTACAGAAAATAATGGAAACTAACAGTTTTTGGAATTTTGGGGCCCTTGAATCTGGATTTGTATATGAATCAGACCTAAGGATTAGAGGGTAAAGAAGAATAAAGAACTGTAATTGTGTGTTTATTCACTAAATGATTTTCCTAGTTATAAGGGAGAGAGTATAATATGATGATATTATATTTTCGCCGCTTCTTTAAAGGGGGTTGTACAGGGTATTCTTGGTAATATATATATATGAATGTATCACTCGACTGCTTTCTGGCTCGATCGGCTGAGATTGATTGGCTTCGAGTTAGTAGAACCGATTCAGTCGACTTAGCTTAGTTGGCGTTGCTGGTCGGTTGATCTAGTAAAATTGTAGGCCCTTGATAAGATATGAGAGAGAGTATAATATGATAATATTATATTTTTGCCATTTTTTTAAAAGAGTTGTTCATAGTATTCTTAGTATTTTACATGTATGAATGTGTCTCTCGGCTGATTTCTGGCTTGGTCGGCTAAGATGGATTGGTTTCGGACATAAGATTCGGACTCAGATCATGTGGTCGTTTTTATGTCCTCCTCATTGTTTGATCGGTTTTGGCCTTGCTAACTTTAGCTCTGACGGTTACATTTGATCTGGTAAGTTGGTCATCTGTGCTTCTGTCAATGAGTCTTCTCTCATCATACTCTTCTTTGTTGGACCATTAGATCTCCTTGGGATTAGCACTGACACACTTTTATATTTATATTTTAATTTCATGATTATCTTACTTTCTTGAAAGAGGCGTTATGATAAAAATAATATAATTGAATGCAAAATGCGAATCATATTTATCTATAATTAATAATTCATTAATTAAACTCTCTTCATTTTTGAGTCGTTCATCCTTGTAAACAAGTCAAATGTAGGAAATGTACTAATTTATCATTTCATGATTTGTGACTACTTTCCACTTATTGAAGAGTTGGCTGTATCTATTGGAAAAATAGTAAAGTTCAATTTAAATGATTTGAAATATACATTTATCATTATGAAAATAGGAAGATTTACACACATATAAATTAATTTTATTGTACTTACACATTTAGTGTATTTCATACCTTAAAAGTTAAAATAATATTTCTGATGCATATAAAAGATTTGGGTGTTATAAAGGTAAAAAATAAAGTTTCGTATTAGATATGTAAGTATCAAGAAATTGGGTGATATGTATGTAAATGCCCGATCCACCCCCGTCATGCATCACTTTAGTTACAAAATGTGTGGGGTTGTTAAAATTTAGGGGTTTTTTGGGGCAGCTATAACTGCGCTGCCTGAGGAAACTATTATGGGAAAGTTGGTTGCCTATTTGTTGCAACTGTATGAAAACAGGTGTGGGGCAAATATTTTCGGAAAAATGACTATTCTATCTCTGTTTAGTAAAACTGTGAACATGACATTATTGGAGTGCAATGTTCATGTGAATGGGCATTTGTACATCAATGCATCCATCTCATGTTTTCTGTAATCTAATATTAAATTAAAAAAATGATGTTGACCCTCTTATCCATATAATTAAGATCAAAGAAGAATTCCCTAAAAACCACTTCCAAAACTAACCAACAATTTTGTCAAGGAAGGAAATGGAGTACTGAATTCAGAGCTCAACAAGAGAGAAAGTGAACATCAAAGTAAATATAGTGTAGCCATTTTTTATGCTTAGAAAACATGGGCTGCTGACAATGAAGCACTGAGAATAAGATCTTTAAGAAAAAAAAAGACATAGCATAAAAAATCCTTTCCATGCCAGCAATTATGTCTTTCAATGACAACAAGCAGATCCCCAGCAAAAAATAACACTTTAGAAACCAAAACTTCGCTGATTGTAAACTAGTGAATGCTTACAGAAGTTCAGTATTTGAGAGGAGAATGAATACAGCGGACGTCCCAACAAGAAGAAGTTTGAAAACTTCAGGCTAGTGCAGCCATTGGTATAGGTTAAAATGACAAAACAACGGCTACTCATTTTGCCCTCCTCCTGCTGCTGCGGAGGGAGACGACATGAGTCTAAAGAAGGAAATCCGATTTACTTGTGCTGCGTGCCTCCAGAGGAGAGGTTGTCGGACCGTGATAGGATACGACAGCGAGCTTCTAGAGGAGAAGCCGTCAGCCACTGATAGAAGAAATCGACGGTTTGCAGGCGAAGGAGATCGCGGCGCAGAGGATTATGGTTAGGGGCCACGGAGGTAAAAAGCAGATCGACGAAGCTGGGCCACAGGTCAGGGAGAGCTTTTTCCGTTCAGGGTAAACTGCGGGATACCGCAGCGGCATCGCTGCCCCAAAAAGGGTAAATTAGTGGCACAGAGTCGCGCCGCAGGCCCACCGCCGCCCCAAACACACACTAAATGGTGGGTAGCACGTAGCTTCTTTTGGAAATCATAAAGGTCAAGAATTTGAATTTCACATGTTCAACCGTGTGCTTGAATTAAATTAATTTTGCTTTAAAAAATAAAACTAACAATAGTTTATTTTGACATAAAAAATATAATTAATTTATAAATGAAATTTGATTAAACTTTTGTCTCAGTCATAATTTTCTATTTAATTCAGATATTAAAAAAAAACTTAATCATTATTATTGTTGAAGAATAATTTCATTTGTTTATTATTTTCGTTTTTTTTTATTAAACGTTGAATAGAAAACTCCTTAAACTCGTAAGCAAGTCGCTTAAGCTTTACGTTCTCCCAAAGAACACAGTACTCATTCATTAGACAATTAACCAGCCCTCATTTTCACTTTGCTCACACTAAGCATCAACGTGAGAATTTAATTTGTATGATGAGCATAAAGTACTAGAGATTAAAAGGAAACTTATAAGAGAATCCGTGTCAGAATGATGCTCCACTAAATAGCTGATGGAGCCAGGCATTATCTTGATACTTGACCATATAAAACACACCCATTAAAAAAAGAAAGAAAAGAACAGTGCATTAAGTGAGGCAATTTGATACATCAAATAAATTTTTTATACTCAATTTTTGGATTTCTTTATCTCATATTTTATCAAAAGAATAGTCACATTCATCTATAGCCTTCAAATTTTTGATATTCCTTACTCTTTGTTTGATGTTTACTGAAGATCGAGCCTGATAAACATTCATTAGCCATTGATATTCAATTCTTATTTTCTCAATCACTTAATAGTTAGTTTGTGGCAGCTACAGCGATTTGAAGAATTAATTGTGAAGTTGTTGTTTAAAAAATTATGGTGACTATCATAAATTTATTTTTATTTCAAAAAGTCAGTCTGCGCTTTTTCAGGCAGCCACCACGCATTATAGGTTTGGTTGAAAAAAATAATTTCTACCACATAAATTATTAGAAAGCAATAAAAAAACAGTACTCCAAATAAAACTACAGCAACGGTCTGAAAACCAAAACAACCAGAAAACTATCCCAAACCGACCCATAATCTCCCCTCCGATCATGCAAATAATCATATTGATAATTAATTATCATTAGATTTTGGAATGCATTTATATGCTCCCCACCAATCAGTGTGCAATATGTGCCAACAGTCAATTTAATGGTCATCTATTTTTCATGTTCATTGTTCATTTTCTTGTTAGTTTGCTCTCTTTCTCATCCCAAAGATGATCAAACAAATCAACTTTATTACTTAAAAATTGACTATTATTTCATGCTTATTTTATCAGTCACTTCATCACCCTACTTATCAAAAGAGCCACTAACTTGATAGCCCCACATCACCCAACATCATACTTTACTAGTCAATCATTATTCAATATCAACCAATGGTCAATATTCAATGCATGTCATTCAATTACCTAGACTACGACTAATTTGGCATCTAATCATTAGCTGAAAAATTAAAACTCTCGCTTGCTATCACCATTTGAGATGTCTTAAATAATTTAAGTTCATTAAATTGTCTTATATTTTTTCCCATGTTACCAACTTATGAAATCATTTCAATTGGATTAGACTCATGATCTCTCTTATAATTTTTTAACGTGAACAATTTAATCTTTTTAAAAATGCTCTCAATTTTTCTATTTGTCCAAGCATTTGTATACACCATTAAAACTATAAACTCTCACTCTTCCACCACTAATTTTTCCAACCTTCAATAAAGTGCAACTAAAGTAAGGAAAAATATTGTTTTCTTTTTTACTTGCATGATATTTTTATTCATATTAAAAAACTGATCTTCATTCATTAAGCCTATTTTAATTATAAATTAAAAAAACAACAGTTTTAAAATTCTTCCAAGCTACAAGGAAATGTTCAGCATCTTCTTCCATGTGGTTTGTTGTTTTGTAGAGTTCAAGTGTTCTAAGGAGACTCTTTTAAGTGCTTTTGTGAGTATTACGCTTCCACACTAAATCTATTAAAAATATACTTATATATATATATATATATATATATATATATATATATATATATATATATATATATATATATATATATATATATATATATATAAAGGAATCAGAATTTGGCAGAGGCTCAAATACTGAATTTTTTATGCGTTATGATGGGGTACGACGCCGTATATGCATATATTTGAGAACCGCGCCACGATGGATCAAGCCTTGTGACCTAGAGGACTTATAGAGAACTTCGTCAACCAGCAGGCCACGACACACACACATATATTACAGTCATATGTTATTATTGCATGATTTTAAAAATTGACGCCCTCCATTAATGATGCCATATATCACCGAATATAAATAATTTATGTCGTCAATGTCAATGAGATAAAAAAGAGTTCCTTGGATTCAATGTAAAAAAAAGGTTGAATGTCCGTCAAGAAAATTTTATCCTTTTTTTTAATATTTTAAACTTTTTTAGAGAAAATTATATCTTCAATCTAAGGCTTTGACTATACATTATGAAAATAGAATTATGGATACTAAACGGCTTTTAACATTCAATTGTTTTTAAGCCATCCATAGTATGGTGAGATAGCTATGACGAAAGCTTCAGATGATGTAAAAGTAATAGCAATATAATTAGGGTTGTGGGTTTGGCTTAGAAAATTGAATCCTTTTAAAATTGATTCAAATTTTTACTCACATCAACATCCGCTTAAAATAAACAAGCGGGGCTTATGTGTCAAAATTTTGGATCTTTTTTTTTTCGAGCCAACTTTGAGCTATACATAGATCGACTTGAACAGACTCGAAATAACTCATAGTATTTTTTAGTTATAAATATTATATATATGTGTGTGTGTAACGAAGCACAAACCAATTTTAAGCTAATTTCAAATTTGAACGAATCCAAATAACACAAGTTTATTTCAATTTTTAGCCAAATCAAGCCGATTCTAAATTAAAATATAACCAAATAACTCAATTTGAGCAAGTTCGTTTTAATTTCAAGTTGGATCAAGTTTAAGCCGACTTAAGTTTAGCTCGAAATCGAATCATTAAAACTCTTAAATGTAATAATGAGCTATCTTTGTTATTATATATATATATATATATATATATATATATATATATATATATATATATATATATATATAAAGAGAGAGAGAGAGAGAGAGAGAGAGAGAGAGAGAGAGAGAGAGAGAGAGCATGCCATTCAATTCTTAGTTATTCACATAATCAACAACTAAAATATGATATTAATATTAATACCACTTTGCATGCATATCAAAAGTAATACTCACTTTTAAAAATTAGTAATCATGATATATTTTATGTGATAAAAAGATTTGAATGTTAGAAATGTAAAAAATCAAAATTAAAGTATTATTTGAATAAAGAGTTTTTTTTTTTAAACGGCATAATAGAAAAATCATATAATTAATATAAAGTTTTAAAAAAAATTATAAGAGTCGGTAAAATCGACTTCCAGCCATTCGATTTCGGCTATACTACCAATAATTAATTTCTGAAAATTTGATCTGTGTTTCACAATTATTTTTAAATAATGAATGGCTAATTGATCATAGGTTAAGACGTATTACCAAGATTCTCATAATCAATTTGGATTAATGCCGGGGAGGTCTACAATGGAAGCTATACATTTATTGAGAGGTTTGATGGAGAAGTATAGAGATAATTAGGAGGATCTACATTTGATTTTATTCATTTAGAAAAAACTTACGATAAGGTTCCAAGAGATATCCTTTGGAGAGTTATTGAGAAGTAATGTGTTGATATGACTTACATTCAAGTCATTATAGACATGTATACTAGTGTTGTTACTTGTGTTCGAACTGAAGGAGGACTGGCTAGATATTTTCCTATTTATGTTGGATTACATCAAGGATCGGCTTTAAGCCCATATCTTTTTGCTTTAGTTATGGATGGTCTTACTGGACATTTACAAGAGGATGTACCATGGTGTATGAATTTTGCTGGTGATATCCTTCTCGTGGATAAGGCGAGAGAAAAAGCCCAGAAAATACTTGAATTATGGCGGTCTACATTGGAGCCTAAAGACCTTCGTTTGAGTAGAACTAAAACTGAATACATGGAATGTAATTTTAGTAATACTAGCTCTAGTGACAAAAGTGTAACTTTGGGTGATCAAATTATTAAAAGGCATGCATCATTTAGATATCTTGGGTTTATTGTTCAAAGTGATGGTGACATAGGTGGGGATGTTAATAATAGAATTCAAGTTGGTTTTTTGAAGTTGAGGAATGCTTCGGGCCTATTGTGTGATAAAAAAGTACTGCTTAGACTGAAAGGAAAATTTTATAAGATGGTGGTGAGACCTGCAATGCTCTATGGTGTTGAATGTTGGCCTTTAAAAGAGAAGCATAATACTAAGTTAAGTGTTGACGAGATGAGAATAATTTGGTGGATGAGTGGCTTTACACCTAGAGACAAAATTTGAAATGAATATATCTGAGATAGGGTTAGTGTAACTCCAGTGATAAACAAAATTAGAAAGAGTCGCCTTAGATGGTTTGGTCACATTAAACGTCGACCAACTAATGATCTGATTAGGAGAGTAGGTGTTTTAGATTTGACTTATGTTAAGATAGGCAGAGGTAGACCTAAGAAGACTTGGGCTTATCGTATAAAAAATGATCTTAATTTATTAGAGTTCAATGAAAATATGACACTAAATAAGATGCAATGGATGGAAGAAGAAATTCATGGTTTGATTGTCATTAAAGGTTTCTAGCCAATAATCACCCATTCAGAATGAATTGAAATGTCTTCTTCAAAAATAGTAAAGTCATCCCTGAAGACAATGGAGGTCGATTTATGAAAGATAATTAGTGAAATATCAAATAACACTGAGAGACAAAAACTAACATCAAATCATCTACTTGATTTTGGCGTTACACATAACTGGATAAAGCAAAATATTTTCTAGGATCTTCCATATTGGAAGACTAATTTGATTAGACATAAACTCGATGTAATTTATACTAAGAAGATTTTTTTTATAATATCTTTAATAATGTGTTGGATATTAATGTAAAATAAAAGATAATGTCAATGTAAGATTGGACTTGAAGAAATATTGCAAGAGGAGAGGGTAGAACTTCAATAGACAAATGAAGGTAAAATAATAAAGACCAAAACCGCATATAGTTGCACATTGGACCAACAAAAAACAATATGTTAATGGATGCACTCTCTGAAGTTTCTTCGTGACTGTGAGTCAAACTTGAGCTGTTGCATTGACTTGGGAACTTATAAGATATCCAGTATGAAAAGTCATGATTGTCATACTTTTTACATTAATTACTACCAACTGCATTCAGTGTGGTGCTAAAAGCAGGTACTTCATGTATTGATCGAAATCAACACATTCTTCAAAGAGTTGTGCATAAGTACTCTGAAAGTTGACTCATTAAGAAATCTTGATGTGACTATTCTTTTATTGCTATGAAGCTCGAGTAGATATTTTCTCCAAATTTCTTTGACTCTATGGAGCATCTGCCCACATATCTATGCAAGCTATATTTGGGGTTCTAGTGTAGTACAGATGGATGTATCCCTTGGAGAGATACGCCTTCTTGATGCCTCTAGTGTACTCCATCTCATGCAAGCGATGTGTGAAAGACCCAAAGAATTTCTATCATCCTTTGATTGTTTCTCGTGGGCCTTGGTATGATCACCAAAGAATTAGTCCCTTAATTCTCGCCTGGAAGTCAACCACCTCCAATCGGTCCGTGATCCATAGCCGCTGGCATAGTGATTGGATTTGTATCACTATCCACCAAAAGAGAATTGATGACCCACATCTCTAGAGCCCGATGGGTTGTACCAAGGGACAATAAAAAGAAAAGAATTTTAGAGAAGAAAAAAAAGCAAGATAAGCAAGATAAAAACTCCTCATACCAAAGATTTGATCCCACTCAAAAATTATAAATGACACATTGCCCTCACCAACTTTCTCCTTCACCTTGGTCAGTGGCGGAGCATCGACGGCTCCTTGCACCTCAAGCAGTATTGTTATGCCAACAACTCCCTATGCAGGCCAATCATTAGGCAGGGTTTTATTCTTGATAGGAGGTTGGACCGATAGTTTGGCAAGCAGGTCGCCTGGCTGGCCTCCAGCATTCACTTGAGCAACTTCGAACAAGCGGCCATATAGTGAGTCAGGCATTCTTACCTGATCCTTTAGGTCAGGTATTTTTCTCTTCTTTGCAACAACCTTCTTCTTCTACTTCTCACCCTCTGGACGAGACTTTGCTTTCATCTCTCTGAAGGCTTGGAGGTACGCTGCTCGGTCATAGGATTTGGACCCCGAAGCTGCTCCGTTCACCATAGCGGTGCTTGAAATTCAATCAAGCCATGTAAGGAGAAGATGAGAAGAATATAAGGGATACCACTTCTTCACACCCTAATTATCAGAACAAATTACATTTAATGAGTTCAATTGTTGAACCATTAATTAGTTATAAAAGAAATTTACTTTTTGCATTAAATTTTCTTATTCTTGTCACATCACTACTTTCAAGACGAAAAAGAATCAGAAAACTAAGGGTTTGTTTGGGGCAGCTAGAGCTTCTCAGTTTTTTAGTTGCAGCTGCGCTACCTCAGAAAGCTGCTGCTGCGGGGAAGCTGACTTGTTGTTTGTTGCAGCTGTCTGAAAATAGCTAAAAGTCAGCTGTTTCTGGACAAATGACCATCATGCCTCTGTGTAGTAATAATGTTTGTAACAGAATAAAAAATAATTTTTTTATTAAACAAATTATATCTAAAACAATAAACTAACATTAGTTAATAATTAATTATTTTTATCAAATAATTTAAACTTAAAAATATGTTTATAAATAAATTAATTAATCAATAAATAATAATATATAAATTTATCTAATTATTATTAATTTGAAAATATATGAATTAATCATTAATTATTAATCAATTAAATTAATAAAATTAAAATTTAAATAAAAATAAATTAAAACCATAAACCCATCTCTCCCTTATGCTCTCCTCCCCTACCTCCTCCCATGCCGAAAACCCTTTCTTACGCTCCCCTCCCTCCCCTCCCGATTTCGTCCAAAACCATGTCCTTCGTGAACGAACCCTCGACATTCTTCATCTTCGCCGAACGAAATTGGGACAACAGAGGCAAGGAAGGGGCTTTGGGCTCTGTCGCATCAGGGAGAATCGCAGCTTGCGCGTAGGAGGATCATGCTAATGATAGTATTCAGAATGTAAAAAATCATGTGTGCTCGCACATACCATTTATTTACACTTTTGGTGATGCTCAGAATAATTGATAGTTTAGATTAAGCATCAATAAGTATAAAATTTTTTTGTGACGATGTTTAGACCCAAAATATTTTAAGAGGAATTTCAAAATTATTTATTTAACTCTCAACATTCATGTTTTTTTATGGCCAAAAGAGAAAATAATATAAAAATTAAATTATAGGTCGTATTATATGAAGCATCATAAGGTCTATCATTGATACGATATCTTCATGGGAGTTGGACTGCTCGTAGATGGGCATGAATAGTGATGTGTTAGAGTTTGCTTGTCCTACACAATTTCTCCTATCATGCAGACAACCTTGAAAGTTCGCTCAACGAAATTGTTGACGTAGCTTGATAAAAGCTCGCGAGCTCAACGGAGAAACTTGATAAGTATTGGCGAGCTTAGGTGGAAAAGCTTGCATAAATACTGACGAGCTCGATGGAGGAGCTTGCCAAGGCCTTTGTAAAGGCAAGTACTATAGTTGTAACTTGAATGGATGTGGTTGATGAATACAATATGCATGCCGCCAGACTTTAGGTGCATGACAATTAGGCTCAATCATTTAGGCCCAAAAGACCCATTTAATATTTAGGCTTCCTTCATAGCACAAAAAATCAACTTTTTACAGGTGCAGAGAAGAACTCATCCATTAATTTTTGAAAATATCTACATCACTTCTCTAAGCACATCTAAGAGAGAGAGAAATATTGCCTACGGATTTTCACAGGTACTTGCATGGCTTGGATGAACCCAAGTAAGGGAAAAAAAAGGCCCCCTAGCAATCCACAATGGTAAACATAGGTATGTTTAACGAGCCTAATATTTGCTCTTAAAGCAAAAGTTACATAAATGAGATTTGTAATGTTTGCTTTTGTATCTACATCAATTATCTTAGTGAACAGTTATTGACGATTACGTCGAGCAAAGTTTTAACATCTCCTATATCAAATTAATTTTATTTATAATTTCTTAAAACTCTTGCTACATTTTTAATCTCATCACAATATTTGATTCACACCTCACTTTTATTGTTAAAATAGTTATAAATTGTGATTATGGATATTAATTGATCAATGATTAGTTAAATTAAATAACTTTCAAAAGCAAGAGGCAAGTTAAAATGATATTCATCAAACATTATTGTGTAAAGATAAGGTTGAGATAAATTGGATAAAATAATTATCATTGTATGTTAGGGTTAATTTAAATCATTTAAATGACTATTTTATATGCATTGACATCATAAAATATATAAAAAACTTTTCCTGATACATTATTTTTATGAAATTGGATAGCTATTTTTAAAATAATATAAATAAATAAAATAATATATTCTGCTAGAAAATAAAAATAAATAATTAAAATTTACATAAAATATTTTAAATGTGCCTTTGAGTTTCTTGAAACCAAATTCAATTGAATTAATAATATTCACTTTAATTATCACAATATCTTTTATATGATCACAATATTTAATTCACACATTCACTTTAATTATTTTAAATAGTTATAAATTGTGATTAATTAATATTAATCACTTTGATAAGCAAAAACAAGCTAAATTGATATTCATCAAACATTAACGTATAAAGATAACATTTAAATCTTTTTTTAAGTGATCATTTTGTATGCTTTGACATCATAAAATATAATTAAAAACATAAAATACAATGCTTTTATGAAATTGTATTTATCTTTAAAATACTATAAATAAGAAAAATAATATGATCAATTAGAAAAAAGAATTAACAAAATAAAGCTTACATGGAAATATTTTAAATGCGCTTTTGCGTTTCTTGAAAGTACTATCACTTGAATTTATAATAAAATTTTTATATCATTTTTAATATTTTTCATGATTTTATCGTACTTATCATTTTTAATATTTATAGATCAACATAATTAAAATAATATGCCTGATATGAATACATATTATTAAAATTTTAAATTAGATATAATGGAAGAGCAAATGATAAATAATTTTTAGATTATCAACAACCACAAACTCCTATATATTATTTCTAATTTAATTATAATTTTCAGGTAATTTTCCTCAAGTTTAAATTAATTAAAATAATAAACCATTTGATTCTTTTAAAAAGAAAAATGAACTTTAAAAATAAATCAATTTCTCACATAAGAAATAAAATTCTTCCTATTGATAAATGTTATAAAGAAATATTAATAAAATAATAGAGAATAAAATTAGTAATTAATGACAAAAAATTACACACTCATGCGTAAACTATTTCTTAAAAAGTATGCAAAAGCAATGAGTCTTTGCTTGCAATGATAGTTATCAAGGGTGCCGCGATAACAACGTTGGAAAAGCAAGTTCATGCTTGCTTTTCACACTCGTTTGCTTCTTCATAGATGTAATCTTTCTTTTAAGCTCGTCAACTCTTTATCCTACTCATCTTTTCTTTCGTTGAAAGCAATTGGCTCTATTTACTCAGACGTTGGTCTCCTTAGCGATCGCCTCAATCTTCTTCCTTAGATCTTTCTCTTTGTCTGAAGCTGCAGCCATCTCCGCCGTTGCGCGAGAGGCAGATTCGCGGAGGGTAGAGGAGACGACAAGCACAAAAACATCGCATTGGATGTCGTGAAAAATGTCTTCTTTAGCTATCAGTGAAGTGAGCTGGATGCGGAGGCGCTCGATCTCTTTTCGACGCTCTGCTGCCTCTTTTACGAGACAAGCATTCACAGTTTTGAGATTCTGTATCAGACGATTTTTACTTGAGTTTCCCAAAGTTTCGGAGGTTGGGTTCTTCTTGGCGGCAATTTTATCCTTCTTGCCCATTGGGGAGAGTAGTGGATGGGGATTGAAAAGCTAGTTTTTTTTCCTTCTTTTCGGATGTGAGCTATGAGGGTTTAGGATTAGGAGGCGTTTATTTATAGATGAATGTGGGGAACTATGAATTACAGTTTTATGTGTTTAAACTAGGTGGGAGAAAAGGGAGGTGCCATGGATTAGGGAGGAAGTTTAAGTTTCTTTCAGCGAAATATATAAAGAAAATTCAGTTCTTTCAAAGCTAAAAGGCCTCCGCTTTCACCACTGCCCAGTCTTTTCGGCCTCCGCTATCTTCGCCACCGCCTCAACTAAAGAAAGAAAATTCAATTTAGCAGCTGTTACGTCATCAGCTATACCCTCGGCTTTCCGTTTTATATGTATATATATATATATATATTCATTAAAAATTCTCAGTTAATTATCTTTCTTCGGGAAAAAGCAGAAGTATTTCTTCTTTATAACGTAAAGCCAGAGGTAGAGGCCGAAAAGGTTGGCAGTAGCGGAGGCCGAGCTTTGAAAGAAATGAATTTTCTTTATTTAATTGGTCGAAAGAACCTTAACTTCCCTCCTTAATCCATCACACCTTCCTTTTTCCCCCGCCCAGTTTAAACACTGAAAACCCTAATTAAAAATTCCCCACATTCATCTATAAATAAACGCGCCTCCTAATCCAAAACCCTCATATCTCACTTCAGAAAAGAGGAAAAAAAAAGCTAGCTCATCAATCCCCACCCACTACTCTCCCCAATGGGCAAGAAGGATAAAATCGCCACCAAGAAGACCTCAATCTGTGAAGCTTCGAGAAACTCAAGTAATAGTCGTCCGATGCAAAATCTCAAAATTGTGAATGCTTGTCTAGTGAAGGAGGCAGAGGAGTGCCGAAAAGAGATAGAGCGCCTCTGTATCCAGCTGACTTCACTGGTTGTCGGAAAAGAATTTTTTCACGGCATCCAATGTGATGTATTTGCACTTGTCGTCTCCTTTAGTCTCAGCTAATCTACCTCTCGCGCAACAGCGGAGATGGCTGCAACTTCAGACAGAGAGAAAATTTTGAGGGAGAAAATCGAGGCGGTCGCTAGGAAGGTCAATGCTAAGGAAATAGAGTTGCTTGCTCTAGCCAAAGAAAAAGAAGAGAAAAAAAAAAAGACTTGGATCTATGGAGGAAATAAACGAGTGAGGAAGGCAATGAAGAAATTTGTTTTGTTGTGTTGCTGTTGCGGCGCCCTTCATAGCTGCTGCTGGTGTGACAACATTGACGGTTTTTTGCATAGTTTTTAAGAAATAATTACATCAGTCTTGTCATTAATTACAAATTTTATTCTTTATTATTTTTTAATATTTATTTATTATCATTTATCAATAGGAAGAATTTTATTTCTTATGTAGGAAAGAGATTTATTTTTAAAGTTTTTTTTTCCTAAAAAAAATCAAATATTTTATTATTTAAATTAATTTAAACTTGAGGAAAATGACTATATAAATTCAACTGATATATAGATTTTATTATAAATTCAAGTGATGTATAGATTTTATTATAATTCCAAGAAACTCAAAGGCACATTAAAAATATTTTAATGTAAGCTTAAATTAATTATTTTTATTCTCTGACAGAATATAATATTTTCTTATTTATATTATTTTAAAAATAGTTGTCCAATTTTATGAAAAACATTGTAAGTATAAAAAACACTGTAATTACATGGAAAATATGGTTTTTAAGATCAACTTAACACTATATCTTTTGTATGGCAACTTATTTATTTATGAGTGCTTTGTCAATCTAGTAATTAATAAAATATTTAATTTATAAATTAGCCTTTTGTCACAAGAAAAATAATGATATCTTAATTTAATTTTAAAAATTGATATTCAAACAAAATTTGTTGGTGAGATATATTATGATATATCTCCACCAACACACCTCAAAATAATCTAAAAAGCCAAGGGTATATTGATCAAAATGATGAAATTATAACCCTGAAAATATATACATATTATTAAAATATTAAAATAGATACGTAAGAACAAATGGTAAATAATTTCTAAATTATCAGCAACCTCAAACTCCCTCTAAATATTAATTCTAATTGCCAGTTAATTTTCCTTAAGTTTAAATTAATTAAAATATAAAAATATTTGTTTTTTTTTTTTTTTGAAAAAAATTAACTTTAAAAAGAAATCACTTTCCCATGAAAAAAAAAATTATTTTAATTGATAAATGATAATAAAGAATAATAAAAACTAAAATGACTTAATAATTACAAAGCATCATATTCTAATGGTAAACTATTTCTTAAAAAATATGCAGAAATCCCTCAAAGCTGAGGAAAAATATTATGTGTGAAGTATGAACGGTACTCTATGTCAACCTAAATTTGGATGATTGATATATTTTGTTCAGTATAATTAAATTATAAGGCTCTAAAATATATGATTTGAACGTTGGGATTAATAGTATGATATAAACACACGGATATACTAAAAAAACCTCGTGTTTAATCGTGTTGTTGTGAACAAAACTGATAATAATCTCTAAATCCATAACAACAACGACAAAATAATTCTAGAATAAATGATTTGAATATATGAGTTCATAACATAGCATAAAACTCAGTTTTAATGAAGAAAATCAGATACAATCGTGTTGCATTGAACATAATATGTAAATTATCTCTAAATCGGCTATAGTGAGGACAAAAATGGTTCGAAAATATATGATTTGTATGTAAGGGTTCATAACATGACATAAAACACAATTACATTAGAGATTTTTGTCCTCATTATAGCGGATTTTGAGATTCTTTACATGTTTTGTTCAGTACAATACAGTTGTACACAAGTTTTTTCTTTATTACAATCATATTTTATGCTATGTTATGAACCTTTACTTTCAAATCATTTATTTTTGAACCATTTTGTTCTCGTCATAGTGGATTTAGAGATTATATATATGTTGTTCAGTACAACATGATTTTACTTGACTTATTTCTTCAATATAACCATGTGTTTATATCATATTATAGATATTTGCATTCAAATCATGTAGTTTAGAACCTTGCAACTTAATTATACTAACAAAATATGTTAATAATCTAATTTTAGATTGGAGTCCGGACGTAGAGTAACATCCGGACCATGCACGTAATACTTTTTCGTAGGGTTGTACCGGCAATGAAAAATGCCGTTACAACCTCTATATAACAAAATAATGAAATTATAACCCTCAAGATACATACATATTATTAAATTTTCAAAATAGATAAACTTTTTAGATTATCATCAACCTCAAACTCTCTCTATATAATAATTCTAATTGTCACTTATCTTTCCACAAATTTAAATTAATTAAAATAATAAACTAATTGATTTTTGTTTATATTTCTGCATCAGTTATCTTAGGGTACATTTGGAGCATTGCAATTTCATGCTATAGAAAACTGACTGCAGGAAAATTGTTGTACATTTGTTGCGGTATGTGTGAAAACAACTATAGGACAGTTGTTTCCAGAAAAATATTCATTATGCCCCTGTTTAGTAAAGATGTTTTAAACAAAACTGACAACCACATATTTGATACTTCAAAAGCAAAAATTCATTTCAAAACAGAACAAAAGTTCAGATATACAACTCACTTAACACTGAGTATCGAATATGCTAAAGAAAAAAGAATAATAATAAAATTACAAGTAAAATAATGATGATATTATTTTTTAACATGAAAGCGATCTATGTCTCATCCTAAACAGTCTTTCAATAAAATTACTACTGATAGAATTTTGCAATGAATGCTCAACTATTCCAAAATGTCACATGACAAGTATAAAAATTATACTAATAATTTAATGATATAAAAGTTATCAAGACTTTCAAATGCATTATAGACAAAACATAAACAAATAATAAATTTCTAAGATTTTTAAGCATAAAGTTTTACATAACAATATTGATTTACTTGTAGATGATCTGCAAGACAATTTTTTCCTAAAGAGAATCATCCAAAAAAATTTATAAGGATTAAAGAAATGTTCAGCATTCATGAATATATTGAAAATAATCTAAAAAACATAACAATTATGATGCATTATGAGTAAGAGATTTGTGTCAGAATTGATGCCTAGATTAGAGAAATTGAAAGATAATCAAATTGAAGTGGGTAATTGAAGAGCTTCTAAAATAATAGAATTACATCAACTGAATGAAGGAGTTAGACCACTTCTACTAAACCAAGATTAAAGGTGAATGGGAGAGCTCCACTGCAGCTAAAGCCACTCTTTCTCTATCTCCATCTCTCTCTCTTCCTTCTTCCATCCATTATTCATGAAAAATGGAGGGAAGCAGCAAGTAGAAAATATATAAGTCAATGGAAACTGGTGTGCAAAGACAATGTTGGATAAAAAAAGAGGTCCATGCGATCATATTCAACAGCTCAAATGAACTTTAAAACTTTGCATGAGTTTAATTAATGATAGGCAAGCTTTAATCTAAATGATTCAGAAAGTAAACCACAAATAAAGTACGAAGTTCATGATATTAGCGGGATTATAAGATAAACAAGCACTTTCTCACTAGAACAGAAGAGTAGATTGATTATGAAAATCAACAGATTCCTTAATTTAATTAAGCATTTAACTTGTAAACCATGAAGATAAAACATGATATATAATGGCAGTTAAACCGACTGATTAAGTGAACTTTTATGAAGTTTATAGTTATTTGAGAGTAAATAGTATGTTTTTGCTGTTAATTATTTAAATAGTGGCATGCGTGTATGTCATGCTTACTATAAACAGGACACAAAAGCAGCCAGTGTGTTAGCAGCTAAGAGCAAGGTTCATAAACACGTGCTAATCATTAAGAAAAACATCCTTAACAGAGGCTGCATAAACACCCATACAATCTAAAATAAGCAGCTTAAATATCTAAAGGATATATTCAAATTGCATAATTCCATCAACTTGCAGACATAAAAGCATGAAGACAAGATGCATAACCATCCATTCAATCCAGCACAGGTAGCAGATATATCCCGCATCCAAATCACATTATTCCATCAAGCTGCCACAGACATACAGGTCCATAATTTGGAATAACTATAATAACAATATCTCATATTCAGCTAATTTTATTATTATTTTTTTATTATTTTTTTAAGAGAAGCCTTGGGGTCTATTTTATTGAAATAAAGAGGTACAAAACAAGTAGTATGAGGGGGTCCAATAGATGGAGCTCTACTCATAAGAAACAAAAAACAAAGATAGCTCAAACAAAAGAATACAAAAGGCAGCAAAAAAGAAAAACATGCAAATAAACGTTGTCTATGGACGAGGTCGCCAAGGCCTTCCTCTTCCTCTGATTCTTGTAGCACATCTAGAAATCAAATTCTGGAGTGATGTTCCATTACCAGGAGAGACCAAGGTATCATCTATTAAGTTTCCAAGTTGAATAGTAGCCCCAGCCTTCTTCTTCAACCGGGAAGTGTATACATGTCATTCTTCTTCTGAAGACTGGTCGGTCTGATCCATAGAAGGAAAGACAGTTGCAATGATAGGTTCCAGTATTTGTCTAGGACGGTCTTCTAATATTTAGGGATCTCCTACCCTATGAACGGGTTGTTCAACCAACTGATTAGTAGTAGCAGTAAGGCTACTGTTTGACAGTAATTCTCCCTCGGTAGTAGTAGGCACCTTTTCTGTCATCTGAATATGAATGTTCGTTTTTTCCCTAAGTTCAATCACGTCAGGGAGGGAAGCCTGAGCACCCTCCACGGTAGTTGCTACTCCAATAGAAGAAGACTAACATGTTGGGTAATGTGGAGACCCGGTCCACCACATGTGAATTAGCTTCCTAATTAAGGGCTACCTACTGCTCACCTACCATATCCCACCTACCGCTCACCTACCTCCCACCTACCGCTCACCTACCTTCCACGTACCACTCTCCTTGATTCTATAAATAGCCTCTTTTGGCTATTGGATGATGGACAACCAAGTTCTCCAAGAGAGAAAGAGAGGAAGAGAGAAAGAGAGGAAGGGAGAGAAGAAAAATAGAGATTTTTCTTGTATACGTCGAGGCGCTCGACGGTGTAATTCCTCTGCAGCTCCGTGGACGTAGGCAAATTTGCCGAACCACGTAAATCTTTGTGTCGCTCTGGTGTTTATTTTTCTGCGTGCAATTTTCTCATTCCAATTTTTTGCTTTATTGTCGTCCTTTTTTCACAACAACTGGTATCAGAGCTTTAGGTTTGGATCTTAAGAAAAACGATGGGCGGAGACGAATTGATGACATCGGGGATCGAGAAGTTCAATGACACAGATTTTGCTTATTGGAGGATGCAGATAGAGGACTACCTCTATGGGAAGAAACTTCATCTTCCGTTACTAGGAAAGCGACCGGAAAAGATGGACGAGACGGAATGTAATCTGTTGGATCGACAGGTTCTGGGGGTTATACGATTAACCATGTTGAGATCAGTTGCCCACAACGTCATCAAAGAAAGAACTACTGCAGATCTCATGGCAGCTTTATCAGGTATGTATGAAAAGCCATCGGCAAATAACGAGTGCACTTGATGAAAAAGTTATTCGACTTGAAGATGGCGGAAGGTGTGTCACGTTGCTCAACACTTGAATGATTTAATCTTATCACGAAATCAATTGTCATCTGTTGAAATTGATTTTGATGATGAGATACGTCGTGTCGATATTGTTGGCTTCATTGCAGAATAATGTGAGAAGCCATGAGGATGGCAGTTAACAATTCTGTAGGTAAATCTAAGCTGAAATATAATAATATTCGTGATTTAATTTTGGTCGAAGAGGTGCGCGAGGAAAGATTCAGCGAGACCTCGGGTTCGAGTTCGGCACTAATTGTTGATTCCGGAGGAGATCACAAGACGGGAACTCGAAACGGAGGAAGATCGAAATCAAAGTACGAGTCGACGAGCAACTCTGTTGGAATTATAGCGGTGGCCGCATAAAAGGCTATAGGAATCCTATGAAAAAGGAGAATTATGGCGCTAATGTTATGAGCGAAGAAATACGGGATGCGCTATTGTCGGCGGTTCACGGTTACGGTGATTGCGAATGCTGGATTCGGGGGCTTCCTTCCATACATCTTCCCACTGGGAGTTAATGTGAAACTATGTTGCAGGTAACTTTGGGAAGGTACATCTGGCTGATGGAAAAGCTCTGAACGTGGTGGGGATGGGAGACGTTGATATTGCACTCCCTAATAAGAGCAAATGGACTTTGCAAAAAGTCAGACACGTTCCTAAGTTGAAGAAAAATCTCATCTACGTTGGGCGGCTCGATAAGGGCGGTTATTCGGTAGTATTCTCGGATAGCACACGGAAGGTTACGAAAGGAGCATTAATATCGGCTCGGGGTAAGAAAGCCGACACTATATGATCTCGGTTTACTCAGCATTCATTCTACTACGGTTGCAGAGAGCACGAGAGATGCGCGGCATTGCGGGCGTGGACACATGAGTCGGAGGTGCATTATGGGGAAGCGAGAGAAGGTCGATTTCTTGAGAAGTGGCGGAGCCCGAAGGCGGGGAAAACCAAGCCTTGTACGGACAAATGGTGGAGAACCGCGGAGCATGAAGAAATCTTGCAAGATGAGAACTCGAGCGAAGTGGGAGGCGACCGAGGAAGAGATGGATTCCACTGCAGGGAATCGGACTTGGGAGTTGGCAAAACTTCCACCGATGAAGAAAGCATTGCACGAGCAAGTGGGTGTACGAGGTGAAGGCTGCGCTTGATGGCGATGAAGAGGTACGAGGTGGACTTGTTGAAAGGGCTTTCGGCGGGGGCGGGATAGTGCTCATGCGAGTGGGAGTTGTAGCGGATACGGGAGCGACCCAGGAAAGAGCTTGGTGGTACAAGGCAACGTTGACGGTGATATGTCAACTGAGGGTGTTACTCGTGAGAAGCTGAAGTTGTGCTCGACTTCAGTTGGTCTTCTGGCATGAAGACAAGGGCTTTGAGTTGCAGAGGTGGAGAATATCGTGTTTGAGGAAAAGTTTGGTACAACCAGCAGATGTTGCAGCCTGTAGGTGGTACAGTGAGTGTCGCAGTCTCCAAGTGGGAGAATTATTGGGTAATGTGGAGACCCGGTCCATCACATGTGAATTAGCTTCCTAATTAAGGGTTACCTACCGCTCACCTACCATATCCCACCTACCGCTCACCTACCTCCTACATACCACTCACCTACCTCCCACCTACCACTCTCCTTGATTCTATAAATAGCCACTTTTGGCTATTGGATGATGGACAACCAAGTTCTCCAAGAGAGAAAGAGAGGAAGGGAGATAAGAAAAATAGAGATTTTTCTTGTATATGTCGAGGCGCTCGACGGTGTAATTACTCGAAGTAATAAATTCCTCTGCAGCTCTGTGGACGTAGGCAAATTTGCCGAACCACGTAAATCTTTGTGTCGCTCTGGTGTTTATTTTTCTGCGTGCAATTTTCTCGTTCCAATTTTTTGCTTTATTGTCGTCGTTTTTTCACAACATAAGAAGAAGGGGTAGTGACCGCATTCTGCCTTCTAGGTAAAACCATCTAACACTCCTCCAACAATCGATCCTTATCAATATGCTCTGAATCAGTATCAGTAGACTTTTACACCGTCCCAGGCGTGAGCGTTGCAGTAGGTTATCACAAGCAGTGAGGAAGAGTGTATAACCATCGCAGGAATGTGTGACCTAGTAGTATTTGTACGTGGAGGTTTGAGATTCAGATACATGTGGTAACACTGATGAGGAGAGTGTCCAAACATACGGCAGTTGGTGCAGTAAAGAGGTACTTGTTCAAGTTCTGCTGGTTGTCAAAATCCCTGATGCTGTGTGTCAATACACATCCCTCTCGGAAAAGGTAACGTAATGTCCCGTTCTATCAATATTCTAGCCTGAGAAGGTCAATTCAGATTCTCTGTAGGCATGTCAGTTTGGAGTGATGTGTCATATATCTTTGCGAAAGTAAATAGAAGCTCTTGATCGTAAAGGTGAACTTGCAGATCTGGATAGCGCAGCCAAACATGAATGATGAGAGGTTCAGCACGATGGTCAAAATCCACCGTCCATTTCAGCATCTTCATCACCCGATTGTATATTCAAAAGATTCCTCTAGCAAACACTTGGGTGTAATCTTCATCATCCGTTAATTAGATGAGAACGTGTCGATCATCCAGTCTACAATCTTCCAACTTCCATTCAACTTCATTTGTTCAAATTTCTTTCGGATCAGTTCAAGTTTAGGATTACCGTAGAAGAACTTACCTACTAGAAACAGCGGACAGGGTGCAGCTAGGGTGGATATCTCTGCTTCTGTGAGAAAGATTGCAGGCTTGCCGTCTTTACGGGAAGCTTTTTAGAGAAACCCGGTTTCAACGCCTTGCGCGAAAGTATCGTGGTATCTCTGCGGGAACATGTTAGAACGTGAAGGGGCGTGGGCGAGTTATCGCCGGCGAGGGCGTCGGCGTAAGAACGACCCGAGGCCATTGCTAAATCCTACTGAAGGGACTGCACCTAGATGCACAAACCCTGCTATCAGGGGAATGCGGGGCGAAACTCTGTTGGGGCTCTTATCGAGTGAACTGAGTAGCAGACCTAAATGCCCGAGCACACCTGAACTAACCAACAACACGACTTGAGGTTGTGGGGAACTGACTCACACAAGACACATCACAAATCTGTCTATCTGTTGAACACGAAGCGGCTTAGGGTTTGGGGCTCGGCAATTGGAGTCCGGATGGGGTGGATCACCAGCGATAAGGCAGCCGACTGGAACAGAACAAGGGTTGCCCTGTTATAGCAAATTTAGTGCGGAGGTGTCCGGGATCGAGCTGGCTGGTGGCTGGAGGCTGGAGGCTTCAACGGAGATGAGGCCGGTGAAGGAGAACAGGCCTTCTTGCTGTTGGCGTCCCAAGCCCAGGAGGAGGAAGAGATAAAGAGCTCGATCTCTTGCGAAGAAGTAGGTAGAGAAAAGGAGGGCCAGAGAAGCAGCTGCGAGATTGCGCTCGCTCGTTCTTGCTCGGGAAGAAGCAAGAGGAGGAGGAGATGGTATGGTTTGGCGTGAATGGGAATGAAGACGAGAGGGAAGGGTGGATGACTTTCCCATCTCATCTTCAGCTCATAACATAGTAGTAATAATGGTAAAAACACTCGACGAGAAAGCAAGAGCGGAACAGCAAACGTTCAACGAAAGTTGGAAGAAATTTTCAAACATCGAGTTCCAGATGCCTAGATTTTATCAATGTCCTCATCCTCTAACTCGATGTAGTCATTCCCGGCGCCATCTTCCTCCTCATCGAGGCCGCCAGCGATGCCCTCGTTAGGACGTGTGCTGTCCGGTAGTTCACCATAAGCTTTGAGGAATCGAGCCTCATCAGGCATGTACTTGAGGATGACATCAGCCTTATCGTTCTGATGATCGCGGAGGCCCACGAGGACGATGTCTCCGGCGGCGATCCAGACCTTATTGTGCATCTTGCCACGGATGTGACAGAGTCGCTTGGTGCCATCGATGCACATGGCTTCGCAACGGCCATTAGCAAGCATGCGGAGAACTTGAGACCGTCCTCCTTGAAGATGAGTTTGGTGCCATCAATCCTCCTGATTGAGGATCGTTTGCTCGCACATCAGCGGCGTCTAAGCCGCGTAACAAATCCATCGCTCGAACGCCCGCCGCCAGATTCGATCCGCCAGATTCGATTTGCAGCCACTCCTCGCTCCGCGCAAAACCCGCCACGTCCCTAAATATATATACAGAGCACGAATCTGGAGAAGATACGTCCTTTGTAGAAGAGAGAATGGATATCAAAGGAGGGCTCGTCACAAAAGATCAGAAGGACTAATTATTCAACCAGACATGTCAATGCTAAGAACAACCAAGGCAAGCAAACTGTTCTTACATGAGTGGTTCAACCAGAAGCGAAACACAGGATGATCCAAGTCGTTCTCCACAATGCAACTAACCTAAGGAAGAAGCTAACGTCTCAAGTCATGCATTTCTATCATAATTAACACCCAGTAGTCTCCCTGAACATAATCAATAATCAATAATCAATAGGATAAGTTTCAGCCATCCATCAGAATCTCTTCGTCTAAGGGTGATTACCTATCAAATTATAGAGATTCACCATCTGTTCAATAGCGTAGCTTCGCTTCGTTGACAAATGTTTCTCATCATGAGTAGAGGATCGATGATGGCCCAATTAACCAATCGACAAATTTTAACCGACTGAGTCAACATTGTCGACCGACGATGCTTATTAAAGCCTCATTAGCATAGTTGACCAACAGTGCCTACCAAGGCCCCACCAATTCAGTTCGTCAAGCCAGAGAGCAACCAAGCTCTGAGCCCACATACTGAAAATGTTTATAATAACCTATATATCTCCAACTAATACTGAGTCATAAATTTAACCTCATATATTGTACTTTCTTTCTTCATAAATAGGTCATTCAATGAATAAAAAATTACCCACTTCTTTGAAATTACTATTCATCATTGTGCATTACTCTCACTCAGTGCCTCTCTCTCTCCCCTCTTGTCTTACACTACATTTCTTGGGTGCGATTCACAGACAAATCAAAATTTAACAAACATTAAAAAAAGATTTTGATTTCTTATCATTATTTTCATTTTAAATTACAAATATAATTTATTTTAAATTCTTCCAAGCTCCAAGGAAATGTTTAACATCATCTTCTTCCTTGTGGTTTTTTGTTTTGACCTTAGAGACCCATTTTAGAGGTCAAGGGTTATGATAAGAATATATTAAGAGCTTGAGTATCATGCTTCTACGATTAACCTATGAAAAACAATTACGCACTCTCTTTTATTTGGTCAAATTCTTGTTGCATGATTTTAGGAGTGAGTTGTGCCCACCGCACGCTAGGGGTGTAAATGAATCGAACACGAATGAACAGAGCTTGTGTTCGTGTTCGGTTCATTTGAAATTTAATTTGTTTGAAATAAATTCGTGTTCGAAATTGTTCGTGAAGTCATTGTTTTTGTTTGTTTCTTAACCAACGAGTCGAACACGAGTTATTCTTGAATGACGAATCGGTTTAACAGCCCTAATACTAATATACATAAATAATGTATTATATTAATTATATAACTTATATTATATAAATATATAATATCTATATTAGAAAATTACTGATATAGTATATTAATATATTATTATTATTATTATTTTATTATATACTATAATCTTTAAATTTAATTTTTTAAAATATCATAAATTTTTTATATATAGTTATTTTAAATTATTTTGTATTTTGAACAATAACGATTCAAACACGAACGAACGCATCACTATTCGTGTTTGGTTCATTTAACTAACCGAACGATGAAAAATTATTCGTATTCGTCTCGTTTACTTATCGAACGAATCGAACACGAACTCCTTGACTTACTGAACACGAACTATTCACAAACAAATCTTTTTGGATAGCCCTACCACACGAGTAGACGGAAATAGCTTTTGTCATTAACAATGATGCTATATATCTCCAGATATAAACCGCTTACCGCTTGCGTAATTAATTACATAAAAAGGTTGAATATCTGATCAATAAAATTTTAGCTTTATCTGAGGCTTTGGCATACAAAACATGCGAAGAGAATTATGAACTCCAAAAGACTCTTTACATTCAAATATTATCACATTATCCACAATAGATGACATAGCTATGACGAAAGCCTCAAATGATATAAAACTAATAGCAATATAATATCAAGCTATTTTCTCATTTTATGTATACATACATAGATATATGGATATATATATATACATTTATAGAGAGAGAAAGAGAGGTGCAAATGACTTTTATATGACTAATTCTCTATTATTGAATATTTGCTCACATAAAATGAATATAATATAGAAAAATTAAAATTTATCTTACATTTATTTGAAAATAAGTCTAATAATCTTAAAATCTATCTTAATAATACATTTTATAAGAAAATCATTAGCAAGTTTTTCTTTCTTTATTATTATTATTATTTTTTTGACACAAATTGAACATCCCACAAAGTTGGTTAGGTACTCCAACAAACGACTTCCCTAATTTTGGGCTTGAAGGTTGGATTATCCTATTGTTTAAAACGTATAAACTAATTCGCAGTAAAAGCCACAACCTGTCTAATGGGAACCGGCTTCCCTCTTCAGTGGGAAAAATTATTCCGTCTGGTCTCCGTCTCCGGACGTAGGCGAGCTGCGTCTCCGGAGACCGGAAGAATAATTTTTCCTTCAGTGGCGTGACCTGACCATCTCTATTAGTTGTAGTTGCTCTCATAGCTCATATAGCCCAAGAAAAAAATAATGTAAAAAATAATATACAATTTTAAAGAAAACAAGCCTAGGGAACAATCTTTCACAATGCAGTAATTTAATATATTTAAGCTATTAAAAGTATTAAAAAAAATCAATCCAATCAAATTTCCAAGCCAGATATATCTTTATCCAACAATGACTCAAACCAAATCAATTACAAGAGAAATCCCACGTTTTCAATCAAGTTTTCAATTAATTTTCGACAACAAGACAAATTAACAAAATCCCTATCAATTTTACTCCTTAATTGTGCTTCAATGCTACAACCAAAATTTATATATTGGCTTCATCAAAACAAGAGATATTTAACACTGAACTCCAACTGCAGTTTGATATTCCAAATATGAAAGCCCCCAATACAACATAACGCACATATTTCAAAGAGGAAAAAAAATGGTGAAACTTAAAGAGTAGCAAAGAGCAACACAACTTATTAAAACCGAGGGATTACATTTCAGTTCACCAAAGTACCGTGTAATTTATGTGTAATATCAAACTTCGTTGCTTGATTCAGAGGTATTGTTCATGTATTCTTCTACGATTTTGTTCCCACCACAATCTTGCATGCATCTCACTGAACCTCTCGCGGCTGCCGAAAATCGAAAATTTACCAAAAAAGAAAAGGCTCAACACCTAAGTAAATGATTTCCCAAGCTTTAAGAGAAAATATTTGACTTTTAAAGAAAGATACAAATTTTGTTCCACCTGATGTAAATTGTTTTTGTAAAATCAATTATTTTGTTTCCTACCAATCTCCCCCCTTCAGGGTATGTAAAATTAGACTAAAAAAATGAATAGAGCTTTGCAACCACGCTGCTGCACTTTATTGAAAAGCATTCGAGTCAGTTTTATCATTAGGACGCCGTTGAAATTGTGACATGAGTCGTTTGAAAGCCCAAAGGTCATCTTACACCCTAAGTTTATATGAAACAAAATAAATAAATAATACGTGTATAAAATACAAAAGAAAAAAAAATTAAAAATATTTATGATAGTTTTGAAGACAAAATAATAAAATTTTAAGACATCTATACGAAAGAGGCATAAATCACAAAGAGATTTAAGAAAAAAAACACATACACGCAGATGCGGTACATGTCACGAGTTTAAGAGAGCACATAAATCCAAAAATCCATTAATATTTCTCGGAATAGATATAAAGCCTGTAATTTGGAAACTACGCTAAAAGTTAGTGTTGGGATTATTTAGGAACATTTCATTTTTAGTATCGTTGATTATTTGCTTTTATTAGAGCATAGTTTTATTGTTATGTTGTAATTCTTGTTTATTTTTATCATGGGGAATTAACGTGGAATTCATCCCCTCTATTTATCTTGTAATAATTTCATATGAAATTGAAGAGGAATAAGAATTTTTTTCGACTCCTAAAAATCACTATTAGGGACCTAAAAGATCGTTGGGAAGGCAATGACGAGATCATGGCACTCCAAGGAATGATCGCGACACTTATAGGAAGGCATCAATCAACGAAGATCATGTATTCTCCTACTCCCACTCAGTCATCACGATCTAGTCGCGATTAAAGCTAGTTGCGAAGATCGGGATTTTGCACAGATACAGGGTCGCGGCTTTTTCCTGGTTAGGAAGCCAACGACGGGGTCGTGGGGTACAAAAGTGCACAAGGAAGAGAACATAACACAGCGTAGAGCCATTATGTGCAGTTCTTGATTGAAAATAACAATCGGGTCACGACGTAAAGGAGTTCCACACAGTTCTTGATTAATTTTTTATATTTTTAGATTCTGAGGATGTCGTAGCAATCAACAATGATGACAGGAGTTCAAAGAAATTCTACAACATCGACCGTTTCACATAATTCTGAAATACCCTACCTCACCCAACAGCTCACCTATTAAGTATATTAATTGAATATTTTCTTCAAAATTTACAACCTTATCTCACAGTTATAAAACTTAAACAACACAACTATCTCGAGTGAGCACCATCTATAAAATTGGCGATCGACGGGAGAAGCAAAATTGGAAATTTAACCTAATAAAGCTCAAAATCTACTGCTAATAATCTAAATTTGAGGAAAATAACAGTCCAAAAATTCTCTAATAATGGCATGACTTATCAATTCCATGAAACCTTCCATAGAAAAGCCTCGTCTATTCCTTTTCCAAAATAGTATGTCCAACCTTGACTAGTCAACCCAAAAATACAAATGATATTATATCAGAAGAAAGTGTGTTGAGTCTTTGAATATTGAGGTTCCTATAATACCACTTATAACAACGAAGAATAAGAATAGAACGATGACAATGGCAATGTTGACTTTGTTACTAGTGGTAGAGGACAATTCAAAGAAACATTCTATGAATACTTTGCACAGCCCATAATCTGCAAACTCAAGTGATGTCCTCACTGATCCTTTACCTCATGCTTAGTTCAATGCATCTTCAAATTCTAATCTTCTAGTCTTGAATCTAAGCATAGTTTGGATCACGAGTCTAATGAGATCAGTCTTTCGGTTAAGGAAAGGTTTTGCACCCAACATCCATTATCTCATTATGTGTCAAATGAAAACCTCTCACTCACTTTTCGTAATTTTACCTCACAATTATCACATAAGGAGATTTCTAGAACTGTGCAAGATGCTCTAAGAGTTCCTAAGTAGAAACAGATTATTTTCAAGGAGAAGAATACTCTAACAAGAAATAACACGTGGAAAGTACTTGATATATTTACAGGAAAGACAACGCATCGTATGCAAATAAGTGTTTACAATCAAGTACAATTCTAACAGCTCTTCAGAACGACAAGAGACTAGACTGGTTGCGAAGAGATTTACTCAGACCTATGGCAATGATTATTTAGAGACATTTTCTCCAACTGCAAAATTAAACTCTATAAGAGTGCTTCTACCACTTGCAGCTAATCTTGATTGGTTTCTATAATAGTGAAATATAAAGAATGCCTTCCTCAACGGGAACTTAGAGTAAGAATTTTATATGAACAATCCTTTAAGATTTAATAAGAAGTTTTGCACAAAAATGTATAAATTAAAAACATTTTTATGGTGGTTGAAACAGTCATCGAAAGCGTGGTTTCAAAACTTTACATTATTTGATAAAAATCAGGAATATACTCAAGGGCAAGGCAAAGATATTATACAATGTTCTTCAAATATACAAAGCGGAAAGATGGTCATACTAATTATGTATGTGGTTGATATAATTCTCACCAGAGATAACATTAGATGAAATGAATCGGCTCAAAACATCCCTGTAATCAGTTTTTAAGACCAGAGAGTTAAGATCTTTGAGGCATTTTCTTGGCATGGAACTTGCTATATCTAAGAAAGGAATTATTGCTTCCCAACGGAATTATATTCTTGACCTCCTAAAAAAACTAGGATGAATGGTTGTAGGTCTGCAGACGCTTCAATTTATCCAATCATCCTATGAGAAACACCTTGAAGTAGTAACAGAATTCTCATATACCTAAAAAGTACACCATATAAGGGTATACTCTTTTCAGAAGACCATACAACAAAATACATAAGCCTACACCAATGTAGATTAGGCAAGCTCAGTTGTTGGCAGCAAACGGAATTCCGAATACTGTACTTATGTTAGAAAAATATGTTTACATGTGAAGTAAGAAATATAATGTGGTGGCAAGTAGTGGTGACAAGGCAAAAAATTAAGCTATGGCTAATGGAGTATTTGAGATGTTATGGTTGAAGCTTGAAGAGCTATAAAATCCGATTGACGTGCCAATGAAGTTGTATTATGACAATAAAGCTGTCATAAGCATTGCATAAAACATTATGCATGTTGAAAGATCTGATTTGATTTATAGAATTTATTGTCTTTCCTCTTATAGTTTAATGTGTACAAATCATGCTTAATTAGATATGGAATGTTATAGGAAATAATTGTAACCTATTTAGTTATTTTCCTTGTCTAGGATGTGGGATTTCTATATGTAAAGGTACTGAGTATTGCATCAAATAAGATGAAATGATTTTCTCTCTCCGTCTCTATTTTCATGATATGAGAGCAAAAATAAAAAACTTCCCAAGCCCGCCCGAGAAAACTCTCCAACATCCCGATCCATCGCAGCAACGACAAACTCGCGACAACGATGGGATCGCAGCAGGACGGGAACGCCACAACAGAGCTAACCTCCCTAAACCCTAGCCTCCTTGTCCAGACGTGAGAAAACGCTCCTCCCTTTCTTCTATCATGTCTGAAAATACAAATAAATCCACTCCTACCAACATACCTGAAACCTCGACATTCCGTTCTGAGGTTCATATCAACAAGCGGACTGTTCCACATTCACAGAAGAATGAGGAGAAACCCCGAGTGTGATGTGACCATTTCAACAAGACACGACACTAGAAAAACCTGTACCTCCACGGGAAGCCTACAAATTGGAAGCCAAGAAACAAGCACAATCCACTTACTGTACATGTTGCCGAACAAACCAACCCATTTAGCAAGGAGCTAATCGATCAAATCTTGAATCTACTAAACCCCAATTTAGCTTCTGGTACTCCAAATTGTTCGATGGTACATGCAAGTAGAAAACTAAACCCTTGGTTATTGATTCGAGAGCTTCCGATCACATGACAAATTTGCACCACTTATTTTATTCATATATCTTATGTTCTGGCCATGAAAATGTTTGTATTGCTGACGGTAGTTTCTCTTTCATTGCAGGAAAAGGAAACATAAACCTATCCAAGAGTATAGATCTTAAGTCTGTACTCCATGTTCCAAAACTCAAATGTAATCTTATATCCATCAACAAACTTTCAAAAGATTCTAACTGCCGTGTAATTTTCTGTGAATCTTCTTGTGTTTTTCAGGATCAAAAGTCGGGGATGATGATTGGCAGAGCTAAAAAGATAGGACTTTACTACTTTGAGGACACTGTTCCTAGTAATATAAAGGTTCAAGCTTACAGCAGTATGAGTTCGAACCCTGCATTAGAAAAAATAATGAAAGCGCATCTTAGAATAGGTCATCCAAGTTTTTATTATTTAAGACATCTATTTCCTAATTTGTTTAACGGTTTAATTGTGCTTTACTTCAATGTGAAGCATGTTATTTGGCAAAAAGTCATCGCATAAATTTTGCTCCAAAACCATACTATCCTTCAAAACCTTTTTTCATGTCCATAGTGATGTTTGGGGACCTTCAAAAATAAAAACATTATCTGCAAAACTGGAATTTGTGACTTTCATTGATGATCACACTACAATATGTTGGGTTTATCTTATAAGCAAAAAATCAGAAGTTGAAAAACTTTTTAAAGATTTTTACAACATGATTGAAACTCAATTTGAAACTAAAATATGCATCCTTTGATCAGACAATGGAACTGAATACTTTAATGAATGTTTAGGGGAGTTTTTTAAAAATAAAGGCATAAATTCATTAATCTACATTTCATGACATTCCACAACAAAATGAAATTGCTGAAAGGAAAAATAGACATTTACTTGAGATCGCTCGGGTTATTATGTTTTCAATGAAC
Organism: Papilionanthe hookeriana x Papilionanthe teres; assembly: GCA_022702705.1. Taxonomy (NCBI): domain Eukaryota; kingdom Viridiplantae; phylum Streptophyta; class Magnoliopsida; order Asparagales; family Orchidaceae; genus Papilionanthe; species Papilionanthe hookeriana x Papilionanthe teres. Next base: position 55,900,816 of record CM040425.1, read on the forward strand.
GTTCCTAAATATTTATGGGAGGACGCTGTTTTAATTGCATCATATTGAATGGAGTTTTTTAAAAATAAAGGCATAAATTCATTAATCTACATTTCATGACATTCCACAACAAAATGAAATTGCTGAAAGGAAAAATAGACATTTACTTGAGATCGCTCGGGTTATTATGTTTTCAATGAACGTTCCTAAATATTTATGGGAGGACGCTGTTTTAATTGCATCATATTGAATAAATCGAATGCCAACTCGAGTTTTACAATATACAACTTCTCTAAACAAACTGAAAAATCTTTGGATGGACATGTTTTGTTCATATTCTGAATAAATTTCGATCAAAATTGGAACCAAATTCTGAAATGCATTTTCCTTGGATATGCTTCAAATAAAAAGGGTTACAAATGTTTTAATCCTATCACCAAAAAAACTTACATTAGTATGGATGTGACTTTTATGGAAAAAATTCTCTTCTTACACAAAAATCCACTTCAAGGGGAGTGTAGTATAGATGGAGAAGATGATTTTTGGCAAGTTTCTGACCCATTACCAAGAGTTGTTCTAGCACCAAGTACACCTGAAGTCCGTGAAAACAAAGAACCAGAAATATTTGTTGAAAGTAATAAAACCAAGGAGATTCCTAGTCAAGAGGCACCTGAAATTATCTTGTCTAATAAAGAGGGAAATACTACAGGATACAACAACATAACCTCTGGTTTATTCCAGGAAGAGTCTCCATAAAAGGAAAAATGTCCAAATGGAATCTTTAGCAACCTCCTAATCTGAAGACCGAATGATGGTCCTCAAGAAACACAGGAAAGTTCCAATCCGAACCTTATTTTTTCACCAACAGAAACTCAAGATTCTGAGGTTATGAATCTGGATCTTTCTATAGCCTTTAGAAAAGAAACATGTTCTTGTACTACCAAACATCCCATTCGAAATATCTATCCTACAAAAAAATCTCACACAAACATCAAGCTTTTTTGTCAAAAATTTCTAATATGTCTGAACCCAGAACAATAAAGGAAGCTCTCAGTAATCCAAATTGGAGAATAGCAGTAAAGGAATAGATGAATGCTCTTTTAAAAAATGGAACATGGGAAGTTGTCACGTTACCAAGAGACAAGCCTACCGTTGGGTGTAAATGGGTCTTCACTATTAAAGTCAAAGCTGATGGGAGTGTCGAAAGATATAAAGCGAGACTAGTAGCGAAAGGATTCACTCAAACTCACGGAATTGACTATCAGGAGACATTCGCTCCGGTAGCCAAGATCAATTCTATCCGTGTTCTACTATCCATAGCAGCAAACCGTGATTGGCCCTTACATCAGCTCGACGTTAAAAACGCTTTTTTAAACAGTGAATTAGAGGAGGTATTCATGGATCTTCCACCAGGATTTGAGAAGAAGTTTGGAGAAGATAAGGTGTGCAGATTGAAGAAATCCTTATATGGGCTCAAGCAATCTCCTCGTGTCTGGTTTGAGAGGTTTGGAAAGGTAATTAAAAAATATGGATACACTCAAAGTCAAGCTGATCATACTATGTTCTAAAAACATTCAGAATCTGGTATACTCGCTATTCTCATTGTTTATGTCGATGATATTATCCTTACAGGAAATGACGCAAGGGAAGTTGACACATTGAAAAAAAGTTTGGCCACATAATTCGAGATTAAAAATCCGGGGGCTGTAAAGTACTTTCTTGGTTTTGAGTTTGCCAGATCTAAAGAGGGGATCTTTATTAATCAGCAAAAGTATGTACTCGACTTACTTAGTGAAACCGGAATGCTTGGGTGCAAATCAGCTGAAACCACGATTGAACCAATTAAAAGATTACAATTGACAAATAAAATAGATGGTGTGAAGAAAAACGATATCAGAGACTGGTGGGGAGACTAATCTATTTGTCACACACCCGTCCTGATATAGCTTTTGTTGTTGGCATGGTAAGCCAGTTTATGCACTCGCTAAATACTCATCACTTGGAGGCAGTGTATCAGATCCTTAGGTATCTGAAAGGAACACCTGGAGGAGGACTACTGTTCAAGAAAAAAGAGCATTTACAGATAGAAGCGTTTACAGATGCAGATTGGGCTGGGAGTGTTACAGATAGAAGATCAACCTCAAGTTACTGCACTTTTCTAGGAGGAAACTTAATAACCTGGAGGAGTAAGAAGCAAAGTGTCGTGGCAAGAAGCAGTGCTGAAGCTGAATTCAGATATGTGGCTCATGGGATTTGTGAAGTTCTATGGATTAGAAGAATTCTTAAGGAGTTAAAAATTCATAGTCCACCTCATATAAAAATATACTGTGATATGTCTGTCGTCGCCATCGCCCACAATCCTGTCCTTCATGACAGAACAAAGCACGTAGAGATTGACAAGCACTTCATCAAGGAAAAAATTGACAGAGGAGATATCTGCATGGTGTATGTTCCTTCCAACGACCAAGCAGCGGATATTCTCACGAAAGGTCTTCACAAAAAACAGTTCCATGGTTTAGTGTGCAAGCTGGCTCTGAAAGATATTTTCATGCCAATTTAAGGGGGAGTGTTGAAAGATCTGATTTGATTTACAGAATTTATTATCTTTCCTATTATACAAAAATTAGTGTCTTTAATCTTATAATTATTGTGTACAAATCATGCTTAATTAGCTATGGAATGTTATAGGAAATAATTGTAATCTATTTAGTTATTTTTCTTATCTAAGATGTGGGATTCCTATATGTAAAAGTACTCGGTATTGCATCAAATAAGATGAAATGATTTTCTCTCTCTTTGTCTCTATTTTCAGTGCAGGATGATCGCATAAGCATGTGGAGATTGACAGACATTTCATAAAAGAGAAGATTGATTGTGAAGCTATTTGCATGTCATTTATCCCTACTGTCAACAAATACAAGATATTTTTACCAAGAACAATTCGGGTCTAATTTTGAGGTTTTCTTAAGCAAGTTAGGTATGATAGATATCTATGCTCCAATTTTAGAGTAGGCGTCAAAATTCTTTAGGAAGATTTTATTTTTAGTATAATTTATTATTTTATTTAATTAGAACTTAGCTTTATGAGCGTGTTATAATTCTTATTTTTTTCAATCATTGGAAGTTATGGTTGTTTTATGATTTTTCATGGGAGTCATCCCTTTTTTTTTATCTTGTAATAATTTCATATGAAATTGAAGAGAAAGAAGTAATTTTCCCCTTCTTAAAATCACAGTTATAAAGAATTTACCAATAATTTAGCTAAATGAATCACAAAATTCAAAAAGCTAATTTTAAGATAATTGCAAATTGTCCTTCCATTTTATAAATCAAATTTAAAAGGTCGTTATAAAATTTCATATTTTGAAGAACTCCCAGGTAAGAAATTTGAGAATGAATTTCTTTTTAAATCCCTTGTTTAAAATACCTATAAAACAAACTAAAGGAAAGGTGATGCATGAATGTGCTTTTGTGTCCATGAGACATAAAGCCCAATTGGTAGCCTAATTCAAAATATGATTTCCAAATGACGGAAAAAGTGTCAGAAAAGGTGTCTACCACTACCGAGGGAGAATTACTGTCAAACAGTAGCCTTATTACTGCTACCAATAAGTTGGTTGAACTACCCGTTCGTAGGGTAGGAGATTTCCAAATATTGGAAGACTGTCCTACACAATCACTGGAACCTATCGCTGCAACTGTCTTTCATTCTAAGGATCAGACCAACCAGACTTCAGAAGAAAAATGACAAGTATACACTTCCCAGCAGAAGAAGAAGGCTAGGGGTAATATTCAACTTGGAAACTTGATGGATGATACCTTGGTCTCTCCTGGTAATGGAACATCACTTTAGAATTTGATTTCTGGATGCACTACAAGAACCAGAGGAAGAGGTAGGCCTTGGCGGCCTCGTCCATAGACAATGTCTATTTACATGTTTTCTTTTTTCTTCTATCTTTTGTACTATTTTGTTTGAGCTATCTTTGCATTTTATTTCTTATGAGTAAAGCTCTATCTATTGGGTGCTCTCATACTACTAATTTTGTACCCCTTTTATTTCAATAAAATAGGCCCCAGAGCTTCTAAAAAAAATCAAAATATGATTTCCATAACGTATGAAGACAAGGAGTATAATGCCTCAGATTTTGGCTGATGAAGAAACATGGTGTAAGGTCAAATATGAGCTTTTGAAGCACCACTCACTGAGCGTTCAAATATACATGTGATTATGAGCGAGGAATATAAAGATTCAATTATATTTGATAGTTGATGAGATTTTGATAAAGTTATTGGAGGAAAGAACTACTGAGGATTTATGCCTCAAGCAAAGAGTCTTGCATACGATCAAAAACAAAGCCAACAAATTTTATCCAAAACAAAGACTAAGTATTCATATGCAAGATGATATACCCATTAAATCATTTAATAAAAAAGTTTATTTATATTGTTAAGGATTTAAGCAAGATAAAAGTGAAGGTTGATGGAGAGTATCAAAATTTATTATTTTAATTATATTAGCCTCCCTACTATTAGCATTGCTATGACATTATATTGTAGGTTAGAGATACATTTAGCTTCAAAGATATTGATAGTTCCTTTTTTCTAAATTATTTCTAAAGTAAAAATGGTGGGGTTGTAACTTCTAAAAACAGCCTGCCTCTATTATAAAATAAATAAATAAAAACATGAAGGGAATAAAGATAAAACTCCTCACCCAACGAAATAAAAAAATGGTATCTTAAGAGATGGTCATGCATTGAAGAGAAAAAAGTATCAAGTTAATGACAATCACAAAAAAGATATGACAAGCGTCTATTCCTGCAAATTGAGTGATACAAATTTAGGGTGCATTTGGGGCGGCTTATCCACAGCTTCTGCGTTCCAAACGCAGGGAGGGCGTTTGTTTCTTGTGCTTGAAGTGCGTTTGGCCAAAAGCAGTTTTGTGTTAACACGGAGATGCGGCCCGCGACCTCATCCCCGCTGGCCAACATCTCGATATATTTTTTACTTAAAAAGCCCAGGAAAAACTTGAATTATGGAGGTCAACATTGGAGTCTAAAGGTTTTCGTTTGATTAGAACTAAAACTAAATACGTGGAATGTAATTTTAGTAATAGTAGCTCTAGTGACAGAAGTTTATCTTTGGGTGATCAAATTATTAATAGGTGTGAACAATTTAGATATCTCGGGACCATTGTTCAAAGCGATGGTGATATAGATGGGGATGTTAATAGTAGAATTCAGGTTGGTTGGTTGAAGTGGAGGAATGTGTCTATCCTATTGTGTGATAGAAAAGTCCAGCTTAGACTGAAAGGAAAATTTTATAAGGTGGTGGTAAGACCTGCAATGCTCTAAGGTGTTGAATGTTGGCCTTTAAAAGAGAAGCATAATGCTAAGTTAAGTGTTGTCGAGATGAGAATGATTAGGTGGATGAGTGGCTTTACATTTAGAGACAAAATGTGAAAAGAATATATCCGTAATAGGGTTGGTGTTGCACCAGTGAGGGACAAAATTAGAGAGAGTCGCCTTAGATGGTTTGGTCACATTAAACGTCGATCACTTGATGATCCGATTAGGAGAGTAGATGTTTTAGATTCAACTTATGTTAAGAAAGTCAGATGTAGACCTAGGAAGACTTGGGCTTATTGCTTAAAAAATGATCTTAATTTATTAGAATTAAATGAAAATTTGACACTAAATAGGACGCAATGGAGAAAAAGGATTCATGTAGCCGACCCCACTTAGTGGGATTAAGGCTTTGTTGTTGTTGTTGTATACCCCTCCCCCACCCACGCCCCACCCCCCCACTGGCCCTCTCCCCTAGGTCTCGTGCCCTAGGTTTCGATCGTCTTCCCTTTCCTCGTCGCCCTCTCCCCTGCGTCTCTTCCCTAGGTTTCGATTGGTCTTCTCGTTCTCTCCTCTACGATCCAACATCGCTGTGCTCTGTAAGTATTTGGCAAATTTATTTTGTAGTGAACTGTAACATTTGAGTAATGCGTTGAGGGTCTTTGGAGCATTGCATAGAATGTCTCTATAATTTACGGTGAAGTGTTTTCTGTGCGAAGTAAGATGTTGCGTATGCTTTGCATTCGTTTGGGGGTCTCTGAAGCATCGTTTGAGATGATTTCATTTTTTGATACTCGAATGCAGATTTGAAATTTCCATTTTGGAGAAATGAGGATGTTCGTATGAGATGATTTTTGTTCTTTGATGTTTGTTTTTTTGATGTTCGTGGTAGCTAAAATTTCTGAGATTGACATTCATTTTTTAAATTGCCATTAGTTTTGAGTTTGGTAAGTTTTGCGATTGGCATATTTGTGGCATTTTGGAGAAATGAGGATGGAGGATTTTTTCTGATTAACATTCATTTCTGCGATTGGCATTCATTTTTGCGCTTGACATAGTTAGGTCTTTTTGGAGAAATGAGGTTGGAGGATTTTTTCTGATTAATTTTGAGCGGCATTTGTTTTGACTATCTTGCGTGTGGTGGCATGAGTGTGTTGGCTTCGACTTGCTTCGATTGCCTTGCGTGTGGTGACCTGGGTGTGTTAGCTTGGGTGTGCTTACGGTGGGTGAGGTGTGCACATGACAGTGGTGCCTGTGAGTGTATTTATGGTGGCTTGGGTGCGCTTGTAGTGGCTTTTGGTGACAGATTCTTAATGACAGATGGTTGATATATTTGATCGATTAAATGCTAATAGTTTTCATGTGTTACATGCGTGATGCGAGGCTTTGGAAAGTTCACTTGCGCAACATATAATCACTATGCACTTGCATGCCTAACAGTTAAGCTTATTCCCGTGAGGAAAACTTTATGAAGTAACCTTATTTGTAAGAGCTATTGGTTCAAATCAATAGTTAGTTTGTTATGTTGTTGTTGTTTATCTCTCTTTTCTCGCATAACCTTTTGACGATTGTCATAAAAAATCAAGATCATCCAATATGCATGTCTTGTTTGTATGTTTCTTGAAAATCCTAAAAATTTGATTACCTTGCTCAAGTTTCACCTCCTGAGTGTCGTTGCCATTAGTGACGTTTTTTTTTTGGCATTGCTCTCGATTGCTATATGAATCAGAAGATTGTTATGTCCAATCATTTCCGCAACACTGTAAGTGGTGTTTATGGTGGCTTGGGTGTGCTTGTGGTGGTTTTGGGTGTGTGGGTTGGTGGTTTAGGTGAAGTGTGCACGTGACAGCGATGCGTATGAGTTGTGTTCATGATGGCTTGTGTGTTTTTTAGGTGGCTTTGGGTATGTGAGTTGGTGGTTTAGGTAATGTGTGCATGTGACGGTGGTGCATGTGAGTGGTGTTTATGGTGGCTTGGGTATGCTTGTGGTGGTTTTGAGTTTGTGGGTTGGTGGTTTACGTGAGGTTTGCACGTGACAGTGGTGCATGTGACTCGTGTCTATAGTGGCTTGGGTGTTGGTTGTGGTGGCTTTGGATGTGTGATTTGGTGGCTGAGGTGAGGTGTGCACGTGACAGTGGCGCAGTGAGTGGAATTTATGGTGGCTTGGGTGTGCTTGTGGTGACTTTGGGTGTGTGGGTGGTTGTTTTGTGTGTGGGTTGGTGGTTTAGGTGAGGTTTGCACATGACAGTGGTGCATGTGACTGGTGTCTATGGTGGCTTGGGTGTTGTTGTGGTGGCTTTGTGTGTGTGTTGGTGGTTGAGGTGAGGTGTGCACGTGACAGTGGTGCATGTGAGTGGTATTTATGGTGGCTTGGGTGTGTGGGTTGGTGGTTTAAGTAAGGTGTGCACATGATTGTGGTGCCTGTGAGTGTTGTTTATGGTGGATTGGGTGTACTTTGCATACCTTTTGGTTAGGTGCGCTATGTTTATGGTGGCTTATGTTTTATGCTTCAAATGTATTTGTTTATTATGTTATGTTATTATTTCTATTGGTGTTTTATTTTATTATCAATACCAGTAAACTTATGCATTAATAGCTTTTATTAGTCCCATTATGGCTAAGAACAAAGAAGCGGCTACCTCAGCAATGTCGGACAAGGATGTGACAAGCATTTTCTGGAATCTCTGTATTAAGGAGATCGAAATTGGAAATAGACCCACCACTTACTTTAACAAAGAAGAGTGGCAGAATATTTCTAAGAAGTTTAAAGAATTGACGGGTCGGGAGTACGATCGGTTAAAATTCAAGAACAAGTGAAATCGACTAAAGAAGGACTGAAAGTTATGGAAGGAACTGAAACGGGGATCCACGGGATTGGGATGGGATCCTATCAAGCGTACCGTGAATGCTTCAGAGGAATGGTGGATTGAGAAGTTAGAGGTAATAATTGTACCCCTGTGAACTCTTCAGTTAATTATCATTTTTATTTCTACTTCGTCTAAATATGCCCCCTTCCCCACCCCCTTCCTCGTCCACGTTTTAGGAAGTACCAACTGCAAAAAAATTTAAGGTGTGCGGAATTGACCCAAACTTAGAAGATAAATTGGACGTAATGTTCAAGGGGGTTGTCGCGACGGGTCAGCATTCGTTCAACCCAAGCAAGCAGGGGTTTGCAGACATCTCAGTTGACTTGCCACCCGATCAGGTTACAGATTCTGGTGAAGGGCCTAGCATAAACCCGAGGGAGATTGAGTCTACGTGAAATTCGACTCGTTTATTATTCGGGTCGTGTTTGGGTTGAACCGGAAAACCCAAACATGACTCGAATAAGTACGACAGTTCAAATCGAGTTTGAGTTAGCTGGTCAAACTCGGGTTCGGGTTGGGTTTGCGTTTTAGTTTTTGACCCATTTATTATTCGGGTTGACGCTATTCGTGTCAGCTCATTTTTAGATCAGACCCGAACTCAACTCGCTGACCCTAATTGACACGCCTAATTTACATTGTTCACAGGGTGGGACTGCGGAGTAAGTGGGCGTGATTTCGAAAATTTCTGTGGGAATTTACATAAATACCACCCAATTCTTATGTATTTCTGTTAGAAATTATTTTACTTCCTTTCTAGTTATTTACTATTTGTCGTATTTCCTATTTTATGTCTTTCCATTTATCGTAGGTACAGATATGGGTATGATTTTTTTTTCTTTTTAAGAATCATTGTATATTGTATTTATATCCCTTTGAATAACAATAATATTATCTTGCTCAATTCTCTAAATCAACATGGTATCTGATGCGATGTGACTTTTAATATGCCTTAAAATACAAGAATTTGATACCACTTTTTAGAAAATTTAATTTCTGGTAAATGGCTTCAAAAACTTGATGTGCGAGGTTTACTTTTATAATGTTATATTTAAATTTTATCGTAAAAGTCACAATTTTAAACGCAAGTATACGTACCGTTCAAGTAATACAGGGCTCTAGTGGAGTCCTGGTTATCGATCCCACAGGGATATTAAAAAAAAGTAAGAGAAATAATATAATTTTGATAGCAATATATAAATACACTTTTTTTTATTTTATTTATTTATATATATATATATTCAAATTTAATTAACTGATAAATTTTACTAAAAGAAAGTAAACAATAAGCAGGAAAGTAAAGTAAGCAGTAATTAAACTTCAATGCAATTATAAAAATGACTTTCTCCTTTTTCAACTAATCCAAGAATTATAGATTAATTATCTTTTGTAGGGAATTAAGATTATGGTATTGTGCCAAATATAAACATTCATATTCCTTACCTTTTGGTCCAGGTGTAAAGAACATTGACTAATATATAGAATAGGCTCCGGATGTGTTATTAGTAGAATGGGTTAATCTAGACTCACACTACTAGATGTCCAAGGGTGGCTATGGTCGGCCCTACCAGTGACACATTACCTTTCTATAAACCAACTTATTAGAATTTAGTCTGTCACTCTAAAAACTAATTAATTTTACGCTCATTAAATATTATCTTCCTATTTATTTGCACTTCACTTCACTTCAAATAATCCGTGTATAGCCTGCGATTACCTAAAGATTCATGTGATATCTATTACTTAAGAATTTATCTCCGGATAGGTCTCAAAATTCTTCAACAGGTTTTAACAATTTAAATGACCAATTTAAAAGGTAAACTAAGATCAGGTATTAATATCATCACAATAATTTAAAATATTATATATTTAATTCTCCTACAAAATTTATTTAATTTATAATCTTTTCATAGATAAAAGGAGAAAGATAACTAACTATTCAGAACTTATTGAAATAATACAACAAAACATATTTATAAAACTTTGAACCAAAGTACAAATACTTATCTGAAGTGTTCCTTCAAGAGATCCGCTGACTTCTACTGACTTCAAAGCAATGATGAAAGACCCCAACAGCAATAACACACAATAAACACTCAAAATAAACTCTCTAGATACAAAAGAAAGTGACACCCTAAGTATGTAAGAGAATAAATAAAACTAAAGATGAGAGAGAAGATGGTAAAATACTAAAAGCGGGGGTTTTAATTTAGGAGTATGATTTTTTCTGTAGAATAGACCGCTATTTATAGAGCTCTGAATTTGACCAGGGGTTGCTTAAGACACTTATTCAAAATTCGTCTAAATTCAATGTATCTTCTAGAAGGTAACTGTCGCGCCTAGGCGCCGGGATCTGGCGCCTAGGCACCGGACTCCTTGACCAGGTTGTTCGCACCTCTTCACTTTGGGTCACACCTATTTACGATCCAGACTGTTTCCTGATGTCCAAATACATTGTACCACATGCCCTATATATTAGGAGTAACTTCCAGCCTTCTAGAAGCTCCAATAACCGCTTAACACAGTCAAAATAACTGCCCAAAGTCATCAAAAAAACTTAACAGCGTTTGTATCGAACTGACGCTTAGGCGCCGGACTCTGGCGCCTAGGCACCAGGCCAATAATTCCAAAATTTGCTCCATAAGCTTCATTTTTGCTCATTTTTTCTTCTTTTTCTTCATTGGACTCTTTTTTTATCATCTACATCCAAAAACATGAAAATATCTTTCATTAAAGCATAATATCCTTAAGAATTAAATAACAAATAAGGCATAAAAATGTTACTTAAACGTTACTTATAACGTTACTTATCCTCAAGTAACCCTCCAAACTTAAACGTTACTTATCCTCAAGTAACCCTTTTAATTATATAAAATAGATAACATTTGGAATGAAGTTAAAATATTTAAGATTCCTTATAATTTTTGGTTTTATAAATGCTTTAGCAAATCATTAACCAGATTTCACAAATCAAGTTTAATGTTAAGAATTTAAGAATATTTAACTACCAAATCATGAGATTTCCAACTTTTTCATTTATTTCAAGAATAATTGTAGCTTATCATATCAAGTTCACAGAGAATATTTACAAGAAAGAAGACTTTCATGAAATATTTTTTTTAATGAAATATATGTACATAGAAATTAAGTTAAAAATGTAATAAGTAATTCAAGTGAAGCCAATCTTTGATTAGGCATTTCCTCAACCTTCTCACATTTTTTTTTTCCTTTGGATTGTTTTTCAATCCTTTTTCTTTCTTTTTTTTTTCAGTGAGGATCACTATTTTTGGATAACCTGTTAATGATTTTGAACTTCACTATCCTTAACTTATTTTCAAAAACTTATACATTTTTTTACTTAATGAATATGACATTAATAATTTATTAATTTTCAAAATTTATTTCAATCTTTTCTTTTTCAAGCAATATTCTTGATTCCTTAGTATTTCAAAAATACAATTCTCTTTACTATAAATAGAAAATTTCATCTTATTATTCTTTAAGCTAAATAATTATATTCTTAAAATCAACCAAAATTTTTGAAATTTTAGTTAAGTTTACTAAATTATTTATAAATTCAAAAATTTAGGTAATTTTAAACAGATTTTTCATTCCTTATGTTATGTTACTGTATTTTTAAAGAAAATATTAGTTCTTAAAAGACAAATAATATTTAAATTTGATAAATATTTTCCCTTCCCCCAAACTTCAGCTTTAGTGTAAATATGAAATCATGAAATTTTCTAAAGCATGAGAGAAAGAAATAAACATGAATTAATCTAAGTACAATAATGATGTAGTAAGAAAAAACTAACTTCTACTTCTACACATGCTTCAATATGAATATAAGAGAAAGGATTAAGCATATATAGAAAAGTTTTGCAAAGTAGGAGTTAATTTCTAAAAATTATTTATTATTTTAGTTTTTTTTTAGTTTTTTTTAATATTAGAACATGCAAATTTACTAACTATTTATGAACACTAAACAATAGACTGAAACATAAATAAACTTTTATAGAAATTAATTCACATCTCAGTCTTAAACACAAATCAGATAATCCAGAAATAGTTTTAGCATAAAAAGTTTACATAAACACTAACAAATAAAATCACATTAAACAAGACAAGAAACAAGAAAATATTCTAAAAACAGAATCAACAATCTCTAGAGATAAGTCACGCTACTAATCACTGTCTGTAGCTTCATCATCATCATCACCAAAAGAGAACTCCATATCTTTAGGATCAAAATAGGGTGAAAATCTGAGACACGTAGGGAACTGAACATCATGCTGACCCTTCAGAAATCTCACTAAAGACTCTGAATACTCAGCATCGAAATCACTCTTTCTTTGTGTATACTCAGAAAGATGATCAATCTTATTGTGCTATAGTATCTACTCTGCAGAGTGAGTTAAGAATAACTCATGCTGCTGCTCTATGAACCGATCATGCATGGTTTCCCAAAGAGCGATGATGGCTCAGCTGAAGTAGATGGTTTAGAAGTAGAAGCTCTACACGAAGTAGGTAATGAACCGGAATGTGCAAGTAGAACTCTTACCTCGCGGTCGATCATAAATGCCGACACTTTCTCTTCCGATAGGCTTCGTCGACTTGAGCTTTTCCTCGAAAGCTCGGCGAACTACACCAAGCACTTTGACAAAGAGAATAGATCAGAGATGGAAAACCAAGTCCAATAGATGTGCTAGAACGAGCAGTAGCCTCTATCGAATCATAAATGATGCTCCCTATATCAATAGACTTCCTCTCTTGAATACAGTAGTTTAGAATAACTCTATCTTTGGTAACTTCGCTTAGATAATTGGATGGAAGGAGACGAGCAGAAATAAAGTAGTGTCATGCCTTGGAAATACCATTGTGCTTAGAAGATGAAAAATTTACGCTTTTTCCGTTCCAAATCTTCCAGGCTCCAGTACTATCAGTCAGGTAGGCAATGATCATGTCTAAATCTTCCTCAGATGGAGATAAACCTGAATAATAACACTCTATGTTTGGCGGTAGGACATAGAAAATATTGATGCGTTCAAGAGTGAATCCTACTCCAACTCCTCGAACGAAAATCTCGTATTCTTCAGCATCCACAAAATTGGCATAAAACTCTCTAACCACCGGAATAACGACAACAGAAGTGAAATAGCAGAATCGTTGTCAGTTGAGTGTAACGATTGTTTCCTCAATTCTTCCTCCAGGATTATAAAAACTTCGCTCCGAGATAAACTGTAGAGTCGTAGCAAAATCATTGTAACGGAAATGTGCAGCAGCATTGACGAACTTGCTACGATCAAAATTTTCTCGTTCCTTTCCTCGCTTAGATTTGTGTGGATCTAAACGTGAAAGAAAAACGCGAAATAAATTCAACAGATCTAGGAAAATAAACTAATTTAAGCTTTTCAAACTTGAAAGAGCTTAAAGATTCATGGATTTGACCATAAAAAATCAAAATTTTTCTCAAAATTTCGATTTTTCTAAATGAGAGCAAAATTCATGGTAAAAATAAAAAATAATGAGTTTAGAATGTAGATCTGACCTCGAGATGAAGAAATCGGGTGATTTCAAGCTCAAAAACTTGAAAATTCGGCTCTAAATGGGATCTCTAGGTGGTATTTTCGCGAAAAATTGTGAAGAAGAAAGCTTAGGCGTCACGTGGGGGAGGTTTAAGAAGATGAGTTTTCGAGTTCAGGCCGAACCGACACTTAGGCGCCGAATTCTGGGGCCTAGACGCCAGACTCGCCTTTCCAAAAATTCGATTTAAATTAAATATTTTCCACCAAATTTTATCAAATTTGACTTCTAATTACTCTTATGAGAATATTAATCCATTTTATATCCTCCAAATATTTTCACAATTAATTTAAATTGATAGTATAGATCCACACAAAGGTATCCAAATTCTTCAATTCAAAATCCTAATATCCATTCCAATTTCAATAACTTTCAGTACAAGACTTGTATTAAGGTTCATCGTTTTACAAATAACACAAACAACATATCTAAAGCAAATATTCAAATCCAACAACACACATTGAACAATTTAAGCAAACACACACATGAGATATTCAGCACACTAACACAAGACTCGATCACACCTAAAACACACATAAAATCTATTTAACACCGATCTTCAATTTCCATCTCTTTCGCAATGAAGTTCGCTAGGACCGAAGAGATAGAACACCAACGCCCTTGGAAATTCCAAAGCAGTCTTTTCATCAATCCACTTGTTCTTTGCGTACATTTCTACTTGAGTGTCATGATAGGCAGCCATATAATCAGATTGAAGTTTGATTTGTCATTCCAAATGTTCGTATTGGTGGTACATCTCATGGAGACGATTACCAATGCTTAGAAGTTCTGCTTCAATCTTATCCATTCGACTAAACATTTTCTCCAGACTAACAGCAATAAAACCATTAAAATAAGGCTGAGAATCTTTAGAAGATTTGTCTCTTACCTCTTTTTTATGATTTCCTCTATCCATTGCCTCCAAATCCTTCTTATCTCCTCCCAAAATGAATTGCTCTGGTCGAAATTAGTGTTCTAATGGGATTGGGGACGAAAAATAGGCTATATATAAAGAGATTTCGTGTGAAAAACTGAAGAATTTCGATTTTTCCACGATTTGTAACTGTGGCGCTTAGGCGCCGGAATCAGGCGCCTAGGCGCCGGATCATCGATACGCTAGTTATTTTGGCGCTTAGGCGCCGACTTTTGGCGCCTAGGCGCCGGAACCTCGATCGACTCTGATTCGCCTATCATCAAATTTTGCAAGTTTCGGTCGTAAAAATATGTCTAATAAACGGGTATGATCAACATACAAACACAATTACGAAAAATCAAATCACAAACAATCACATACGAATGTTAACTTGATCTCCTTTTTACTCACATTTGACATGGAGTGATTCAAGTCCAAATTCTATATACTCCAAGAAAATGTCTGGCTTAAGCTAATACAGACTCGCTAGTCTTCTATTTTTAGAAGTTATATAAAAATTTAGTCAAAACAAAGGCATAACCTAACAACAATAAAACTCAAAATAATAAATATGGGTTGCCTCTCACAAAGCGTTTGGTTTAACATCGTCAGCCCGACCTAATTAATTGAATCAATCAGGTAGACTCAGCTCATAAGCTTCTTTGTAATTTAATTTTATTTCTCCAATATAAGGCTTTAGTCTTAATCCGTTAACTTTAAATATTTTTCAGTTTTGGGATCTTTAATATCCACAGCTCCATAAGGGTATACTTTCTTAATTATAAATGGTCTCATCCATTTAGATTTTAATTTTCCAAGGAAAAATTTTAATCGAGCATTAAATAATAATACTTCTTGTCCAGGCTCGAATATTTTTCTTGAAATTATTTTGTCATGCAATTTCTCTATTCTTGCCTTATAAATTCTTGAATTTTCATAAGACTCATTTCTTATTTCTTCTATTTCATTCAGTTGTAATAATCGTTTTTCTCCTGCAGTATTCAAATTATAATTGAAATCCTTTATCGCTCAATAAGTTTTATGCTCCAGTTCAACAGATAAGTGACAATGTTTGCCATAAATTAACCGATAAGGTGACATTCCGATAGGTGTCTTATAAGTTGTTCTATAAGCCCATAATGCAGAATCAAGTCTATCAACCCAGTCAGTTCTTTTAGGATTAACAGTCTTTTCCAATATTTTTTAATTTTTCTGTTTGCCACATCAGTCATTCCACTTGTTTGAGGATGATAAGCAGTTGCAATTCTATGTTTAATTCTGAATTTTTCTAGTAATGATTGAATTCTTATATTTCTGAAATGTCTTCCCCATCTGTGATAATTATCCTAGACATTCCAAATCTTGTAAAAATTATTTTCTTTAAAAAATTTGAAACACTTTTGGAATCACAGTTCGGTAAAGCTACAGCTTCGATCCACTTTGAAACATAATCAACTGCTAATAAAATATAAATCTTTTCAGATGATAGTACGAAATGTCCCATAAAGTCTAAACCCCATACATCGAAAATTTCAATTTCTAATATAAAGTTTAGAGGCATTTCATCTTTTCTGGACATATTTTTCATTCTTTAACATCGATCACAAGTTTTCACATAATATCCAACATCTTTAAATAAAGTAGGCCAATAAAATCGTGAATTTAAAATTTTAAATGCAGTTTTATCCACTCCAAAGTGTCCTCCAAATTCAGAATCATGACATTTCTGAATAATTGCAAAAGTTTCTTCATAAGGTACACATCTTCGAATCACAAAATCTCTTCCTAATTTAAATAAATGAGGATCTTCCCAAATATATGATTTACAATCATTCTTAAATTTCTTAATATATTTACTATTTATCTCATATGGTAAAATATTGCTAACCAAATAGTTAACTATATCAACATACCAAGGCATTTGTAATCCTTGAATGACATAATTGCTCATCCGGGAATTTCTCATTTATATTTTCTTCATATAATTTATTATTATTATTTTTAATTCTTGATAAATGATCAGCAATTTGGTTGTCAATTCCCTTTCTGTTTACAATTTCAAAATCAAATTCTTGTAAAAGTAAAACCTATCTAATTAATCTAGGTTTAGCATCCTTTTTGGATATTAAATACTTAATGGCAGAATGATCAGTGTGCACAATACATTTTGTTCCAAGAAGATATAGTCTAAATTTATCAAAGGCATATATTATTGCTAAAAGCTCTTTTCGATAGTAGTGTAATTTATTTGAGTTTCGGTAAGAGTTTTGCTAGCATAGTATATAACTTTGAAAATTTTCTCATATTTTTGTCCTAATACGACTCCGATTGCATAATCACTTGCATCACACATTAATTCGAAAAGCGTTTATTCCAATCGAAGTGCAACAATGACGAGTGCGATGATTAATTTTTCTTTTAGAATATTGAACGCATTCAGACAATCTTCCTTAAATTCAAATTTAGCTTCTTTTTCTAATAAATGACAAAGAGGTTTAGCAATTTTAGAAAAACCCTTTATATATCTCCTATAAAATCCAGCATGACCTAGAAAACTTCTCACATCAGTAACAGTAGTAGGTGGTTGCAGTTCAACAATAATTTTCACTTTTGCTTGATCAACTTCCATCCCTATTTGTAAAACTACGATAGTTCAACCAAAAGTTTTCTTATAATTCTTCAGAACTCCTATTAATTGTTCCTCTTGATCTTTGCTTAATTCTGAAGATAAAATTACAGGTAAAGTTAATGAATCTCCAAGAAATGCATACTTTAAATGTACAGGTAACATTTTTAATTCCAGTTCAGGGACTTTTTCAATTGAGGGTAAAAGTATATCATTTTTAGTTGTGTCTAAAATTTCCCAGTTTTCATGAATATAATGAACTTCTTCAGATAAATTTTCTTCATTTAATTTTTCAATTTCTTCATTTAATGACTCATTATATAACATAGATTTTTTATCTTTATCATCAGAAATGACCTTACATTTTTCTTGGTAATGTTTTTCAATCATATAATCAAAAATATCCATTCGATATCATTTTTCTTTTTCAGAATACCTCATTGATTTCAGAACATTGAATGTTATCTCTTGATCATTAACTCTCATCGTTAATTCTCCTTTTTGCGCATCAATCATAGCTCGACCGGTAGCTAGGAAATGTCTCCCTAAAATGATAAGTATTTCTTTATCTTATTCTATATCTAGAACAATGAAATACAAAGGGAAGATAAATTTATCTACCTGAATAAGAACATTCTGTATAACTCCTTTAGGATAAGTGATCGATCAATCAACTGACTAAAGAGTTACAGTGGTAGGAAAAATCTCTCCTAAATCTAACCTTCAAAAGATTGAAAATGGCATGAGATTAATACTAGCTCCTAAATCACATAAGGATTTTCCACATAATTTTTCTCCAATAGCACGTGGTATAGTGAAACTTCCAGGATCTTTAAGTTTCTGAGGTAATTTCTTTTGAATTATTGCACTACATTCTTCGCTTAATGCAACAGTTTCATAAGCTTCAAATTTTCTTTTTTTGCTTAAAATATCCTTCATAAATTTTGCATAACTTGACATTTGCTTCAAAGCTTCTGCAAAAGGAATGTTAATGGTATGTTTCTTAAAAATTTCAAAGAACTTAGAAATTTGATGATCAAGCTTCTGCTATTTAAGTCTTTGAGGAAAAGGTGGTGGTGGTCTTTCAACTCCCACTTCAATAGGTACAACAGTCTGATCTTTACTTGGAGAAAGGGTATCTTTAGGTTTTTCAATCTCTTCAACTTCTTTCTCATTTTCAATCTCATTCCGTGTTTTCTCTATTAATTTCTTTCCACTTCTAAGTTGTACAACTTTTGTTTGTTCATGTTCTTTTCCAGATCCTTTAGGATTTATTTCGACATTGCTAGGCAGTGTTCCTTGAGGTTTGTAATTAATGAAATTAGCAATTTGACCCATCTGATTCTCAATATTACGAATAGCAGTGTTTTGACTTTGTAGCTGATTGCTCAGTTGCAAGATCAATTCTTCTACAGACAACTTTTTCTGCTGATTGTTATAACCAGAGAATAAGTTGGTCTATAGTTTGAATTTCCTTGATTGTTCCAATTTGGATTAACTTGATATCCATTACTCCAATTAAAATTAGAATGATTTTTCCAACCATTATTATAATAATTAAAATAAGGATTATTAGTTCTACTAGCAGTAGCTTGCAAAGTTTCTATTATTTGAGATTCATCAGAATTTGCAAAATTATCATTACTTACATTTGATATATTAATAGCAAAATTATCTAATTTCTTAGATATATCAACCATTTATGAAGCTAAAATAGAAAAAGCTTCATTATCTTGAATACTAGCCATTCTTTTAGGATTAACCCTTTCAGAAGGGCATTAAAAATTGTTATTAGTCATTTCTTCATTTAAAATGTAGGCTTCTTCAAATGTCTTAGCCATTAAAGAACCACCAGCAGCAACATCAATAATAGATCTAAGTGATCCAATAAGTCCATTATAAAATGTTTGAATAATTAACAAATCTGGTAAGACATTATGAGGACATTTTCTTAATATTTCCTTAAATCTTTCTCAAGCTTCATAAATTGTTTCTCCATCAAATTACATAAATGAAGTAATGTCATTTCTCAATTTAGCAGTTTTAGAAGGAGGAAAATATTTAGCAAGAAATTTTTGTGTCATGTCTGCCCATGTTTTAATAGAACAAGTTGCTAATGAATTAAACCACATCTTTGCTTTATCTTTTAAGGAAAAAGGAAAGAGTCTAAGCCTAATAGCATCATCAGAAACATTATTATATTTAAATGTAGCACAAAGTTCTAAAAAATTAGCAATTGGTCTATAGTTTGAATTTCCTTGATTGTTCCAATTTGGATTAACTTGATGTTCATTACTCCAATTAAAATTAGAATGATTTTTCTAACCATGATTATAATAATTAGAATAAGAATTATTAGTTCTACTAGCAGTAGCTTGCAAAGTTTCTATTATTTGAGATTCATCAGAATTTGCAAAATTATCATTACTTACATTTGATATATTGATAGCAAAATTATCTAATTTCTTAGATATATCAGCCATTTATGAAGCTAAAATAGAAAAAGCTTCATTATCTTGAATACTAGCCATTCTTTTAGGATTAACCCTTTCAGAAGGGCATTGAAAATTGTTATTAGTCATTTCTTCATTTAAAATGTAGGCTTCTTCAAATGTCTTAGCCATTAAAGAACCACCATAGAAGAACATCAATAATAGATCTAAGTGATCCAATAAATCCATTATAAAATGTTTGAATAATTAACAAATCTGGTAAGACATTATGAGGACATTTTCTTAATAGTTCCTTAAATCTTTCTCAAGCTTCATAAATTGTTTCTCCATCAATTTGCAAAAATGAAGTAATGTCATTTCTCAATTTAGCAGTTTTAGAAGGAGGAAAATATTTAGCAAGAAAGTTTTGTGTCATGTCTGCCCATGTTTTAATAGAACAAGTTGCTAATGAATTAAACCACATCTTTGCTTTATCTTTTAAGGAAAAAGGAAAGAGTCTAAGCCTAATAACATCATCAGAAACATTATTATATTTAAAGGTAGCACAAAGTTCTAAAAAACTAGCAAAGTGTAAATTTGGATCCTCATTAGGTGTTCATCCAAATTGATTGTTTTGAACCATTTGAATAATAGAAGATTTAAGCTCAAAAGAATTAGCATCTATAACTGGAATTTGAATACTAACATGAAGTTCATCAGCCGTAGGTTTTGCATATTCCCTTAATGGTTTATAAATATTTTGTTCATTAATTTCTATTGGATTTTAATTATTGTCATGTAAGTTAGCCATTTGATATTTTGAAATTTGTTTTCCTTTTTTAATTCTTTTAATTGTTCTTTCTAATTCAGAATCAAAATGTAGTAATCCTTCAGATCCAGAACTACCCATAAAATATTTTTGTTTTGTTTTGTTTTATTTTAATTTTATATTTTTTTAATTTCTTTATACTATCTCTTTAACTTTTTCTCTTATATCCCCGGCAACGCCGCCAAAAACTTGATGCGATGCAACTTTTAATATGCTCTAAAATACAAGAATTTGATACCACATTTTAGAAAATTTAATTTCTGGTAAATGACTTCAAAAATTTGATGTGCAAGATTTACTTTTATAATTTTATATTTAAATTTTATCGTAAAAGTCACAATTTTAAACGCAAGTATACGTATCGTTCAAGTAATACAGGGCTCTAGTGGAGTCCTGATTATCGATCCCACAGAGATATTAAAAAAAATTAAGAGAAACAATATAATTTTGATAGCAATATATAAATACTCTTATATATATATATATATATATATATTCAAAATTAATTAACTAATAAATTTTACTAAAAGAAAAGTAAACAATAAGCAAGAAAGTAAAGTAAGCAGTAATTAAAATTCAATGCAATTATAAAAACGACTTTCTCCTTTTTCAACTAATCCAAGAACTATAGATTAATTATCTTTTGTAGGAAATTAAGATTATGATATTGTGTCAAATAAAAGCATTCTTATTCTTTACCCTTTGGTCCAGATGCAAAGAACATTGACTAATTTATAGAATAGGTTATGGATGTGTTATTAGTATAATGGGTTAATCTAGGCTCACACTACTAGATGTCCAAGGGTGGCTATGGTCGGCCCTACCAGTGACTCATTACCTTTTTATAAATCAAATTATAAGAATTTAGTCTGTCACTCTAAAAACTAATTAATTTTACGCCCATTAAATATTATCTTCCTAATTATTTGCACTTCACTTCAAATAATCCGCGTATAGCCTGCGATTACCTAAAGATTCATGTGATATCTACTACTTAAGAATTTATCTCCAGATATGTCTCAAAATTCTTCAACAGATTTTAACAATTTAAATGACCAATTTAAAAAGTAAACTAAGATCATGTATTAATATCATTACAATAATTTAAAATATTATATATTTAATTCTCCTACAAAATTTATTTAATTTATAATCTTTTCATAGATGAAAGGAGAAAGATAACGAACTACTCATAACTTATTGAAATAACACAACAAAACATATTTATAAAACTTTGAACCAAAGTACAAATACTTATCTGAAGTGTTCCTTCAAGAGATCCGCTGACTTCTACTAACTCCAAAGCAATGATGAAAAACTCCAACAGCAATAACACACAATAAATACTCAAAATAAACTCTCTAGATACAAAATAAAGTGGCACCCTAAGTATGGAAGAGATTAAATAAAACTAAAGATGAGAGAGAAGATGGTAAAATACTAAAAGGGGGGTTTTGATATTAGGGGTACGATTTTTTCTGTAGAATGGGCCTCTATTTATAGAGCTCTGAATTTGACAAGGGGTTGCTTAAGACACATCTTCAAAATTCGTCCAAATTCAATGTATCTTCTAGAAGATAACTGTTGCGCCTAGGCGCCGGACTCCTTGATCAGGTCGTTCACACCTCTTCACTTTGGGTCGCACCTCTTCGAGATCCAGACCGTTTCCTGGTGTCCAAATACATTGTATCACATGCCCTATATATTAGGAGTAACTTCCAGTCTTCTAGAAGCTCCAATAACCGCTTAACACCGTCAAAATAACTGCCCAAAGTCATCAAAAAAACTTAACAGCGTCTGTATCGAACTGGCGCTTAGGCGCCGGACTCTAGCGCCTAGGCGTCAGGCCAATAATTCCAAAATTTGCTCTATAAGCTTCATTTTTGCTCCTTTTTTTCTCCTTTTTCCTTCTTTTTCTTCATTGGACTCTTTTTTTATCTACATCCAAAAACATGAAAATACCTTTCATTAAAGCATATTATCCTTAAGAATTGAATAATAAATAAGGCATAAAAATAGGTATTTTTAAGGTAGATCAGTATCCGAGTAATGATCCTAACCTAGCCGGCCAGAAAACCTTCCTTGCAGACCCCTCTAAAAGAAAAACTGCAACCCTCACGTGAGATTACCCTGCAGCCTTTCTCACCGTGAGACTTACCTGCAGCCTTCACCATTAAGATTTCCCTACATCCTTCACCCGTAGGGAAATTATTGCGTACATAATTTGTACGCAGAGATGCGTACATATTATAGGTATTGGGAGGGTACAGAGGTTATAGAGGGTTATTGAAGAGAGCATTGGGGGTTATAACCCCCCTATAACCTTTGTAACCTCCTAATACCCATAATATGTACGCATGTACGCAATAATTTCCCCCACCCGTAAGTATTCCTTGCAACCTTCACCAGTGAGATTTCCCTGTATCCTTTACCCATGAGATTTCCCTGTATCTGTCACCCGTGAGACTTCTCTTGTGAATTTTGCAGGCCCCTCTGTCGGCGTGAATTTTTCAACCGCCGGTCTACCGTGAGGCCCTTTCCCTGCCATAACTTTTTTCTGCAGCCCCTCCTGTGAGGCTCCTTCCCCTGCAGTTTTCAGCTACCGGACTCCCTCCTGTCAGCCATACCTCCTTTCAAAACAATAGATCTCTCCCCCGCAAGCCCTCCCACCACTAGATCACCCTCCTGTCGGCTGGAATCTTCCCCTGCATGCCCTATTTTGTTTTCAGCTATGTAGGTGAGTGTCTAAGGCTATGTTCCAAACTCAAACCTCTCCTTTGGCTTCGTTGGAGTCATGGTGGATTCCTCCATTACCGAGCTTTCATTCGATGCTGCCCTCCACTAGAGAATCGACACCTACCTCAATCCCGTTATAGACCGGAAGACGACAACCCCGTGAATTTCCTGGTTACCACTTAATAAATTAACGACTCAAATTTCCTCTAATGGCCTCAAGTTGTTTCAATGTCCGTCAAAGGTCAGGATAAATTCGGCCACCTCACAGGTACGATTTGTGAACCTTCAAAGACTGGCCTAACATATGCAGCATGGGCAGTGGAGAACTCCATGTTTTTTTCATGGATGATTAATTCCATGGAGACCTTGATTGGTCATTCATACTTGTTTCTTCCGTCTGTCAGTGCCCTCTAGACTGCCAGTCAAGATACATACTCAGAAGTAAAGAATTTTGAACAACTCTATGAAGTTTCTAATAAGATCCGCGAGGCAAAACAAGAATTGAAGATACTACAACTACTTGGTTGTCTTGTGGATGGAATGTAACCTCCAATATGACCACGTGAGACTCTCCCACGTATTTTGCTCTCTTACAAAAAATTCTACAAAAGGATTATGTGTTCCAATTTCTAGCAAGTCTGAACAAGGATCTCAGCGAACTTTGCGGTCATATACTTAGTCGTGATCCTCTTCCTTTAACCCAGCAGCATTCATCGAGAACCGCCGTGAAGAATGCCAAAGACTTGTCATGCTCTACAACTCCACTAATTCAGCTGAGTCTTTAGCCTTGGTCTCCAAGACTCCAACAGTACTCCACACTTTGCCACGCCGTCACGTACTAATCACTCCACATGTGATTTTTGCCACAAACCGTATCATACCCATGATAAGTGTTGGAAGCTCCACAGGAACAACAACAACAAACCTTTATTCCACTAAGTGGGGTCGGCTACATGAATCCTTCTTATCCATTGCGTCCTATTTAGTGTCGTATTTTCATTGAATTCTAATAAATTAAGATCGTTTTTTATACAATATGCCCAAGTCTTCCTAAGTCTACTTTTGCCTTTCTTAACATAAATCGAATCTAAAATAGCTACTCTCCTAATCGGATCATTAGATGGTCAACGTTTAATGTGAACAAACCATCTAAGACGACTCTCTCTAATTTTGTTCGTCACTGAAGCCACACCAACCCTATCACGGATACATTTATTTCGCATTTTGTCTCTAAGTGTAAAGCTACTCATCCACCTAATCATTCTCATCTCGACAGCACTTAACTTGCTTTTATGCTTATCTTTTAAAGGCCAACATTTAGCGCCATAGAGCATCGCAGATCTCACCACCATCTTATAAGGTTTTCCGCAGGAAGCTACCCAGAAAATCGACAAATAATCTTCAACCAAATCTTTTGTTGCTAAAGGCCTCACTACGACCACAGAATCCCACTCGGACAATCCCCGAATCTCCAGACTCCATTAAGGGTTAGATGGAACACTTATTAAGCTGCTTGGATCTAGTCAGATCTCCGGCCCGTCAACCTCCCATGTTCGTCAAGATAACATTTTTATGGCACTCACAGGTTTTCTTCTTCTAGTCTGCAGATTATCGATTCAGGTGAACGGACCACATGACTGAGTCTCTCAATTTTTCTCGACATGTTCTCCATGCTCTGGGAGACACTATTAAAATTTTCAACGGCTCCTGCAATTCTATCGCGGGTAAAGGATCGGTTGTACTAACGGTCAGACTGACTCTAGGATCTGTGTTACATGTACTTTTGCTTAAATGTAACCTCTTATGGATCAATAAGTTGTATGACCTTAATTGACTTGTTCATTTTTCTCCTGATGTTTGTGTCTTTCAGGATCTTTGTTCAAGGAGATGATTGGAACTGCCAAGCAAGTTGCTGAGCTTTACTTCTTCTAAGATAATGGCATTAATGATGCAAACATTCAATTTCGTAGTTGTAGTATTTACCTTTCTACCGCTTGTCCAATTATGTTTTTAGATTATTGCTTGGATCATCCAGTTTTCACTATTTAAAACAATTATACCCATGTTTATTGATAATAATCCATCTACTTTTAAATGTAAAATTTGTCATTTAGCTAAACATCTTCATATACCATATCCACCCCACCATTACACACACTCCTTCCTCTCCATTTTCACTAATTCATAGTGATTTATGAGGACTCTTTCGAATAGCAAGCTAAACATTAAATGGTGATTCTCTACCTAATTGATAACCACACTAGGATGACATGAGTCTATATATTAAAGAACAAATCTAAAGCTGCTGTCACATTCAAGATTTTTCATTCCTTCATTTTGACTCAATTCAAAACCTCCATACAAGTCCTTTGGACCAACAATGGCCACAAGTACTTTAACTCTAATTTAGGAGAATTCTTGATAAGTAAGGGCACCCTCCATCACAGCTTCTGTATGGATGCCCCCCCCCCCAACAACATGGGGTAATCGAACAAAAAAACTGACACCTTCTCGAAATGGTTTGTTCCATTATATTTCGAACTGATGTCCTTAAATGATTTCAGAATGACATCATCCTTACCACCACCTTCTCATTAACAGAGTTCCCAAAAAAGCCACAACTTTCTGACCTTACTGTCCGTCTTGATGTCGTGTTTATTACCAATCGGTTCTTCTCTACATTCTGTGTCAAAATATTTGGGTGCACAACCTTTGTTCGCAACACTACCCCGACTCAGAGAAAACTTCATCCCCCTCTAGATTAGGTGTATTCCTTAGCTATTCAGTCACTCAAAAAGGCTATAGGTGTTTTTATCCTACCACAAGTAAAATTTATGTGAGTGCTGATGTCTCTTTTTTAAAATAATCCCTACTTACCCTAACATTGTCTCAAGAGAAGGGAGCTATATTTTTTGGACATTGTTCCTTTTCCAACGCTATTGAATATTGTACCAAATCCTACAACCACTATGTCCGAGGAACCCTCAGTTCCACTAGATCCATCACCAATCAGACCAACATCACCTCTATCCACTCTGTGTTTAAACTTGACGTACCAAACCCATGGTTGAGACAACATCCCAAAGTCCCTACACTTGAGCCTGTTCCCCCTCTACAAGTCTCAGAATCCATTCCGACCAACATCCCTGGAATGATATTGTCTTAACTAACGGGGATCACTCCTACTCTGAATGAGAAGTTGAATTCCCCCTTATTGTATGCAAATAGACATGCACTCTTTATCCCATGAAAAAATGTGTCTCATTCCACAATTTATCTCCGACCTGCAAACTCTTGCCACTTCCTTGATAGAGAGTTTGTCTCCTTGCACTATTAAGGCAACATAGGTTGAACCGTCCTGCAAGTTTGCAGTCATAGACGAGATGAATATCCTTCAAAGTAACCGTAAATGGGATGCTTTGAGCTTTCTCGAGGAAAAAAACCCGTGGGTTGTAGGTGGATTTTCAGCACCAAATTTAATTCTAATAGATCCTTTGAACGCAACAAGGCATGGTTGTTCGCCAAAGACTATTCACAAACCTATGGAGTTGACTATGAAGAGACATTTGCTCCGGTAGCTAAATTAAATTCTATTCGGGTTCTGTTATCCCTTGTCATGAATCTGCATTGGCTCTTACTCTAGCCGAACGGCAAGAATGTTTTCCTTAACGACGATCTCACAAAGGTGTGTATGTCTCTCCCACTGGGTTTTGACTCAATCTCTTCCCGTGGACAAGTGTGTTACTTGTGGATGTCTATTTATGGATTGAAACAATTCCCTCGGGCTTGGATCGACAAATTTACACAACTTGTTGTGGACCATGATTTCTCGCAAACCTAATTTGAACACACGATGTTCTTCCGCCGCTCAGCTGATGACCGTATTGCCATCCTCATAGTCAACAACATCGTAATCACAGGTAATGAAATGTCGATCTTGGAATCTCTCAAAGCCATCCTGGTAGAATCTTTTGAGATGAAGGACTTGGATTCTCTCTGACATTTCCAAGGTATGGAAGTAGCTCGATTCTCTCGGGGCATTAACCTTTCCCAGCTCAGATATGTGATGTATTTACTAATTGAGACAAAGCTACTTCTGTGCAAACTGTTATCTGTTTCGATGGATCCCAATGCAAAATTGACAGATGTTCCAATGTCGTTCCGGTGAACAAGACACACTACCAATGCATAGTGGGGAAACTCATTTACCTAGCTCATATGCGCCCAGACATTTGTCACGCCGTTGGTATTATTAATTCATGCATGATCCCTACGAGCATCATCTCGCTGCTTTCCATCGAATCCTCCACTACTTAGAAGAAACAAGAAGCTCGGGTTTGTTGTTCTCCCGTCACACCTCTCGCTCTGTTGTAACTTATATGGACGCCGATTAAATCGGGTTTATATAAGATCGACGATCTACCTTGGGTTATTACTCCTTCGTGTGGGGAAACCTTATCATGTAGAAAAGTAGAAAACACTCAGTTGTTGCCAGTAGCAGAGTTGAAGCCGAGTTTTGTTCTATCTCCCTCGGGATATGTGAAGTCATCTGGGTGCGCACCATGCTCTGCGAGTGATGTATGTCGGCCTCCGTTCCACTGCAGCTGTTTCATGACAATAATGCCGCCATCATCATTGCTCATAATCCAGTCCAACATGATCGTACCAAGCATGTGGAGATTGATCATTACTTTATCAAGTTCATTCCGGGGAAAATTTATCTTCCTTTTGCCCGATCCACATGCCAGCTCATAATCCCATTCCACTTCAACTTGAGAGGAAGTGTTAGAAATTATTATATTTTCTTTCTGATTATGACTATTTGGTGTATTTTCTATTTTATGTTTTTCCATTTATCGTTGAGGAGTTATTAGGTAGAAATTTGGGTATTATCTTTTTACTATTTTAGAATCATTGTATCGTTTATTTTTACCCCTTTGAATAGCAACAACGCGGGACTTGTAAAAAGTTTAGCGGCATTTACATAACATACTGCCCAATTGTTTTGTAATTAGATATCTAACAACTAAGTTTTATTTTTTATATTTATACAAATTAAATTTTTGATATCATATCAAAGATATCATTATTTTAACTTTTAAATATTATTTATTTATTATTTAAATAATTCGGGCCGAACACGATCGAACAAAAATTTACTCTTGTTTGACTCTTATATAAATTGGGCTCAAAATTTTGTTTGTGTTCGGCTCGTTTACTTAACGAATGAATCGAATATGAGCTACTTAGTGAGTCAAACACAAGTTGTTAGCGAACGATAAGCTTTCTTGCGAGTCCTAAATGGGGCTAGAAGGCAGAATACATCTGCAATCAAAATATAAGGAGCAATATATAATTGAAAACAATAGCATGAAAGATCAAGTTATTTTTAAGAAAATTAACAGGATAATGGAAGATATCTCACCAATTATAAAGTAATTTTGCCTATGGGAAAAAAAAAAGCCAAGCAGAGATAAGGAGAATCCCTCTCTCACCATATCCCTAATTTCTGCATAAGTTCCTATCAAATTCTTCTTCTAGGGAAGATGAGCCTGATCTTTCATTCAATCCCACATTAACGCAGCCGCCAAGAGATCACAACTATTCAAGGAGAAATCAGTAAAAACATCGGTAGAAAATTTTAAGTTCACAAATCCAACACCAATGCCTCTAAAACAATTTCCATTCTAGGAGTCTCACATGGTCCAGTTCGGTTACAGTAGTACGAGGATTGGGCTTTAGTTAGAAAGTTAAAATATCACCCTTGCGATTGATATAATCCTAAGAATAAGAAACTTGAGTATTTAAACAATTATATAGGGGCACACCGACACGATGCAAGAAATTTATGATAGCAGGTTTGCACATCCAAGCATGTCCATGAGTAGATCCACCAAGTAATTGGCAATTTGGCATTATGCATGCAACTTTGAAAGCAATGAAGAATCATATTTGAATGATCTAACTAGACTTATGTGCACGACTTTTTGGTTAATTTACCATTTCAGCATTCTCAAAAAATTTAAACTATTACTCAAGTTGGATGTGCAAAGGAATGGAACTGTGACCTGAAACGAACACGACGAAGTTCCCTGATGCCACCTGGCAAAGCACGAATAGTGATGTAAACACCAGGCACATCCTCTTCAACCCATTCCCTCTCCAGATCACTTGCATTGCTCGCTGAGGCTGACAACTCCCCAGATTGATCTGCATCATCTGGAGATGAACAGGTTCTCACCGATGCATCCATCGATGAGGTCTCTGTCTTAGCTCCGCTCATACTAGATAGCTTAGGCATAGAAGCTAAGCCACCTGAACCATAGCAATGTCGCTCACAACGATGGTGAAGAAGATGTTGGGAGTGGTGATGGCAGTGGGTTGAATGCTGCTCCAGTGAGTCTGAAGAGGAATAGCGCATGCAAGCAGCAATGCTGCAGCTCATTGGCCGGTGGAAATTATGTGGGAAACGCTCCTTGCTCAGCGGAGGTGTCACTGGATTGTTTTCTATAAAATCCATCTTGGTACTCTAATGGAAAAAAGATAAATTAAGCCATTAAACAACCAAGGACCTGAGATTAGTTTTGACTGAAGTATACCTCGTCTTCTGAGTGGGGAGTAGGAAGAGCAACAACCTGGCGGTTAAACCCCTGCACATTATAGAGCTCCATGACCTTGTCATAGTTCTCACCCCACCACTGTTGGGCTTGCCTTTTGTTGAACATCTCTCGGCTATAGCAACAAAAAAGAGTTAAGGAAACATGTAAAAATCGATCTTGAAACATAAAACATGTAAGAATCAATGAGTCCTTTGAGTATCATATAAATGCATGATTCAGGAAAGTGTGATATTATTGAAAGTTGTGCATAAAAAAGAAAACAACTGAGGTACTTTCAGGCCATTTTATAAAAAGAAAAGACTTCCAATTATTTTAGGCAGACGTTCTGGTTCTAGAGGACATCAATGCATTCATTAACTTTACTCTCTCCCAACTCTCTTGCCCTTTTTTACGTGGATTCAATGGCTTGTTTTCTATATATAGGACAATTACAAGACTATAACTCTTTAGCTAATTTAAAAGTACATAAAAACTATGCTACAGAACATAGATTACAATAAAACACAACAAAATCACACCACAGTGCTCAGAAGGTTAGTCTAGTTTTTTTTTTTTAAAAAAAAAAAAAATCTAAAAATCATAGATTCACAAAGTCATATTAAGAATTCAACAACGTAAATCACCTATAAGAATTTATTACTAAATCGTACCACAATGATAGACATATACAAGTTCCTTTCCTGTCACAATAATGTTAGATAAATTATAGAAGCTCAAGAACTTAGACATCAGTGTCAAATATTGTAACATGCTGACAACTATCACAATTACTTAGGATCAATAATGTAAATTCTCATTTTTCATTTGTTCCTGATGAGTATTTAATAAAATGTTAGCTCCATTTTGCATTGATCTTTTTCTCCCTTTCTAAATTTTACTTTTAATCCACCCCTTTTAATTATTAATCCTTTCACATTAACTCTATCTATTCCCCATATTGATGTCTCTTATACATGATACATGCCAAACCACCGAAGTCTTTTCTCTATTACGTTATCTTCAAGATCAACCTGCTGACAATTATCAACTTACTTAGGATCAACAATAAAAATTAACATTTTTCATTTGTTCGTGACGAGTATTTAATAAGATATTAGCTCTATTTTGCATCGATCTTTTTCTCCCTTTTTTTAATTTTACTTTTAATCCACCCCTTTTATTTACTAATTCTTCCACATTTATTCTATATATTCCCCATATTGATGTGTCTTACACATGTCAAACCACCTAAGTCTTTTCTCTGTTACGTTATCTTCAAGGTATGCTACTCCCAACATCCATAATTTCTCAAATTCAGCTCCTATAATACACCTCAACATTCTCATTCCAACCACATTGAGCTATCAATCAATCTTTTAGCACTCATATTCTTCATAATTGTGGAAAGAACCATGCCCAAATTGTTGCAACAATAACAACAAGCCTTTATCCCACAATGTGGGGTTGGCTACATGAATCATTTTTCTCCATTGCGTCCTACTGAGTGTCATATTTTCATTTAATTCTAATAAATTAAGATCACTTTTAATTCAATATGCCCAAGTCTTCCTAGGTCTACCTGCTTTTCTTAAAACAAGTCAAATCTAAAATATCTACACTCCTAATCGTATCATCAGATGATCGACATTTAATGTGATTAAACCATCTAAGATGACTCTCTCTAATTTTGTCCGCCACTGGAGCAACACCAACCCTATCATGAAGGTATTCATTTCGCATTTTGTCTCTATGTGTAAAGCCACTTATCCACCTAAGCATTCTCATCTCGGCAACACTTAACTTGAATTTATGTTTCTCTTTTAAGGCCAACATTCTGCGCTATAGAACATTGTAGGTCTCAGCACCATCTCATAAAATTTTACTTTTAGTCTAAGCTGTACTTTTCTATCACGCCATAGGCTCGATGCATTCCTCCACTTCAACCAACCAACTTGAATTCTACTAATAACACCCCCCCCCAATAATATCACCATCACTCTGAACAATAGACCCGAGATATCTAAGGCGTTCACACATTTGAATGATTTGATCACCCACACTTACAACTCTGCCACTAGAGCTACCACTACTACGAAAATTATATTCTATGTATTCAATTTTAGTTCCACTCAAATGAGGCTTTTAGACTCCAATGTAAACCTCCATAACTCAAGTTTTTCCTAAACTCCTCGTCTTATCCATAAGAAGAATATCATCAACGAAAAACATACACCAAGGTACAGCCTCCTACATATTTTTAAAGCAGAAGATTATTTCTCTAAAGTCATAGATTCAAGCTACATCTTTTACGATTTATTACTCACCATTCCCCTGGAAAAAAAAAATATTATTCCATATAATATAAAACTATAACCAATATTGTACATGCTTAAACAATTAAATACTATACTAGAAGGAAAATACAAAAATACACTGGAGAAAATTCTAGTTCAATCAAAAGTTCAAGGTAGATTGTTGACCTCACTTTTGTTAAGGTATAGTATTTCTTCCTTAGGAGCCTAATGTCACAGACATTTAGTCCCACATCGGCTAGGTGTAGAGCCGAAAAGCAGTATATAAGTCCTGGGCTGCCCACCTCTCATAAGAGCTCTTTTGGGAGTGTGACAAGTGGTATCAGAGCTGGGTACTGCCTGCCGGGTGTGGGGACTCTCCACGGTGTAGGGCCCTCGGTGGAGCCGATCTGTGACGAGGGCGTCACGTGATTGGGTGGAGGAGAATGTCACGGACATTTAGTCCCAAATCGGACAGGTGTAGGGCCGAAAAGCAGTATATAAGTCCTGGGTTGCCCACCTCTCATAAAAGCTCTTTTGGGAGTGTGACACTAAGATCTAGTCATAGGACTTTCCTATGACTATTCTAGAAGACAAGTGATGGCACCTTAACCATTAGAAATTCCACCACTTCTTTACTCTTCTTGGAGTTCCACATGTTTGGTTCTAACCTCTAGCACTTAGTAGGATAGAGCCAAGCATGAGGGAACTCAAGAAGGGTTCCCATAGGATTGCCTGTCCTTAGGGTTAGCCCTGTGTGGCCTTGGTTAGTTTTGCACACACTATCACTCGCACACCTCACCATGATTGCACTCACAACTAGAACCCTTAGACCAACCATGCCCAACTTGATTCCCCATTCTTTCGGAAACTCATGTGAGTGATCCCCTAACCCTTAGCCTTTTGGCTAGGATGGCTAAGACCAACATATGGATGACCTAAAATGTCTTGTGGAACGCAAAAGGTTGTTTTTGTGGTTGGCATCTTCAGTAAATCCCAATTCCACAAAAACCCCAACTTTGACCTTTGAACTCCAAATTTCTCCAAAAATTACCAAAATGCCCCTTGGAACTCTAATTTTCCAAAAATTGCCCAAATTGTCAATTTTTATCAAAAAATCATTTCAAACCATTTCAAACTTATCCAAATCACTCAAATTGCTCAAAATACCTATTTTACTCAAATTCCCAAAATACCCCCAAATTTGCAAAAAAAAATCACAAAATGCTCTTCATGCCTAAAAAATTCCAAAAATTCTCAAAATCTCCAAAACCACTCTAAATGTTCCCAAAATCAATTTGAACTACTCTTTGACCTTAATTGCACCCAAATTGACTAAGTTTGACCAAATTTCCCAAATTACCCCTAAAAGCCAAATGTCTCAAAATTCCTCACAATCTCCACCAAATTGATTTCAAACTTCCCAAATTTCAAACCCAAGTTAAATTTCATCATGCTCAATCCCAATTGAAACCAAATGCAATCTCAACTGAACCCAATTTCAAACCCAAATTCCAAGCCCAAATCAAATATCCCAAAATTGACCTAAATTCTAAAATTCCCCAAATTAAGCTTCATGACCAATCTAATTCCCCAAAGTTCAAATTTACATCAAATTCCATCATGTCTAAATTCAATTTCAATCAAATCCAAACATGATTATTTTCAAAATTTAAAATCATCGCATGCATGTTTGTAGGCTCATACCCATTTGCATAAATTATTTTTCAAAAGCCCATTTCATAAATCCTAAAAGCCCACAATTCAAGCCCACATGACAAAAATTCCTTCCTCATCATCTCATGGCACTTAAAGGATTTAACTATGGTATCATGCCAAACTTAGCCATGCATACATGATACTTTATCCAAATTAAGCATGTTGACATTCATTTAAAATTCACAAAGTCCATAATTCCATTTGCATAAAACTTTTCCATGGGCTCATACATAGCATGGCATGTCCTATGGATCCTTCCATGACCATCATAAAGTCAAATTTGCCAAATTTGGCAAGTGGAGGTGACCACTCCCTCTCTCTCCATTCACTTGGACTTACCCCATTCATGAAACATTTAAACTCTTACCCAATCCCCCAACCAGCCATTTGAGTTCACCTCAACCTACTTGAGGACCCTAAAATCAGCCTTAACCATTTTGGGGCCATGATTAGCCATGTGACCAAAGGGTTGAACCCAACCTAGCCAACTTAGCCAAAACTTCACCTTTCCATTGGATTTTCACCATGGAGCCACCATAGAACCAAATTGGCTTGACCACTCAACCTACCTGTCTCACCTGGACTGAGAGATGACCTGACCCTGGCCAGATAACCACCACAGCCGCTGGAAAACACCATGTCCGAGAGGCCCCAAATGGCTTAAACCCAAAATTCCACCCACCTGATGTGTCCCAGCCTGATTGGTCACTGGAGCTCTTCTTCCCTCCACCTAAGCGGCCTCCCTGCCACCTTGGATTGCCCTGATGGCAGCCATGGCCATGGCTATAAATAAGACCACCCCCCACGACCAAACAAGAAGTGTGCAAAAAGCTTAACAAAACTCTGTCAAAAGTCTCCCAAACCTTCCACCAGCCCAGAGAAGCTCATCCCCACCATTTTCCAGCACCAATTTCCCCTAGTCCAAGCCCAATTTCAGGCTTGAAATACATGGCATTTTCACGGCCACCCAATCAAATTCACTTTTAAATTGACTTGTTCCTGAGCTTCACCATAGCACAAGGAGAAGTTCACACTCAAATCCCCATCAATTAAGCCCACTGTACCATACTTCCACCAAGGTCGCACCACCTGTTGGAGGAATTCCTACCAGACCCTTTCCCAGATCGACTTGGTACTTCAGGCACCTTCGCCAGACTCCACTAAGGCTTCTGCAAACATCTGATTGATGTCTCACCTCTCATACAAAGGTATGGATCATTTTCTCCATGTTTAGGCCCGATTTAAGCCGTTGTGAAGTGAACCTTCATTTCATACTTGATAAACCGTATAGATAGGTTCGTTTTGAGTAGAAAAGATTTAGGAACAAAGCCCATCCGATTTGGTTGAGAATCGAGTGAAAAAATAGAGTTAGAAAACGAGTGGCTCACGAGTTACACCAGTTGGGGACAGAGACCCACAGTCGTCCGATCGCGCGTGTATCGGACAGACGACCCAGATTACGTCGGACGGAAGGATAGAGCGTTAATGCGGAGCCACATGACAGCTGACGCGGATGGCGACGCTAAATCAAAACACTCAGCTCATGTTTTATGATTTAAACTTTAAAAAATGGCTATTTTATGATTTATTTAATTACATAAACTTTAAAAAATTATAACTTTGTGTAGAAAAATGATAAAAAAAATAAAAATGTATTAATGCTCAGTAAACAAAAGAGAAAATTATGGACTAAAAATAAACATTTTCTTTTCTGCATTTTATTTTTAATTAATTAAATACTCAGAACCTTATTTTAATTATATATAATTAAATAATAATTAGAAAAATATGAACTTTTGAGGTTTATTTCTCTCATGTTTAGGGATGTTCTCTGATTTTTCCCAAGTCAGAAAGCATTTCTAACACTATAAACTCTAATTTTCAAGTTAAACCACTATTTTTCACTTAAAATAATTATAATAAATAGGATGTAAATCAGAAAATTATAAAAATGGTATTGATAGGTTCACTGTAGTCAGAGAAACTTAAGAGAAAAAAAATGGATTTTTAAAGATTCAAAATATATTTTTCTATTTTAAAATTAAGAAAAATATCAAAATTTAGAAAAATACAAAATAATTCATATATTTACCAAATTTGGCCAAGTTGAAGCTTACCACTTCATGAGGCTCATGTAAAAATCCTAAGGTCATTAAAATTGTTTTTGATGCAAAATTTTATTTTTGAATTAAATATGAATATTTTGCTTAAAATAATTGTATAAATAAAAATAAAAATCAGAAAATTATAAAAATTGCTTTGGAGTGTTCCTTAAGACCAGAGGATCCTAGGAAAAATAAAATTGAGGATAAATTAAATAGTTTATTTTAAAGCTATTTTCTAATTTTTAAATGATTGAAAATAATGAAAAATCACGAAAATACAAAATTCATCAAAATGTCACAAATTGTCCCCTGATCATTTGGGACTCTGTAAAATATTTTTCCTAATTTTTCTAACTTAATTGTGTATTTTTAAATGCTAAAAATGAATTTTTCTTAAAATTTTCATTAAAATAATTACAATAAACAAAAATAAAAATGAAAAGTTTGTTTCTCTGAGTTATTTGGACTTGGGGAGATTTAATAAAAACATAAAATGTAATTTTTCAAATTAATTTATTCTTTTTATTTAATTAATCCCTAAAATCAACAAATAATAATAAAAATTAAAATATAATTCAAAAATCACAAAAATTATTCCTAGAGGTTTAGGTGAACCTTCGATAATTTTCCTAAGGATAGAAACTTTACTTTGATTGATTAAATGAATTAACCTTGAAAATTCCTATTTTTAGATTAAAATAATTATATAAATTAAAATAATGATAAAAAAATCATAATTCCTTCTCTGGTATTTCAACTAACCCATGAGAGATAGGTCAGCAAATTTCAAGCCTATATGAATTTAAAAGGTTTATGAAAATAGGAGACCCAGGGGCAAAATTATAATTTCCACCATCTCACCCCATGTTAAAATTTAGGATGGGTTAAAAACTTAAGGGATAATATTTTGATCATAAACAATATTTTAGGGTGATTGAAACATGAGAGTAAAAGGTAGAAACCAATTAACTTCCACTTTTAGAAAAGAATGGTATAATTGCATTATTCAATTGTTAGGTCTTGGAAGAATAAACAAATTTGGATGATCTAAATGTTTGGGGGCATGAATCAGGCAGTTAATTATTCACCAACCTAAAGTCCCAAACCAATGGTTGAGTTATAGGATGATCTTTCAATATTGATTAAAATATTCTTAATGTAACTTTTCCTAAATTACACATTTACCTCTAATGCCCTTTTGAACAGTGTAGTGAGCTAAGTTCACTCTAAATACTAAACCATAATTAATCAAGCTTGCTTGCCCTCTCATTCGAGTTGTTTATGGTTGTTCCCCAATAACTTTTATGGTCTTTTGGATGTTTTGAAGGACAATTGAACCTATTATGCTTTAATGAAGAAAATCATCATTAGAACTTTTAGGGACCCACCAAGTTATGTCGCGGGACCCGATAATTCACCTAAATCAATAGAAATAGCCTAAAGTACTTATCCTACATTTACAACCCAATGTTCAAGGATTTAAATCTTCTCTAAGGTATTTAAGTCTTTGAGAGCGACTCGGGACATTTGTTTTTGCCACATATGGATCATAGAACTAGTATTAGTCTAAGGTTAGGTGGTTAGAGCAATGACGATATATCTAATGTGTGCTAAAACGAGGGATAAGATACGATGTGAGAATTTTAGAATAGTATCTCCTGCCTCAAGGAACT
Organism: Papilionanthe hookeriana x Papilionanthe teres; assembly: GCA_022702705.1. NCBI lineage: Eukaryota > Viridiplantae > Streptophyta > Magnoliopsida > Asparagales > Orchidaceae > Papilionanthe > Papilionanthe hookeriana x Papilionanthe teres. The sequence continues at coordinate 55,938,510 of CM040425.1, forward strand.
TCAATAAGGAAGAGTAAATGATCGATGATATTATTTGTCGACTCTTGGTAGGATTGTTGCCCCCTGACACTTTGTTAGAGTGACTAACCTGTGAACTACACTACTTTACAAAGTTAAAATAAAATTTCTTTTGCCTGTTAAAACAAACTCTGCATGAAAACTTTCAAACAAAATTAAAGAATTTTGATGAAAATTTATAAAGGTCTATGGTTTGTCACTTGGATCGGGATTAGGACTGTTTACTGTAGGTTGTCGGGTTAGCAACTCTTGCCCAAGATCGATAAGCACACAGTCCAGTTCAGAGCCCCCATCTTTACTGATGTCTTATACCTAGTTCTGATCATTCATATGTGACTATGAGATTTTGTTCGTGTTTTCTATGACTCGCTTTTCCGACTTTATACTGGGTTTCCTGCCTTTTACTTGTTGTCTTTACTTTTCCCTATAATTTATTTAAATTCCTGCAAATTATACTATGTCTTATTGCACTAATCATGCAGCGGTAGCAGAAGCCCGATTACGCTTTTACAGTTTATTTACAACATTTTAGTTTACTGCATTTTAATTTTCAGTGTATTTTTGTTTACTTGCAATTTATTCACTCTGCATGCAAAACAAAAACAAAACCAAAACCAAAAAAAAAAAAAAAAAAACCAAAACAAAATTACAAAACTGAAACCAAAACAACAACAATAAAACTTGACGTATGCACTTCAAAGCTATAAACCTTGAAACCACGGAACTACTACAACTACAACAAGGAGCTTGGAGCAAACATCGTGGGCAGCACGACGAAGACATGCAGAAGAATATCTTCGAGAGAACAAACGAGTCTACAACAGCAAGCCCTTTCTTTAGAACTAAACAAGCTGTAGGACTTCGAAGTTGTCTGTTTAGTGCAACATAAATCCTCAACTTATCTTTAGGCTTTTGAACAGTCATGTTGAATAATATAAGTCCTAACTCGTCTTAGGATTCCGAGGTCATCATTTGGTATGACGTAAATCCTCCTATCTTCCATCTATTTGTATGATCTGTATCATACAAATGTAAACCCTGTATAATAAAATTGGCATGATAGAACATTAAATAATTTCTCTTCGAAATTGAAGCCAAACCATAGGATTGTTTGAGAAGTCACCGAGGTCTCCTCAGGTTCCATGGCATCCTCTACCTTTTTTTCCTTTGGATTCCATAATAACTGTTCAAACTTGATCATTTCCCATTTGAATTTCCTATGTTCGACCTTGGAAACCCTAAACTTTGAAATTCATGAAGACATTACCTCTCGAGAGTTTTCTTAGGTGACTTCGGTTATCTAAAATGTAATTAACTATAGGAGTTTGCCCTTATAGAAAACTTTAAGAATCCAGGTTAATATAAACTCTATTTAATCTATTATAATAGAAAGAGGAACTTGTCGATCAACATAAAAGGTTTCACAGATCAAAACAGATGTCATAATTTCCAAAATTTATTTAATCGAGCTTTATTATCAAGCAATGTATGTATTCTTCGGGGTAGATGCATGACTTGCAATGTAGTGCTCGTTTATTTAAAGTATTGAATATATGGGATCGGTTCGGTCTCGTATTTTTAAAAGTTAAAATATTACTTTGCAAAACTATATATATATATATTAAATTAAATATATTTTAAAGTGGGCAACGGGATTCTCATTCCGACGACCGACACAGACATAATCTAAATTCTTGGATGAAGGGCTCATAGGATCAAAGCACATCTTAGGTTACTTTTAAGATTTATTTTCCTTTCATCCAATTAAACTTAGTTAATAACAGGTTTTATTTTATCGACCTATTTCTAAGTTAAATTCTAGGAAAGTTATCTTTCATGTAACTCTACTTTCATAAATCATTATTATGCTCATTTCTCACTCTATCCTTTGAAGTCTACCCACATTTTTTATGAGATTTTCATTTCAAGCACATGGAATGGACCTTATGAGTCCCATTTTAGGAGTTTGGACCAAAGGGAACCAATTTTGAGTTTAATAGATTAGCCACTTGGTAATGGCTTCAATGGCATCTTCTGACTTCTAAACTCATCAAGTCCCTATGCCTATGAACAAAAAGAAATCCTCGAGGGAGGGCCAACCAATTCAATATGGAACAACCACACATTAGAGATAAAATCTTTAGAACAAGATCCGCAGCAGAATTGTAGATATCCTAAAATCTCCTAATGTAGATACTTAATGTTCTTGATTACCAACCTAAGAAGCTGGTTTTACATATAGCTCAACATATTGAAAAATATTATAATCCTCCTACCATTCATGATTTGATGTCCCCAAATTACCATTCACTTTTAAGTCTGTCAAACATGGTAACACGAGAATAATGACAATTTGAAGATGATCCAGCTGAAGAAAAAAGATTTATATGTTGAAAAAGTTTACAATTAAAAATTGATACATTTTGATATTGTTGAATATAAATCCGCACTTAGATTACACATTTCCGTGAGCATAAACCTAAAATTGAGCAATATGCAAAAACTAAATTTAAAATTGAATTTAAATATGAGATCAATCTTGAATCTTAACTCGACTAGAAGCTGAATTTAAATTGAAAATGAATATTGCAATTATAGTTTAAATCTATTCTTTTATTGTGAGCTTGAACTTAGTACAGAATTGAATTTAGTGCAGGCTATGAAACTAAACTACAACTAAAACTTGAAATTATTACTAAATATATGAACTTGAGCTCCTACTGAAAATTGAGTCTTCTCATGGTGAAACCTAAACCAATAATGTTTTTAAAATTGATAAAGCAATTGGAAACTGTGAATATTTAACTTTCGGTGAAGTTTCAAGTAAAATTATCCCAATAAATTAAAGTGAAATTATTTTTACTTTTAGTGCGTGATTCTTAAGTCACAAATTCATAAAAAGTAAAATCAGGCAGAGAGTGACAATGCATCAATATTTTAACCAATTTGTTAATAGTGAATGCTTTGAAAAACATTAAAATTCAAACACTATCTATTTGATCAAATATAAAAGTTTAGAATTCATTACAAGTAACTTAAATCATTTAGAATAGTTTTCTTTAAACAGGAATTCCATCAGTATGGGCATATCAAAATTGTGGGGTTTGCAAGTTTTCAACTTTCTTTAACAGTTCATCCTCCAAGAATTAATTATGGATCTTTATTGGTAATTTTAAGATCGCATGTTAGTTTTTCAATATTTTCATAAGCAATTTCCGGAAAAAAAAAAAGAAAAAAAAAATCTTATTAATTATAACAATCATGACTCCATTGCCAATATAAACATGAGACTATATAAAAGTTAAAGCATATGAATTGGACCTTTTCTGGGGAACTTCTACGTGTGCCTAGGGCACTCCTAAGAAAGAGAGCCCCAGTGGAGGTTACCAAGAAAGGATAAAATCATATGGTTCAACCAAGAAAAATTTGCATCGGATCATAGAAGAAATTATCTCACAATATGTGAGAAATATTGTTACAAACAATTGTTCAGATGTCTTAAAAACATATTTTACCTTCTATAATTAACTCCTACGTAAAAAACTTCATTCTCTGAAAAAGTCATGAGAGTTTTGTAATGTAAAATATAATCATAAACTAAAATTTTCTCATTAGTTAAAGTAATTATAGAAAACTCAATTTTATCCCATCGACCACAAAAGAAGTGGATCTAGTAGCAACAATTGAGGCTGCAATATAAAAGTACATAGCTAATGCCAATGAACAAGTCTTCTCGCTCAGCATCTCATTACAAGAACAATAAATCCTCATGAGATTCATTGTGGGACTTCAAGAAGATCTGCAAAGATAACTAAATCTTTTAAAGGGCATACTATTGTAGAGGGCAGCTTGAAAGCCACAGCAATGGAAGACAAGAACAAAGCAAGAACAAAAGCAGAAAATTCTCTCAATGCAGTGATTTTGGATAAATAAACCTGACAGATAATTTTCAAAAAGGAAAAATTGTTACAATTTAGGGAACATTCAGACTCGTGAGTTTTGAGCTTCATAAAAATGGGCTCATCCATGATGGATGCCAAGAAGAAACCACCACAGAAGGAAAGGAGAGTGTAGAAAGTGCAACAAGCAAATCAAAACAATAATATTAATTGTTATAAACAGCGGCAAGCTAAATAATGAGCTCTTCAAGCTAAATGTGATGGTTCAAAACCATGTGGTGAAAACTTCTATGGATTAATTGATTCAACATAAGGGTTGCTTATCACCCAACAACCAATGCTTTATCCTCCAGGGTAGCTCTATCAAAAAAGCTCATTATTTATGAACATGTATTCGGCTCACTAAAAAGCCTATGTTTAGTTTGTTCGTAAAGCAAGCAAGCCGAACACAAAAAAAATATTGAGGGCTTTTGTGATTCTGACTAGGCGAGTTGTGCTGATGACGGGAGATTCGCATCTGAATATTGCACGTTGGTCTCTTGGAAGAGGAAGAAACAATCGGTAGTAGCGAGATCAACAAGAGAGGCAGAGTATAGAGTCATGGCCTTAGGAGTTGCCGAGAAGAGGTGGTTGAGAGCCTTCTTGGTAAAGCTCAAGATGAGCCAACGAGCTCAAATGAAGATGTGGTGTGACAAGTCAGCGATCAGCATCGCCAACAAACCGTTGCAACATGATAGAACCAAACATGTGGAGATTGACAGGTTCTCTATCAGGGAAAAGCAGAATAACAAGACTACTAAAGCTAAGTCAGGTAGCCACTGGAGAGCAAGTGGCTGACTGCCTCACCAAAGGACTTAGTTTTAGACTTGTCTAGGTTATTTGAAAGATGGGCTTAGTGAATATATTTGGCCCATTCTGAAGGGGAGTGTTAAGATTTGTATCTAATGTAGAGTCCTATTTATAAATAGATGAAGTGTAGGAATTTATTTGTAATTGTTGCAACTTGTAAGACTATATAAGCCGGTCATCCATGTAATAAAACAAGGTATTTTGAGCAATTCTTTCTTTACCAGCTTAAAAGCCATAGATATGAAAGACAAGAACAAATCTATGAACAAAAGTAGAAAATTCTCTCAATGCAGAGATATTGGACAAATAAAAAAGACAGACAATTTTCGAAAAGGAAAAATTGTTATAATTTAGGGACGACCATTCATAAGCGTGAGTTTCGAGCAACATAAGAATAGGGCTCATCCATGATGGATGCCAAGAAGAAAACACCATAGAAAGAAAGGAGATCGTAGAAAGTGCAACAAGCAACACGAAACAATAATATTAATGGTTATAAATAGCGGCAAGCTAAGAATTGAGCTCTTCAAGCTCAATTTGATGGTTCAAAAGCATTTGATGAAAAATTTTATGGATTCATTGATTCAACATTAGGGTTGGTTATCATACAACAACCCATGCTTTAACCTCCAGGTAGCTCTATCAAAAGAGATCATTATTCATGAACATGTATTCGGCTCACTAAAAAGCCAATGTTTACTTTGTTCGTAAAGCAAACAAGTCGAACACAAAAAGAGAGTTTGAGCTCATAAACAAGAAGAGCAATAATAGAAATTTATTCTAGTGTATCCTGTTCATTAATTGTTACTATAAAAAAATGTGTGAGAATTTTAGTATAATAAAATTGTACAAAGAACCGATGCCTATAATCACTAATACTTGTGATTGGTTTGATTTTATAAGTGACGCATACTTGCATTCATTCAAAACCTTAGCATCCCAAGTACTCAACTTGACTGCTGTTGCCCTCACACCTCTTTTTGGGTCTCTGCCAAGAGTCGATCTTGTCTCTCTATCTTGTATATCTTCACTCTCGATTATCTCACCACTTTCAACTCTTGGTAATCATGGTTTTTGCAGCTCTCATCGCTCGGAATCATTGTGTGCTAACCAATGTCACGAGTAATGAGTCATGTGTCTCAGCTCTGTGAATTGAAACCCAAGCCAACCTCATCTCCTCTGTATAGTAACATTTTAAGCTGAACTAGAACCGAAAATAAGCTCATTTTGAATAAAGCAAACAAAACACAAGCATGATCCTCGTGAACAATTTTGGATGCTATCGAGCACAAAAAAATTTGAATGAGCAGACAGAAATTATAGCTTACTCAGGATCAGCCATTTACACACCTACTCTAAGGTGGATTAAGGGTGAAGTTCAGTGTGTCGTGAAATGCCAATGCAGACTGAAGTTTTTTATTTTAAGATTATAAGGATTTGTGTGCTATGATCTTATAGGATCTGTATGCAGTAGATTTCAAAAGGAAGCATTAATTTTTTCTTCGGCCAAGATGAAAAAAATTCACCATCCATGATAGCACTTTTCCATAAGAGGTGATGCAGCACCATACATTGATAGAAGAAATTCAGTTCATGGCAACTCTAGCATTACCAGCACCACCACCAAATGAGCTACCCCAAACACTCCAAGAAGGACTATAAGAGAATGAAACAAGGGAAAGAAAGTTCAGCACTTTAATCAATCTGCTCAATTCTCCACTTGATAATCAAGAAAAGAAAAGAAGCCTGCATGCAAAGTTCTCTCTCTTCTAGAGAAATATATAATGGTGATCATTCACAACAGTAACAAGAGCTCAAATGGATAATCTATGATCCATGAAATTCTCAAAATCCTTAATTTTTTGGATATTTTAGAATATTCAAAGCTGATTCATTTTCTATGAGTAATGTAAGACATCATGGGCTCTAAAAATTCGACGCCTAGGCCTCAATTTAAACAATGGAAATGAAAGGAGAGTTTACTTGAGGTTCTTGGTCAAATTTTCAGAAGGCAAATGAGAAGTAGATAAGACACTACCCAAAGTGTTCACCCTTATTATGTGAGAGTTTTAAGATCCAAGGATTTAGGGTTTCCCATAAGCGCAAGCACCTAAGGTTAATTACCCCTCATAATAACCGGATAGTTCGAAAGTCATTAGACGCTAAGAATTCTAACTTAGCATTAGTAGCAACAAATTTAGAATTTTAAATATGAAATCATCACCACTAGTGAATGATGGGAAAATGATGAAAAAACGGATTAAAATCATATGATTTTATCATCCCAAGATGTTATGGTCATTGGTCTATTTAGTCAGATAAGGCAGTTGACCCAATCTGACACAATGATTCTTCAACAGTCGAGAGTAATTTTGTCCAAAAGAACTTTAGGACCTAGATCGGATGTTTGTATGAGGGAACTCATCTAAGTAGACCTTAGCTTACAAAGGCCATAGTTTCCTATCATGCATACTCTATAATTTACAACCGAAAGGGATAGGATACAATTGAGGAATATATAGGATATAGTCGTAAAAGTAATATAATGATGTCATTTAAAGGTGAATGATTATGTTAAAAGGCACTAATCGTAACTGTTTTCTCTTGTGGAACCTACTGGCTAAACCATTCGGATAGAGGCTCGGGTCACTCCTTACTAGCATAGGGTTGCTTTAAATGTAAAAATAGTAGCATGTTTGAAATGATATTGGCTCCTTATAAGCATGAGTTAATCTTAAACTTATCATCCTTGACAAATGATTATAAATGGTGGATGAATTTTTCTTTTTAGTGTTTAAGTGATAGTATTTTCATTTAAATTTTTGGAATTTTATCAAATTTATATTTATGATTATAAAACTTAAAAATATTTTGAAAATTGAGCCATTTTATTGAGATTAACATTCAACACGACCATCATTGAGAATTTTATCAAAATGCTTATTTTATAATTTGATTAAATTTAGTTGCTTGAGCGTTTATAAATAGTTAGTCTTATCAACTCAAATCTTTGTTAGGAGAAAGATCAAACTTTGGGTCTGTTTGGGGCAGCTACAGCTGCTGCGGAAAAGTTGTCTACCTATTTGTTGCAGCTGTGTGAAAACAGTTGTGGGGCAACTGTTTTTGGAAAAATGACAATTCTGCCCCTGTTTAGTAAAGTTGTTTAAAACAGAACTGTGACAGTCACATATTTGATACTTCAGAAGCAGAAATTCATTTCAAAACAGAACAAAAACTCAGATACACGACTCACTTAACAATGAGTATCGAAAGTTCTAAAGATAAAGAAAAAGCCAATAAAAGTACAAGTAAAATAATGATGACATTATTTTTCACATGAAGGCGATGTATATCTCGTCTTAAGCTGTCTTTCAATGATGTTATCAATTCGTGATCACTTTCAACAGTGGAATCAACCTGACCGTCAACCCATCTGAAGAAGTCGCACTTATCTGCGAATCTCCGCGGGCAACTGTAAAATTGTCGACTGCAACCAGTGCAGTAATTCAAATGATGATCCAACTCATATGAATGGAACTACTTTGTACAAGAACATTTCTCTTCTGTCAATAGTGGATCGTGTGTTATAGGGGCAATACAGTACTGCTACCACCACATATCCAAAACTTAAGAAATCATATCACATATACCACTGCCCAATGTCATCCATCTTCATTTTGCTGAGCTTATGAAGCAAAAAAAGGCTCCTCTTGCAAATTTAGGTAATTTTTAAATACAATTCAATTAAGAAATAAAACAGACATTCATTTGTTGCTAATGTTGCATCAAAATAATTCTTCAATGTTTCCAATTTCTCAACAAGTAGCACCTTTAGTGATATAAGCTGCCTAAAAAGGTGAAAAAGTTTAATAGCACACATTGTGAGTTTAAATTTGAAATAACCGGAGTTAAGCCATGCGTGTCCTCATTTAGTGCTGACCAATTTGATGATTCAGATGAATTTGAGAAGAAGAGAAAGACCTCTTTCTTTAATTTGTTCTACTTTTCGATCAATATCGGTGCATTGATTGCATCATCAGTCCTGGTATGGCTATAGACTAATGTGGGTGGGGTTTGGGTTTCGGTATTCCAACAGTAGCAATGGCCATTGCAGTTGTGATCTTCTTCTTGGGTACACCTTATATAGGCACCAGAAACTTGAAGGCAGTCCTTTCACAAGAATAACTCAGGTTTTTGTTGCTTCGTTAAGGAAGTTTGGAGCAAAAGTGCCTAATGACAAGTCTCTATTGTATGAAGTTTCAGACAAAGAATTTGTTATAAAAGGAAGCCGCAAGCTTGAGCACACCGAGCAATTTAAGTAAGCTCACTGTAAAACTAAAAGATCCTCATTCAGCTCAGTAAAATTAATGACCAACTTAATTTGCTTTAAAAAGGTAGAAGAGTTTAAAAGCACACATAGCAGAAAATTATTTGAAATTAAAAGATATTACATGTGGTACCTGGAATTGCCAACATATCAAAGAAATTAACTTGAGAAGTTTAATAAAACATTAAAACAAATGTAAAGCAAATTAACAAGTGGAATACTTTTTCAGCAGGGTGGTTAGCCAAGCTTTCGGCTGCTAAGCCTGAGGTAAGAGCAACTTCCATCAAGGAGTCCCTATGAAGAAACTTACTATGCATATTAAAGAAAATTATTTCAAATTAAAAGAGCTTACATGTGATAACCGGAATCACCAACTTATTGAAGAAATTAATTTAAAAAGTTTAATAAAAGAGTGACAAGCAGCCTAAAGCTATTTCAGAGAAAAGTCCGTCATATCAAGCTTATATAATAGCAATGATTATAATAATAACAATAATGATGTTGAAGAATAGATCATAAAACAAAAAATGAATATTGAACTACATTTTATATCTAATTGCAAATCTAGGAAGCTACATTTTCTATCAAATTGCAAGTCTATGAAGCCATCAAATTAATGTCGAATTACTTTGCATATCAAAATTTCTCTTTTATATATAGTGTGTCATGATGATATGGGGAAGACAACTCTTACAAAATGTCTATAAATCTGAAAGAGAATTTTGATCTTAAAATGTGGGTTTGTGTTTCCAATAACTTTGAAATGAAATAATTCAGAGTATATATGATGAAATGTCTTAAAAATGAAGAAACCTGACAAAGATCCTCTTGATGCACTTCAAAGAAGTCAAAAGTATGATGTGATATCCAAGAAGTTCTTACTTGTGCTTAATGACAATTGGGAGTAAAGGGATTAAAACAAATGGGCGAATGTGCTATCCCCGTTACCTTATTAAAAATTTGGAAAAAAAGATTTTGATAACAAGTCTAATGAATTCAGTCGTATCGATGATTGCAATGGTATTAGAAAGAATGAAGCATTGAGATTTGAGGGGTTGGAGGAAGATGTGTGTTTGCAGCTCATCAACCGCCCATGCATTTGCTGATTTAGACAACCTTGGTGATCATAAACAATTAAAATACATTTGCTAGTTTGATAGTAAAAAGCTTGCCAAGATCTCCATTGCATTCTAACTTTGAGCCACTGTAATATATGCCAAAAACAAACCAAAAGCCACCAAAAATCAAACAAGCAGTAGTACATCCAAACGAATCAAACTCCACTGCAATGCTAAATATCCATTATCAATGTTAAGAATGTTCTGACAAATAAATGAATTACACGTAGGACTGAATAAATTACATATATTGCAATCAGCCTCGTACTAACGCATCAGTGATTTGCCCTCTTAGCTCAGCTGTTTCGCTGGCACCTTCCCCCTCTGTAGTACAGATAATCGAAGAATCATTCTCAACATGTGGTAAGGAATGCCCGAGCTGGCACTCAAATGCTTCCGGAGGTACATACTTCTAATCATTATCGGCCCTGCGAAAGTCAATGTTGTTGCGGGAAGGATGCCCCTGAATATAATTGTGCAGAGTCATCGTGGCAATGACAATCTGGACCTGTTTGGAAAATGGGTAAGATGGTATATCACAGAGTATGACCTATTTCTTCTTCCAAACATTAAAAGTCCTCTCAATGACATCGCGCAGGGAGTTTATAAAGAGTTCCTTTCTACCATACGGAACATTGCTGGCTGGCTCGAAATCCGGTATGTAATATATCGTATCAGGAAAGGACTTAAGATACCCTCGCTGTAACGGATATCAAGCATTCACCATGTAATGTTTACCTAAAATGTATTGCATAATTAGTACAAAGATTAAGGTGAATCAACGAAGTATTTGGGGCTCGAGCATACCATGAGACGGATGTGGGAAATTGTATTGGGCATTTCGTGTTGCAATCTTGAAAATTCTGCTGTCATGTGCATTTCCCTTCCAACCAGACATGACAAAAGTGAAACACAATTTGAAGTCGCAAACAGCCATGACATTCTACGTAAGGGATCTACAACACCCGATGAATGTGATCTTCTCATTATTAGAAACCCGTACATCAACGTGGGTTCCATCAATTGTTTCGATGCAATCCTTGAAAAATGGCATATAGCGTGCATCGTCTGAAATCTCCGTAAGAGTCAGTACGAACGTAGGATCAATTGGTTTAATGACTAGCGCAAAAAGGTTAAAAAGTGTTTTCAAACCCACAAAAAAAGTATCTACTAATTGTCTCAGAGGGGTGTTGAAAGTTTTCCATTGCTCCTCGAATTGACTTACTCTGTGACAAAATATAGAAGATTATCGCAAGTACCTCTCACCGAGTATTCCTCCATGACCCATGAAGTCTGTGACTTGTACTAAGTTCTGCTAAAAGATCAAAAAATATCTCCTGCTTCATGCGAAACATGTTGAATCTCATTGGGTGTTCAGCAAGTAACTCCTCAACCCATTCGTCCCTAATTATGACCAGGTCAAGCATGGAGGGCGATCAATATATTTCTTGTAATATTCGTGGATTAAGTGGAATGCTACAACTCTCCTTCTATGTCTTTCTTTGGCTAAATCCATGTAAGTGTATATTGAACTTGCTGAGATAAAAAAGGATTATTCAATTATTAACAAAATATGACCCAACCAGTTGTGATATCTAAATAACGATAAACTATAAATAAAAAAAATCGATAAATATTATGCAACAGAAGTCTTAATCCGTAGCAAATAAAAATACAAGTAGAAGTCTCATAATAGAAAATACAAGTAGAAGTTTCAATCAGTAGCAAATAAAAAAAATGTCTTAGTTGTCCTGGCGATCATAGAAACGCCGTAGATATGACACCCTTTTATCTTGGGGGATCGAGACAAAAAAATCTCTGCGGGTTCAAGGAACTCAATCACAAATAAGTATAGGGATAAATCCTCTGAAATTTCCTTATCTGCATTCAAGATTTGAACGAACTGTTGATTATGTCTGTACTGTATGCGGTTCAGCGCTGCTAGAAGCTACTAGATTTGATATCTGGTTTTGGAAGTAAGCCGCTCCACCTTTCTTCTTCCTCTCCACCCACAGACGCTTAGAAGGGCCGGTACACTGGACTTCATGGAGGTCCAAACTAGACGCTTCATCTGAATCACATGATAAGTCAACAACAAAGTTTTCTTGGGTGTCACAAAACCCTGTCTCACTGGGGGGCATGGATAGTTGCCTGTAGCAGCCACACCCCTAAACATTCCACCCAACTTCTCTAACTCTGGCTCAATTCCATAAATTTTAAATTTCTTCGCTGCGGGCACCACCTACAAAGTTAATACATCAACTTCATTTAGTAAATAAAAATGAAAATGACTTAATTATATGATTTGGTAAAAGCAATACCGCAAGTCTTTCAACCAACCACTCCTCAAAAGCATCAATGGTTCACTTCGACGGATCCTACCTAATCCCGTAGATCCTCATTTCAATTCCTTCCAAAATTTTAAATCTTTCTTAAGTTGATCCCACTTGTTCTTCAATTGCATCATGTCATATTCTCTATCTGTACTTACCTTAAATTTCCTAATAATATTTTTCCAACATTCCTTATTAAAAAATGTAGTAAGCATGTTCCCCAAATCAATTTCCTTAGGACAAATATCACAAAATATTATTTTCATTTCTTTTCCCCATAGTGTCGGCATGTCAGTCTCTTTGTTCTTACTGCCCATTGTAATACTAAAGTGAAACAAAGTGGTATAACATAACAAAATAAAGAATGTGAAGAAAAGTAAAATGGTGTGATAGGCAAGTGTGGTGGTGCGATAGACAAGTGTGGTGGTGTTGAAAAAGTAAGATACTGTCAGAAGCAAGATTAGTGCCGATCAAAAATATCCAGTTTCCATTAATAGAGAAAACAATGATAGATTTTAATATCAACTGATTCAATCTTCTACATTATTGTTTGCGCTTGAGAAACCGTTATAGCTTAAACTTTTAATAAGATTATTGAATGTTGATCATTCATCTAGAAATAACACAAGCACATAGCTCTAATTGTTGCAAAACCCCCAAATGTTATGAGTTGCAAACCATAAATATTATGAGCTGCAAAACCCCAATATTATGAGTTGAATAGTAACACTATCACAAATAAATAACTATATATTATAAATATTCTAAAACAGGAAGTCAAATAAGATAAGCTAAAATATAAGCACAAATTAAGCATTCAATTGAGTACAGAACTCCTTAAAATTAATAGTTTAGAGAGTTAACCTATACTGCAGAAACATTACAATAAAAAGCCATTGGAGGTAGATAATAGTGACTAAAAAACATGTGGAACCATCTCAAGAAATCAATAAGTTCTGGATTGTGGAAAATGAATCTAGAGCTCATCTTATTTGAGAAAGTGATGCAAGATAACAAAATAATCTACACTAAATACATTATATTTCCAAATATCTTTCTTCCAATAGGGGAAAAGGAAGTTGTTTAACATGTGAAGTCATGCATTTAACACTTAAAGCCATAAAATTGATCTTTTTTGGGCCACAAACAAAGGCAATAGATCTATCAGGGTTTAAAAAAAAAAAACAGGAAAACCGACGAAGCACTCGAATCACCATGGGCAGAGGTGAAGTGCTCAAAACAAGGAAAAGGGAAGAAGAGAAGTACTCGAAACAGGGAAAAAAGGGAAAAAGAAGCAGTCCAATCACATTGGGGAAACCGGCAAGATCGACGTGAGACGCTAGGGGAAAAAGAAGCACTCCACCACGGAGAGATCGACGTGAGACGCTAGGGCAGGAAGCAGAAGATTCAATGGAGCTCGGGGTTGGCTTCGCGAGAGGATAGGTCAAAAGCTTGGAGGGTAAAGACGACGTTTGGGGGCAAAGCTGATAAAATTTAGTCGAGAACGCGGGCCGCAAAGTCGAACCCGTGGCCCCGCGTTCCGCCAAATTCAACATCCTTAGCCCGCCACCACTACTTTCAAAAAAAAAAAAAAAATCATGGCCTGGGGCTGCGCTGCGCAAAAAATACGGTCTCAAACGAACCCTTAATAAGGGCTCAGTCCTGTTAAGACTAGTACCTATAGAGAGGAGAATCAGACCAAAAGGTTTTCACATGAGAAGTTGTTGACCTCACTTTTGTCGAGGTTTAGTTTTCCTCTTAAGATTTACGGTTCTAGCCTTAGGAGCTTCCCCGACGATCTTAGATTCCTAGCAATGGGCCTACCTCATTTTAGAGTGTTTGTAGCCACTTCGTTACTCTTTTGAAGTCCCGCACGAGATTTCGTACCTCTAGCTCATACTAAGTTGGAATGGACGTCAGAAATTCAAATTGAGTCCTCATAGGACCAATGGACATTAGGACAGCCTCATGCACATTTTGCACCACTGGACGCACAAATTTTCGGTTTGCGGTCCCAACGTCTTCAAGTTCTTCGCTACGAACCAGAAACTGAAGTCAGGACGCCAGGACGGTCGACGTCCAGTCAGAATTCTAGAAAAGATCGGATTAGGCGCACTTTCGACCCGACCGAAGACGAAGTTGCCCGAACGACGCCGAATCACAAAATTAATTGCGTCGATGCGTCCAGAGCATCGAATTTGCTAGGGAGGGACATATAATTTGTTATGTTTCAGAGAGCAAGCAGACTATGCGAATTAAATACCTTTTTTAAAAAATATAATACAATATATATTTTAAACCTATTTTAAAACCTAAATCCCTTAATCACCGGGCATTTGGTCTCGCCCCCGCCATTTTGCTCCCCTCCGCGGCTTGTCCCTCTTCCCTTCGAACCGGGTGAAACCCTAAAGGGTGAATTTGTCTCTCTCGCACCTCATTCAGGCCCCCGCGAGCCGTTATCTCACGTGAGGTAGAGAGTTGACTTACCTGGCTTCTGCGCCGTGTGTTGTTCGAAGTTTTAGCTTCCCAAAGCCATGCTAGGTTGAATGTTGCCCGTTCGAGCTCTTCCTCTCTGCCGCTCTGCCTCTCTTAGCACAAATGAGGGAAGTTTCTCCGCTTCCCCATGCCTCTTCTTCCTTCTCGAGCCTTCGTTTGGCAGAACGGATGGGGGAATTTTCTGGTTGGTTTGTCTTTTCTTTAGTGCGTCGAGCAGGAGGAAGAGGAGAGGCTTTTCTTCTGTTTTCTTGATCGAGGGGATCTGCTCTCTATTCGGCAACCTCTCTTCTCTATTCTCCACATTCTACTTCTCTTCACTTGCCCTCTCTGCTGGAAGTCAACTTGGTGAAGGCTTGTGAGAGCAACACCTCTAGTTGGCTACTGCTTTGAGCTGATCGAGCCCTGCTGCTTCATATAGAGGTGGACTTTGGCCTCTTGCTTGCTCCCTTTCTCGGTTCCCTTCACTTGTTTGGCTGTTAGAACACTTAGGTATGAAATTTATGGGCTCTCTCGCCTCATGACACAATGCATTGATGTGTTTGGAAGTTCTGATGGATATGTTGCACTTGGTTGAGCTTTTAACATTCTCCCTCTCTATTTATTGTGAGTTACACCATCTATTCTAAAAAAAAAAAGAGAAAGAGCATTAAATATGTTTGGAAGGGCTAGGTCTCACATGCTTTGCTTTATAAATGCTAGTACTCTTCTTTTGTCATATTTTATGCGTACCTGGAAGTCTGAAATACATGTTAGAGGCCTCCCCTATACTTGAGAAATACTTGTTGTGGCTTGTCTTTATTTCATTTCATTGTTTTCTATGGCATACGTGAGAGGTTTAATACTTGTGGGAGAAATGCATGGAAGAGGAAAGAGGATATGTGGAGGTGGAGAAGCATTTGGGGAGCTTTGTTACTGTATTTTTGCTGCCTTATGCAGCTGCTCCTCTTTACATTACTTGGGAGCCTTGTTTCTTTGTCTTAAATGTCTCTATAGCTGCCTTTGAAGCTTATATTTTTGTTGTTTTGATGATGCTATGGCTGCTCCTCTTTACATCACTTGGGAGCCTTTTATTTTCTGTTTCATTTATCTCTATGGCCGCCCCATTGCACATAGGGGGCTCGGTTTTGTTGTTCTTGTTGATCCTGCAGCTGCCCTTGGCACCATCTGTCGATGCTCAGTTTTGTTGTTCTTACTGATCCTACAGCTGCCCTTGGCACCACCTGTGGGTGCTCAGTTTTGTTGTTCTTGTTGTTCCTGCAGCTGCCCCTTGGCACCACCTGTGGGTGCTCGGTTTTGTTGTTCTTGTTGTTCCTGTAGCTACCCTATTGTTATAGTTTGGGCTTGGCTGCCCCCCCCCCTTTTTTGCACCTGTGTTGGGGGCTCGGATTCTATGTTTTGCTGCCTTATGTGGATGCCCTTTATAGAGTGTAGGGGCTCGATTTTTGGTGTTTCCTCAGCCATTGGATTAACCCTTGGGTAACTTATATATGCCTCGGGTTACCTGTGTTGATATATGATTCAGTTAATTTTTAGACTTGAATGTTAGAGCTTGATTAAAGTTTTATATAGGCTTAAATTGTGGCATTCATTTGGGATGTTATTGATATATTTTGCTCATATTTCAATATTTGTTTGGGCTCATTGCTATGACATTCGGCGGAACCGGATTGCGACGTTTATTAGATTATATTCTAAAGCGATTTTGTATTCCGATGTACGTCGAATTTGTGAGTTTTGAGTCTAGTTTCTTTTAACAAGTCTTTTGAGTCCGGTTTGGGGTTCAAGGGACCCCAAGTAGAGGTCTAAAGTTTAGGGGTCTTCCCCGCAGCTTTGTTTTACGTCTTTTCCTCTGCCTTACTTGAATGTTATGGGAAAGGGTTCGGCACCACCCTAGGGGTCCAGGTCACTCCACGAGCGTGACGGCACTATTAGGTCTTTCCTTTAGGACGAGTGAGGACTGTTGGGAATCTGGGATGATTGACTTGAGTTGATTGATTTTAAGAACCAATTCACCTCGTTTTACGATTCTGTGTTAGGTGGATTGCTTTCTCATCCCTCCTTTCATTGATCCCCCGTCATTGATTTTCTCCTTGCTTCTTGGTTCAATGCCCCCACCTACAGGGGACGTGTAGGTGTGCACATATAACCCTTTATGTTATATGTGGGGCCATCAAGCAAGGCTGTAAGTATGGTGGTTAGGGTTGAGGACGATGATGATAGTGCTTATATGTGCTTAAAAAAGAGGGACTATTAGAATAGTATCTCATTGCCTTTGAGTAAAAATCTCCACTGGAGTCGAAGCTAGGGATCGACGATGTTATTCGTCAATTCTTGATGAGACTGTTGTCACCAATACCCTTAAGTTGTTAGTAGTCCTAGTTCGATTAGGGTGGTTGGTCTGTGGACTGTACTACTTTACAAAAATAAATACTCTTGAAGCAAAATTTCCTCTACAACAAAATTACTTCTTACCAATAAATTTTATATGCATGCAAACTAAAATAAATGAAAATTAGTAAAGGTCCACAGCTAATTACTCGAGTCGAGGTTAGGACTACACTCTGTAGGGTGTCGGTCTGGTAGCTCTTATCCAATATTGGGACACACACAACCCAGCTCTGAGTTCTCCCCGCCATCATGCTTACGGTCCTTTTTCAGATGTCCCATGGCTTTCTTACAGTTCTCCGTGAGTATAGCGGGACATATGTGAGTTTCTTCTTTTAGTGTTTCGTAGTTTTTGCTACAATTTATGTGTTTGTTCGTGATTTTCTTCAAGGTTTCCCACGGGACTTCTTTGTTTTCTTTCTCGATTTTCTTTGTTTTCTTTCGTTTTTTTTTTTTTGGGTTTTCTTCCTTTCGCTTTTCTTTTGGTTTACCACCGAATTTCATACTTCATTTTTCCTGCACATACAGTAGCACCCTTACTTAGGTTTTCTTTACTACGCCTACTCTGACTCATTTTGTGTTAATCCCTTTCTTGTAGGAAATAAAATAAAATTAATAAACAGGTAGCGATGTATCGCCGGTAATCAGCGCCTACGGTACACTTGTAGCATCATTACTTCTTTTCTTTACCGCATTACATGCTTTATTTTTTTTAGTACATATACCTGTTAGTATAGCATGTTTTACTTTCTGCAGCATATACTCCTGCTTAGCGTAACATGTTTACTGTAGCACACTTGTTTAGCATAACCTGCTTGTGATACTTGTCTCCTGTTATTTACTACAGCATGTCTATGCTACTGCTTTCTTTTACTGTACTACACTGATGTCACCTGTTTTACACTGTAAATTACTACTATTGCTCATATTTTACTGTAGCATGTCACCTCTGTTTACTGTAAAGCACACACAAGAAAAATAAAATGAATTACCGATTCAACAATTGCATGCTCATTTTAATTTTTAAATCTAAACTACAACACTACTACGACATGGAGTACGGAGCACGATTTCGAGGGCAGCACGGCCATCTTCAACAACAAAACTTATGTCTACATCAGCAAAACTAATTCTTAGTCTAAATAACAAACCATAGGACTTCGAGGTAGTCCGCTTAGTGCGACATAAATCCTCACGTGTTCTTTTAGGCCTTTGCACAGCCATGTTGTGCAATATAAGCCCTAAGTCACTTTAGGATTTCGAGGTCGTCGTCTGGTACGACGTAAATCTTCCTACCTTCCAGGTTATTTGCATAATCGGGATGTTATGCAAATGTAATCCCTATAATTAATCGGCAAGATTGAAACTTAAATAACTTCATTTCCAAAATTTAAAGCCCAACATTAAGATAGTCTGGGAAGTCATCGAGGTTCTCCTCGAGATCTATGGCATCCCCTACTTCTCTTTCATTTGGACTCCAGAAATAAACTGTTCCAACCTTGTGTCTTTCACCTATTGAATTTCCTATCACCACACTACATTCAAAACCCTACCTTTAAATTCATGAAGATAGATACCTCTGATCTAAATCGAGAGTTATCTCAGGTGACTTCGGTCGTTTGAGGGGTAATTGACTATAGAGAACTCGCCTATGGGAGCTTTATGAACTCGGATAATAGAAACGCTTATTTAATTCTTTTAGTATTAAATAGGGAATTTGTCGGTCACGTAAAGGTTCGCGGACGGAACGGATGTCATAAATTCCGTAGTTTATTTGATCGAGTCGTATCATCGAGCGATTGTGTACTATTCCTCAGTATAGATGCGTTACTTTGCGATATGACGCTCGTTCGATTCAAGCTGCTAAACAAATGAGATCCGTCCATTCTCATTTTCCAAATTTAAAATTTTACTTTCAAAACTAATATATATATTAAATTAAATCTTAAACAATAAATAAAATTTCAACGGCCGACAGAAGTAAGGAGGATGGGGTTACAGTGTAGCTACAATCCAGAAGGCTGATTCCAATGATTTAAGGAATTCTTATAAAAAAAAGTGTTCATATAAAGCATTCAAACTGATAAGATCGGGCCTCCAAAAGATCATTACTGAACAAAGATTGAGGGCCATGGAAATTCAACCTTAGTTACAGGAGAAGTGTAATAGTTTCAGACCGACTTACAAGGCAAAGAGGAGGGGTGGTGAAATCAAAATTCAAGAGGTAGCAAATATTTAAGTTTAAAACTTTTCTATCAATTTTATTAAAATATCATAAGTTTGATATTTAAATTAAAATACATTCAATATTATTAAGTACTTGATCTTAATTAGGACAAATTTTTACTGTATTATGATTTTAAAAAATTAAATACAAGTCAATGCGTTACAAGTACCCAAGCCACCCATGTTTCCACCAATGCTGACACATAACCCCGAACTACTAAATAATATGGCCCGAATTTATATTTTATGAAAATAAAAAGCAAGTAGGTAAACTACCGACAGGAGCAGGAATGAAAGAATTCTAACAAAGCATTATGTCGCTATAATTGTATGCTATTCCAGGTGCCAACAAAAGATACTTCTCGGCCTTTGGCTTCCAAGTTCTAACAAACAATATTTCGTATAAATTATTTGCAGCATTTCAGTTGATAAAATTGAATTAGCGGTACGTGATCGGCCTTCGTGTGGGATGATGGACCAGATAGGTCACACATGCAGGCCCACCGGAAACGCACCAGGGCCGTCAGACAAAAAACACAATCCAGATTTGTATTAACCTTTAGCCTCATGGTCACAGAAAAAATCAGTGCCTTCCTCAACAACCTAGAAATCATATTCACAGTCCATGATGATAAAATATACAAGTGTCGTAGTCAAATTCCGCGTAAAAATTGGAGAGTACATCACCATCCAAATTTAATCAACTTGGCTTTCTATCAATTAAATTTATTTTGTGCTTTACTGTAAATATAATATAAAATTAACTAAATATTTACACATTACACTATTTCAAAATAAAACAAATTTAAGTTGGGGCAACTTGACCAAATTTTTCTCCTGCAAATACGAAAAAATGTAATATATTTTTGTTTAATCCAAATCTGTCTGGCAAACCGCGCCCAAGGAATAGAGCGTTAGGACGAGGAAAGAATAGTGAGAGAAGGAAAGAAAGAGAGAAAGCAAGAGAGAAAAAGATGAAGACTTCCCCCTTCAAGGGGAAAGGGGTGTTCCCGGGTTCTCCAACTCATTTTATTCCACGTAGTTATTTATTACAAGTGAGGGGAGCCAAAAGTCTTATACATCATAAAGCCCTCATATTTATAGAAGATAAGAGGGGAATATAAAAAAATTACATATTTGGCACTACTTTAATAAGAGCAAAGGGCATTCTAATCTTGTTATCTTGGACTGTCAGATTGCCTTGAGATCCGTGCAGAACATTTTTTAGCAAACATATTAAGTTACCCAATTTTTTTGTTCCTTGATAGCGACGGTAAGGACAAGAAAATTTGTAAATCAAATAAAACTTGAACACATCATTCGCTAATGATACCCCTTGCTAGGCACATTTTGTGCTTGGTTCTGGTGTTTTTGTCGTCATCTGTTGAGTCTGTCATTTTGGGTTTTTTTTTTTATCAGTAGGGCAGTTGTCGAGTTCAGGTGGCTGATCGAAGGAGAAGTTAGTCGTCGGGACAAAAATTGGTCGTCGGGAGAAAACTCGGTCATCAAAAGAAAAATCGGTCGTCGAGAGAAAAGCCGGTCGTGAGATGAAGAGTCGACCGTCGGAGGGAGAGTTGGACGTCGGAGAGACTCTTCGAGATGCTCACCCCGGAGATGAGTCTTGGATTTGCTCGCTTCGGAGGGGAGTCTTATAGATGCTCGCCCGGATGGGAGTTTTGTAGTTGCCCTGGAGGGGGAGCCTTAGAATTGCTCTCCCGAATGGGAGTCTTGTAGATGCTCGCACCGGAGGTGAGTTTTAGAGGGTTCTACACCCCTCGTAGAACTTGTAGCTGTCGGGTGTTTCTTATGCCTCTAACAAATCGAACGCTCTTGCTGTCATTGTCAGTTGTTTCTTATGCTTCTGACCGATCGGACGCTCTTGGCGTCGTTGTCGGTTGTTCCTTCTGCTTCTGACCAATCGAACACTCTCGGCGTCGTTGCCGGTTTTACTACTCGGGCTCGAGTTCCCCAAGTGTCAAGCGATCAACGGTATTCATGAACTCTTCGATTTCACCAAGCCTCGACTACGAACTTTTCACATAGAGATACGAAGCATAATCAAGTGTATATATCATAAGGTAAGCTTTGAAGAAAATAGCATATGTCCTCTGAAAAAATAACAGCCTATGTGGGAATGATGACATCTATGAAATTTATGTGCATGAATAGTAATAACGGTATTTGTTTAAGATATTTAGAGAAAACATCTCACTTGAAAATTTTGATACAGATTTAGGTGCAAAATCAAAGTGTGGTATATATGTATATATATTTATGAATATATAAGGACTGAGTTTTATGGATGTAAATTAATAAATACATGAATTGAGTGGTGGATGTAGGTATATCTTCTCCGATATAAGATGGCTTGCGGGAGGCGGGTGTCTGGTTCGAAGGCTTTTGGAGCAGTCGGTCGGGCGGCAACTTACCAGTCGGAGGATAATTTGTTGGGAGCAATATAAACTATAAATGTGTAAGATATGCATAGTATGTAAATATATAAGAATTGAGTGTTAAGTATGTAAATGCAGCGAATTGTAAATCTTCAACTTATGTCGTAATCTGTTTGGACAAAATAAAGTTGCAGGCTTGATAACTGGATTTTGACCTTCCTCTATGGTTATAGATAGGAGCGGAATGGTCGGAGAATTGTTAAGCCTTTCGCTCGACATATGAGAATAGTAGGTGGGCTATATGTATATACACACACACACACAAGTGTGTATGAATCGAGTGGTATGTATGTATACATATAAACATATAAGAGTTGAGTGCAATATATGTAAGTCTTCCCTGATTTTCGAGTCGTATGTAGGTAAACATATAAGCATGAGCAAGGTGGTTGGCTGAATGATGACGGCCGACTGGCACAGCGAGGAGGCATGGTGCGACGGGGCCTAATCTGTGGGGATTCTTGAGGAGAGAACATTTGGCAGCATAGTGAAAAAATAATAAAAACAATTGGTGGGGAAATTGACAATGAGAAGATTGACGCAGATCCTCGCATGATCAAGAAGTAAAAAAGGAGAACGGCCGGGAGGCCATTGGTGCATATTTTTCTTCGCACGGCATGGAGCCAGAAAGCATAGGTGATTTCTAGATCTGGAAGTTGGGAGCATGTCCATGGGAGAATAAATGGACTTATTCGGCAGTCGCTGGCGACAAGAAATAAATGGAATGAGTCCACCGATGTGTGAGTTCCCTTGTATTTTTTGCTAAGAGTGTCGGAACGTTCACAAATCTGTCTGGTAGACCGCGCCCAAAGAATAAAGTGTTGGGCCAAGGGAAGAAGAGTGAGAGAGGGAGAAAAAGAGAGAAAAAGATGAAATTTCCCTGGTCGGGAAAAAAAATGAGTGTTTTGAACTCTCCGACCCATTTTATTCCACAAAATTATTTATTATAAGTGTGGGGTGCCAATAGTCCCCATACATCGTAAAACTTTTCTATTTATAGAAGATGGGAGGGATAAAAATATAGAAAATTACATATTTAGCATTGTTTTAAAGAGAAGGGCAAAGGGCTTTCTAATTTTTTTCTCTTGAACACAGTTTTACTCATATTTAGTCATAAAGATACCATATATTATTTATTTCAAAACAGATATTATACCTATCTCAAAACAAATACAATATTTAAAAAAAATCATTCTGATTAAATTTTAATCCAATATCCTGACCCAAAATTCTCCCCAGTCAAAGAACCGAAAGCTTTTATCCCTAATCGTCAAGATGAAGGTACCTGAAGCGGATCCTCTTGAGATCGTTCCCGCCTTGGGGTAAAGGGAAAAAGGTAATGAGAACACCAGGCTCGACTTGGGCCACCCACTCCCTCGGCTCTTCATCCATGAACGACGCCACCACGGCCGCCGCTAACTGAGTCCGGCCTCTTGCTAAGGGCGACCCCTCGCCACTTGACAGGCCACGCAAAATTGGCGTCGATCCGGTGCTCCTGCTGCCGGCACAAGCGCGCCGATAGGAATACAGGAACCGTTCCGATCCCGACGCTGATATAGATGATTCCTCGTATCGCCTTCCAGTCGCGCACGGCTTGCAGTGTCGGTAAGCCCCTGAGGCCTTCAAGGCCATGTCCTTCACCTGGTGTGCGATGCACGGTGCAAGGTCATTGATCAGAAAAACAAAATGAAAGCCAAAATTACAGAATATAAGTAAATGACGAAACCCTAGCCAGCAAGCTACCTGGGAGGTGAGGGCCTTGATGGCCTGTCGAGTGCTCGGTGTTCCCGCCATGGCGTCATCGTTCTCATCCGACTCATGGAGCGATCCGCCGCCAAGCTGCTTCGTGCAAGCGATGCAAGTCAGCATCCCGTTACGACCTCAGATTAGGCAACCATCCCGATCTACATACTTGAACAATTTAAAAAGGGAAAGGGACTGGAGACTGTACTTTATTGGGCCAGACATAAAAGTGACAGGTCGAGAGGGAAGGCCTTAATAAGTCGCCTTTAAGAGGCTATAAGATGTTCAGAGAAAGAAGACAGAGAGTAATGAGAACACTGGCATGGCAAGTTTGGGTAGCTAAACTTCAATGGAGGATTGGCGGGTTATGGTTGAAGCCCTACAGAAAAAGGAGAAGCCGACAACTTTTCCCGGGTATTCGACCCCGCTTAGAGCGAGGAAGTACCGGTGTGAGTACACGGGGCTGGCACCTTCAGACCAGTTAGTTGGCTCCTGGTTTTATAGTCTTATAATTTGTTATACACTACGAATCAAATCATTATTTAAATATAACCATTATAACTTTTCAATATCTCAAATTTTAGCTCAACTATTATAAATATTTTCTTTTTAATAGTTATAAATATTTAATGTTTTTTATTCCTTTGTATAAATGTCCGATTATAAATGAATAAATGAACCATGTGATGCAGATTTTTAATCACAATGTTAAAGTCTTCTAATAAAAAATGACAATATCAATACAAATTTTTTTCAATTTCGGACAATTTATTTGTAATTTATAAAAATTTAAAAAAAAAAAAAAGACATCAAGTTAGTTATCCTAAATTGTTTGAAAAGATGAAGGGTATATACATACATTAATGCATGCATGCATGCAAGGGTAGAATCAGATTATGTCCAAGGTGGTCAATTGCCCACCTTGAATTTGCAATTTCTTTATATAAATAGTAAAATTTAATATTTTCACAGAAGAGTAAAATCTGACATTTCCATACTGAGTACATAAAACCAAATGTTTCATGTGAGGTAATCCAACTATTATGTTTTGTGTGCTTCACTTTGGAAAGTTTAGTATGTGCTTGAAGATTTTAGCATAAATGTATGTTGTGTGTTAATTGTCATTTGATCTTTTGTGCGTATGTTGTAAGTTTATATTATTTATTTTAGTGGTAGTGAATTTGGGTTGAACCTCATGGATGATTCTACTGTGGCCCTTAATTATTAAAAAATTGGTGTAACAAATATCTCATATATACCTCCTACATATTCTTCCGTAACTGCAAGCTATGAATCCTTGCACGAATTTGTAGAAAGTTGCCACCACATGCCTTCACTCCTTCACTCGATGCTTCAAACAAAGAGCTCGATACAAAGGCACCAACTTTCTTGGCTCTTTAGCACCATCTTCATGAAGTGCAAGGGCGCCACTTAATGGGTGCATAAGGGCTAGCCCACCTTAGGCGCGAAGGTGACAACCTTCTTGGCACCTTGGCACCAGCTTCCATGGGCCCTACCTACCCGATCAGTCACACCTTATATGCTACCTACCCACCCACTAAACACCATCAATACCTACGTCGCTAATCATCTTTGCCTGCCTATCTAAAGCTTACTTATCGCCTATCTTAATGTTATAAATAGCACCAAATTGATGAGGGTAAAGCACATGCATTTCTTTCTATCCACACCTTGAGCCAAAATATTTCATTCTCAAATCAATGCGGGGATCTTTCTTTCTCTTAGTTTGCTCTCATAGTTTATTAGGATTGTGAATTTCTCCCCCATACCGATAACAAGAAAAAACTCCCCCATACTAGTAAGAAGCAAAAAAATTCTAGTTATTTCTTACTCTGAGTTTCTATTCTTAGAGAAATTAAGGGAATTGAGATTTTACTTAGGATTTAAGGAAGATTTTTTTTTCTCGATTTTTTATTCAACTAATCTCTTCTAAGAGTTTTGTCTTTTCTCTATTTTTCATTTATTCTTAAATGGCTCCAAAAATAAAGGGAGAAAAAATCCACTTGTCTTTTAATTCTATGAAATTCATTAGCCTCGAAGTTGTTGCCCATTATTAAGAACTCTTAGTATATAAAAAAATATGATTATAGAGAGGGAAATTGTGATTCCTGAGGAGATAATAGAGGAGGGTGTGGGAGAGACTATGCTATGAGATGGGGTTTGTGGTGATTCATGTGGTTAAGGAGTTTTATGCTAACTTAATATTACAAAAAGATGAGAAAATCTTCGTGGGGGAGAGTGGATTGATTTTTTATCTTCTATTATTAATTCCTTTTTTATCTTCATGATATCTCTAAAGACTTCTGCTTAGGATTTATTGCTTCTAAATCTAATATGTGCAAATTTATTGAATTTATAGCTGATAAGCAAGGGATATGGAGAGTTCGAAAAAATAATTATGTTGCGGAATCTTGAGCTTAACAATTCTTCATTCTACCAAACTTTTGAGAACCACTAATCTAAGTGAGATCACCGAGAGAAAGTGGTATTAAATTATTGTATTCAATTGGAAAAGACAGCTGATATTGGTCTGCTCAATAACCTTTTGGGAACAGCGTGAGAACTACTAATTTAAGTTGTATTTTTCTATTTTAAAAATTAATAAAAATTAAAATGTGTAAATATGATTCAAAAAATTACTAAAATGCCTCTAATTAGAGAAAATGGTATTAGAATATTTTTGTACTTTTTAAAAGTCAATATCCTCTTCCTGTATAAAGAAGAGGAACAATGTTAATACAACAAAGGCTTAGGGAGTCAAGGAGATTGCTATTAATTCATTTGTTAGTCATTGTAATGGAGGGAAAGTTATGCCATTTGTTGTACCTTATGTTGCATTTTAGCTGTAAAGCATTGATAGTGGAATCCTCTTTGAATCAATGAATCTTGTTGATTTTTAAGCATGCTTCTTGAGTGGACTCTTATTCTTCCTTGTGATGATTAAGTTGGATTAAATGAATTAAAATTTTTGAGTAATTTGCTTAATATGTATGGTGATGATTAACCTTCAGAATTTAATTTATATTTTGTTCTGGCCAAATAAATTGTTAATATATGTTTGAACTATAAGTCTTAGGAAAGAGTATGGTGGAATCAATTAGGTTAGTCAAATTATCTTGTACGAACAGAAATATCTCCTATAAGTGGGTGCAAATGTTTTGGAAATATACCATGATGGGTTAGCCATGGAATTTATGGAAATAAAGTCATTTATGACCAAGCTTCTCTATGCATTCGGGAGGGGTTAAAGAAGAATATTGATTTTATTTGTCACTGTGCTTTTCTACTTGAATTCTTAATTTCATGAAATCCATTTAACTTTTTTTAAGGAAGAACCACTAAAGTATTTGACACTTTCAATTTTATTGTGATAAGTTATGATTACTTTTGTAGGACTTGAACCTTTTAATTTACTTGTGATACATTATGATTGTTTTTTTAAGACTCTAACAAAATCTAATTTTCAGGCTAAGTATAAAACATGTTAGCTAGAACTTTTTCTAGTAAGAATCACTTCATTCCCTGTGGGTTCAACATTCCAGCCTCTAATTCCCATATTATTGCTAAAAAACGTGCACTTGCATGAACTACCTGTGCTTTGCAGCATTAGGTTGTGTCACTGAGCCCAGAGAGAAGACTTTAGTGAAGAGAGATATTTTTTATCTTTTTTTTGTTTTTTTTTCTTATTTCCTATTTAGGGAAAAGTAAAAAAAAAAAGTAAAGAGAAGAAATGCTTATCTTTTTTTCTTTTTGTACATGATTTTCTTTCTCTTGAAGTGTGAGAGAGATTCTTATTTTTTTCACATTTTGTTATTTTTCTTTTATTTTATATATTCTTTTATTTTGTCACATTTGTCATTTTTCTCTTGTCCTTTGCTATTTAATTTTTTCTTTTTATCTTCTTGCTTTGTCTTTTTCCTCTTCTCTTCTTGTATTTTGTCTTTTTCCTCTTTTCTTCTTCTTCGCCTCTTTTTGTTTCTCTATTTTGAGTTCTCTCAGCATCATAATACTCATCTACTTGTTGAAGGCACATCCACACTCACCACATATTTCAGAATTTTGAATCTAAATCTGTCATGTGAGTGCCTAACAGATAAAGCATGGGGACTGAGGGTGAGAAAATGAGAGAGAGAGAGAGATTTGTCCCATTGGGAGGTGATCCACTAAAAATTTGATAGCTTTTCAATGTCTATTCCATACCTATTTTTGATGATATTTCACTTTAAAGAAATGTATTTTTCATGATTTCATGCAGGTACAATGATTTTAGGCCTTCGGAGCAGAAAAAAGCAAAAGTAACAAATTTGGAGCAAAATGAGGCGAAATGCAGATTTTGAACTAGAGCGCTGAACGGCGCTGTCACCAACTCCAGACTGCGCCAAGTTACAGAGAATTTGGACCAGAAGGCGGAAAATAGCGTCGGACTGCGCCCTATCCTACGTCAGACCGCGCCCTATCCCGATTTAAACCCAAATTAAATGTATTCGACCGGATTTTAAAGGGGTGCTCGAGGAAACTCTTGGGAAATCAATTGTAGCCAAATTTAAACTATTTTGGAGCCAAATATAGGGAAGAGAGAGTCATTTGAGTGAAAGTGAAGAGTTTGAGTGTCTTTTCATTGTTCTAGTGTGAAGAGTCCAATAGAAAGAATCTAGGGTTTGTGTGTGTTCTCTTCTAAGGAGTGTAGGATGAGAGGAAAAGTGAGAGATTTCTTCTTCCTTACTTATCTAAAGGAGAATTGTGTGTTGTTGTGAAAAAAGAAGAGGAGTCAAAGGAATTTCTTGAGATTCGCTTGAGGAAGAGTTTGAGATAAGTTATATTTTCTTTACTCTGTTTGTATGACGTTGCTTTTATATATATAATCCATCTTTCGTCGTATTTTCCTCACGAGTCTTGAGTGGATTTTTTTGTCTTCCTTCTTTTCATGTGATGTTTTGATGTTGTGATATGGAAATGATGTGCCAATTTATTATAAAGAATTTGTGATGATCTTTTCACTTTGAACTTCATTTACTTTTTGGTATGGTCAATTGAATTGTTAAAACTTGTTGGGAAACATACGCTCCGAAAGAATTATGAGTTCCACAACAAAAGTGAATGTCACATTCAATGTCCATGAATGAGTGACGTAGTTCATGGGGGTTGGATGCAAATAAATAAAGAATTATATGTTGATGGGCTTAGAATTGGAGATTTTAGAGTGACAGGCTGAAATCCCCAATTTGGTCCTAGGGTTTGGAAACCAAAGCGAGAGTTAGCCTTCAGATGAAGGGAAGTGAGAGCTCTGGAGTGAGAGCCAGTATCCTCCTAGCCTAACCACGGATTTGGGAACTAAACTTAGGATTAGCCAATATTCTTTATATCGCTTGGAAGAGGGTAAATAATAGAAATGCTCCTATTTGACACAATACTATTGCATCATTGATCTATGTCACTAAACCATCACATTATTAATGGAAAGGAGGAGGATTCTCTCTTACATTTAAACTTTTGTTATAAATTTAGTCTTGTGTTAGTTAATTGTGTTAGGAAGTTAGAACATACTTTGATAGAATTAGTAACTGCAACTGTTTATTAATCATTTTATTATTAGTAATTACTGCAATTGAGTTGTTTTTCATGTAGTGGTTTCTATGCTCCATTATAGAATTAAATACCTCCTTGTGAGATCGATAACTAGGACTCCATTAGAGCCCTATATTACTTGAGTGATACATATTCTTGTGTTTAATTGTGTGACTCAGAAAAATAAATCAATATATATATAAATCTGAGTTCATAAATTTTGGCAATTTAAAAAAGTCCCACTAAGTTTTTGGCGCCGTTGCCGAGAGTCGGCATATTTTAGGTTGTATTGTATTTTAAAAGGGGGGTCGCCTAACAGAAGTTGTCGGCGAATTTAAATTTTAAATTTGATTTAAATATATATATAATTTAGAAAGTAGTATTTGGCTTTGAAAATAATTTTTAAATTTGAAAGTTTTAAGATATGAGATTAAGCCGATCTCACATCCCAAATAGTTTATATAAACGAGCACCGCACCACAAGCCGTGTATCTATCCCTAGGGATAGACACTACTTGCTTGATGGTGGGGCTCGATCAAATAAACTAGAAGTTTTGTGACATCCGTTTGGTCGCGAACCAATTTTATAAGCCGACAAATTCCCTGCTTAATATGAAAGTATCGAAACAGGGTTTATATTACACAGGTTCTTTAAAATTCCTATAAAGGCGAAGCCACTATAGTTAATTACATCTTAAGTGACGGGAATCACCTAAGAAAACTCTCGATAATAATCGATAACTTCGCTTTCAAGAATTTCGAAGTTTAAGGTTTTCAAAGATTGAATTTTGGAATTTCGATAGGGAATGGATCAAATTTTGGAACATTTTGTTTTGTGAATCTAAAGGAAGAAAGGTAGGAGAAATCACCGATTCGAAGTGAACTTCGGTAATTTCCGACTATCCTATCGTTTGGCTTGAGTTTAGGAAAGTCCTAATACTTATTTAAATGTTTTGATCTTGCCGATTTTAATTAATTAGGGCTTATATTTATATGATAAAATCAAACAAATAGCTCTAGAAGATGTGAGGGTTTATTGTCGTATCGGACGACTACCTCGGAATCCTAAGACCGGTTAGGGCTTAATTTGCATAAAATGATTATGCAAGTGCACTAACGAAAAGGTTGAGGATTTATGTTGCACTAGGCAAGCTACCTCGAAGTCCTATGGCTTGGTTATTTAATTCTAGGAAAGTTTTCTTGAAGTAAGTTCGAGTTTTGTTGACGACGATGGCCGTGCTGCCCACCATGCTCCAAGCTCCTTGTTGTTGCAGAGGTTTAGTTTTAGAAACCATAAATCAGGAGATGAGAAAAGTGTTTTGGTTTAGAGAAAATCTTAATTTCCAAGTGTTTTTTTTTATTTTTGATTAAAACAAATCTTAAAGTTGATTATAACGACACCGGTTAAGATCCCACGGTTCCATCCTTCCGGCATCATTATTTTTATCGGATTCACTTAGTCCAGAAGAATTTGCTAAACTCAACTGAATGAGTTCCACACTTTCATTTAGACACGTAGGAAATCCAGTTAGCAACACGTAGGTTACATCATCCAGAGGTATTCCCGATCATCCAACAGGACGTTTTAATTTAGTTGTAATTGTAGTTTTGTGTTACGTTTGTGATTAAATTTTGAGTTATTTTATATTTTGAAATGTTGTGGCGGTGAATTTTATCTTGCAATGACTTTTAACTTAATTTGGTTTCGGTTTTAGGGACTATCCTAAAGGTGTGGGTTTTCATGCAAGCTGTTGTTTTATCATGCGAGAAAAATAAAGTACATTTGCAAGAAAGTAAATTGAAGGAAAGTAAATTGCAAGAAAGTAAATTGCAATAAAATAAAAGCGTACCTGGAGGGTCTTCCCGTCATCCCAAGCTACACTTAAAACACAATTAGAATATTTAAGCGAAGTTCCTAGGTAAAGCTAAGGGAAGGGTTATGGTCTTCTACCAAATTCCTAATCATATGGTTAGTCAACTCCTATGACGTCCAGGTTCTTTGTGTTTTTGTTTGAGGACGATTTTCTTCATCGAAGAACAATTAAGTCCAATTGTTCTTATAAATATCCTATCACATTGAGGAAGTACTTAAGAAGAATCTTAAACATCTTTTCAATATTTCTAGGATTGTTTTAAGTCAGAATGAATTTAATTATACAAATGAATTAATCGTCAAGAATTTCAAGTTTTATTGACTTGCTCGATGAATTAGGACATTTGAATATCCTATGGTGAGGTACTACTTCATTTGATGTTCCATTTAGGAGTTATAATAATCAAAGCTTTCAAGGGTAAATTAGTATTCGAATGATTTGATTTAAGTTAAAGGGTTTAAATTTGGAATAGTGTTGAAGTTGCTTTACATTTATTTTGAATTCTTTATGTCTTAGGTGATGTTATATTTAATTCAACTTAATTTAATTGAGTTTTAATTTAGTTTAACATAGTTCGATTTAATTTGATTTGGTGTTTAATTAATTTGATTTGATTTAATTTAATTTAATTATTTAATTTAATTTAATTTAATTTAATTGTTTAATTTAATTATTTAATTTAATTTAATTTAATTATTTAATTTAATTTAATTTAATTGTTTAATTTAATTTAATTTAATTATTTAATTTAGTTTAATTTAATTTAATTTGTTTTAATTTAATTTAATTTAATTATTAAATTTAATTTAATTTTAATTTAATTTATCTTTAATTTACTTTATTTTTAATTTTAATTGAAATTTCAAAAGAGTTTAATAATTTAATTAAGTCTTTTAATATTTTAAATTTGAGTTATCATTTTAATTAAAAATTGAGTATTGATGATATAATTAGTTTAGGGATTTTTAAATTAAAGAATAAATCTCTTCCTAATAAATATCCCTATTTTAATAATTCCGATTTATTATTCCTCCAAATTTAATCTATTATTTAATTAAAGTTTAATCATTTTAAAATTATTTAATGGGTTTATACCCTTTAATTATTTAAATTTCAATCATCCAAATCAGATTAAGATCAAATATTTTACTTGTTGATTTTTTATTAAACCTAAAGTTTTAATTAAGGATTAAAGATTTAATTACCATTTTACCCTTTAAGCTTAATAATTTCATAACTCACTAAATTGAACCCAAATGAACTTGAAATTTTTATGTGACTTCACTCACATGTCAATAAAGACATGAGAGGAGAAAAGGTGATTTTTCTGTATTTAATTTATTTATATAATTATTTTTGGTGGAAAATAGAGATTTTCAAGGAAAATTTGATAACATGACCAAAGGAAAGTTTCTGTCCTTAAGAAAATTAGGGGACATTCCTAATGACCAGAGAAGCACTTGGACCAATTTTGGTGATTTTTTGAATTATATTATTTTTATTATAATTATTTTGAGTTTTGGAGTGTTAATTAATTTAAAAATAAAATAAATGTTGAAAAATGGATTTTATATTTTTCAAAAATCTCTCTGATATCAAGGAAACCAGAGAAACAAATTTTGCAATTTTCTGATTTTTCTATGATTTATTATAATTATTTTAGTGAAAATGCTAGAAAATACATTTTTTTAATTTTAAAATTACCCTAGGGTTTTAAAATTCAATATCTCACTAAATAGACCTAGGAAGAATGTGGGATTTGTTCCTAAGTGATTAAAATTCAAAATGTGACATTTTGGTGAATTTTATTATTTTTGTGATTTTTATTATTTTTTAATTATTAAAAATATTAAAATATTATTAAAAATCAACTTTTTTAGAAAATTGAAATTTTAATTTTCTTAGGTTCCCCTGATATCAGAGAGGCTCCAAAACCAATTTGGTGAATTTTTGAAAAGTATTTTAAAAGTTATGAATTTTTAAAGTTTAAAATGGCTAAGTGACTTAATCAACCCAATTAGTGGGGCTAACCAAGTCCAATTGACCTCAAATTTTTATGGTGGATTCCTCTGATCCTAAAGGTCAGTGGAGAATTGATTTCAAGTCAATTTGATACCTGGTTAACTCTAATTAATTAAAGACCTATTTTGGGTGTTTAAGTCGATTAGGGTTGTTTTAAATGAACTAAGTCAAAACCTATTTTTCCTAGGGTTCTCTGGTCATAAGGAACATCACCAAATTTTCCTAGAATTTATTTCACAACATGCTATTTACTTGGAATTAAAATACTCAAAATAGTGACACGAACTTGAAAAATCGAGAACTCCTCATAGGGATGGCCTCGACTTTGGAAAATTCAGGGAATGTTCCCAAATTCGGAGGCTTCAAAAGCCCTATGGTCTCATGCCATGGTGAATTGTATGCATGCATGGAGAATTAAAACAATGCAGAGAGTAAATAAATTATAAAAAATAAAATACTTGATGAAATTAAATGATTTCTTTTCACATTATTCTCCTACGTTCAGCTGAGCGAGAGGGTATTTTTATTTTATTTTTGTGATTTTTCTACACGGAGATATGAATTTTTGAAGTTTAGGGAATTAAATAAATCGAGAAAATACCCTATTTTTCTATTTATCCACGCGGCGCCGGCGCATCCTCCGCAGACTCCAGAAAGACCGCGCGGCGCGCTCCCATTCGACGCCGCCACACGAGTCGGCCGGCCGGGCCCCGCGGTTCTCGTACCGTCTCTGGTCCGACGCGATCCCGACCATCCGTGCGCGCGTGTATTGAATGGACGGCATCCGTTCATCGTCCCCGAGTGTTCTCGCCGAGAGCCGTCCACACTAAATCCCTAAGATCTCGCTCGATTCTCGATGGATTTTTACGTTCTTATACTCTATGGATTCGTCTTGAAGAGACGAACGCATCTATACGGTTAACATGCATTGAAACTAAGGCAATTGAAATAGAGAATCTTCGGAAGCTCGGGATGAAGAGTTAGCTCATACCTTGGCTCGGAGAAGTGTGGCTTCAATCGAGAGTTGTTGCACCTTCGATTGGGTCCTGCAAGCTCCGGATGAAGTCTCTCAGGTCCGGTGAATTGTCCGGATATGATTTCGACCAAGCCCGATCACTAAAGCTTGGAGGTTGGAGCAAGCCGGGTAGTACGGGAGATGGGGCTTTTGATGGTGGACACCTTCTCTTGGTACGAGTGAAGGTGTAGAGCCAATCAATTTGGGAATTGGCTCAGCTGTGGAGAAGTGTCACTGGTTTTGGGTGGAATTTCAACTCTGAAATTGAGCTTACAGAGGAGAAATGGCAGGGGGATTTCACTGGGGATCAAGTGCTCTAAGGATGGAGGAGGGTCTGGAACAATTTTGGCAGAGTTTTGGCAAGGTTTGTGCTTCTCCCCTCTCATGGCCGAGAGGGGTGGAGTTTAAATAGAGCTGGCTGGGAGGCCTCCCAGGGGGAGTTAGGGCTTGGGATCAAGCTGCTCCGGTGAGGAGAAGAACGAGCCATGGTGACCACTAGGCGAGGGGCGGCTCGGCAAGTGAGAATTTCAATGTTGGCTCACATGTGAGCTCTCGGCCATGGTGTTTTCCGGCGGCCTGGTGGCCGGCCGGCCGAGCATGGGTCACCCTCAAGGTCGGGTGGGTCGAGAGTGGAGGTTTGTGCAATCAATTGGCCATGGACATGTGTAAAGGCTTTGATCCAAAGTGGAATGGGGCATGGCTAGATTTGGACCTAAATGGGTCAACCCACCCATTTGGGCTAGGTGCACCACCCAAGGCCTGGTTTAGGCTGAGGAGAAAGTGATTTGGATCGGCTTGATTAGTGGGGTCAAGTCGCGATCCAAGTACGATTAGGCTTAAGCATGGTTTAGTGGAATCATGGAAGTGGTTAATCACCTTTAGGAATTAAGGAAAGAGCCTCCTCCTTTTGCCCAAAATGGCATGGTGACATGTAAAGAGGCTCTCATGGCTTGCATATGGCTTGTGCATGGCTCCATGGCTCCATTTGGCTTGGGAAAAGTGAAGTCGATTTCATAAAAAAGGATTTTAAGGATTTTGGATAATTTGGTGGAAATTTGGATGAAGCTTCATTTAGAAATATTTGATCATTGGTTTAGGACTTAGGGATGATTTTAATTGAAAGTATGATGAGGGGAAATGTCATATGGGCTTTGGAAGAATTTTTTTGGGCTTTGGATTTGGTGGAAGTGGGCTTTTAAAATGGTTTAAGGAATGGGCCTTTTAAGTTTTGAAAATGAATTTATGGATGGGAATTTTGTAAAGAGGTTGGGCCAAATAATTGTTGGTTTTAGCTCATGGATGTGTCATGAGTGATTTGAAACAAATTGGGGGTGATTTGGATTTGAATTGGGTTGAATTTGGGTTAGGTTTGGGTTTAGGTCAAAAATGGGCCTTTTGACCTTGGATTGAGTTTGAGTGGGGTTTGGGTCTAAATTTTGGGCAAATCATGTTAGGGTTTTGTTTGTGGGAATGTTAAGGAAGATTTAGAAAAGATTTGAGGTTAATTGGAGTTGAATTGGGTGAGTTTGGGTTAAGCTTGGGTCATGGGTCCAAATTGGGCTTTAAGGCCAAAAGTGAGATTGGATCCAAATGTCAATCAAATTGGACTTGGATTTGGTCTAAATTGGTATTTGGAATGTTGAATTGAAGTTTAGAATTGAATTGGACCAGAATTTGGGTCAATTGGATAGGTTTGGTTTAACATTGGGTCCACTTTGGGTTAAAATGGGTCGATTTGGGGGTTTTGACAAAAGTAGGGTAAATTGACAAAATTAGCCCATGGTGTAGTTGGACAAAATGAAATTGGGAATATTTGGGATTTTCTGGAATTTTCTGGGAATTTTCTGAATTTTTGGATTTTTAGGCCAAGAAGGGTATTTTGGGTATTTGGAGGGTATTGGGGGGTATTTTTGGAATCTTTGGTATTTTTGGGTATGGATGATCAATTTGAGTGATGTGGAGGTGTTTGGGATTGATTTTGGAGAATTTTGGGTAATTTGGAAATTTTGCAAAAATTTGGGTAATTTCAAGGGTTTTGGGTAGGTTTAATAGGTGTAGGGTCTCGGGGGTCAAAAATTGAAAATTTGGGAAATTGGAGATTGGGTGAATTTAGGTGGAAAGAAATCATTTTGGTTGAGCCATGAAACTATTTCAAGCCCATATGAGCCATGAAAGGACTCATTTGAGGCATTCACTATGTTGTTCCTAACCCTCTTAGCCAAGGGCTTAGGGGTTAAGGACCATCCATGTGAATCACCTACATGAGTCGGGAGGTTAAGTTGGGTATGGGTGTGGTTTTAGGAAGTGTGTGGAAATGTAGTGTGTAAGTGTAGTGTAAGTCGGCCCTTCAGCGGACCGGGCCACCTGAGGCGATCCTAAGGCCAAAGAGTCCTATAGGAACTCATCCTTTAAACTTCCACATTTGATTTCAACCCTCTAGGTGATTAGGGGTCTATAGTCGAGTTTGTGGAGTTTGCGGGGAGTTTAGAAGTGGTTTGAATTTCTAAAAGGCGGGTCCCGATTCTAGTCCTCTAAGATAGTCGAAAGGAAAAGCCTAAGGCTGCAGATCCTAGGCACTAAAAAGAAGAAGGGAAGACCTCATCGAAAATGAGGTCAACAAATGGACCCCCGATAAGTGTGGTGGTGACGAAGCACACCACGCGTATTGGTGTTGACCGAAGTGATCAACAAAACCAACACGGATGTCCAGTGACGAACTTAGGACGAAGTAGAAGAGTTTCTGCTAGGGAGTGTCAAGTATATCTCTGGAACCGGAGATTCTTGAACTCTCGGCTGAGGAAAGGAAAAGGAGGTGAATCCCAAATCACATGATGCGGGAATTTCGATTTAGATTTTATTTTGTTTCAATTTATGTTTTGATGTGTGAGTTTAAATTTTAGTTTGGGGTTTCAATTTAGATTGAAGTTTTGTCGAAATTAATTTGAGGGATTTGATTTGAAATGAAAATTGGGATTTTGAGGTTTTAGATGTAACATCTCCAACCTCGAAAGAAAATTGAATTGATTAGATTGAATCGTTGCAATGAGAAGATATCTCAGAGTAATGCGGTGTTGGATGTAAAATCCTTAACCTCGAGAGTTCGATTTTGATGTATTTCGGTGCAATAGGAAAAGAATCCTAAAGCGATGCGGTCTCGGATGTAAATTCCTTAACCCCGGGAATTCGATTTGATGTATTTCGATGCGATAGGGAAAGAATCCTAAAGCGAGTGCAGTCTTGGATGTAAAATCCTTGACCCAAAAGGTTTGAATTTGATGTATTTCGGTGCAATAGGAAAAGAATCCTAAAGCAGTGCAGTCTTGGATATAAAATCCTCGACCCAAAAGGTTTGAATTTGATGTATTTCGGTGCGATAGGAAAAGAATCCTAAAGCGATGCGATCTTGGATGTAAAATCCTCGACCCAAAAGGTTTGAATTTGATGTATTTCGGTGCGATAGGGAAAGAATCCTAAAGCGATGCGATCTTGGATGTAAAATCCTCGACCCAAAAGGGTTTGATTTGATGTACTTCGGTGCGATAGGAAAAGAATCCTAAAGCGGTACGATCTTGGATGTAAAATCCTCGACCCAAAAGGTTTGAATTTGATGTATTTCGGTCGCGATAGGAAAAGAATCCTAAAGCGGTGCGGTCTTTGATGTAAAATCCTCGACCCAAAAGGTTTGAATTTGATGTATTTCGGTGCGATAGGAAAAGAATCCTAAAGCGGTGCGATCTTGGATGTAAAATCCTCGACCCAAAAGGTTTGAATTTGATGTATTTCGGTGCGATAGGAAAAGAATCCTAAAGCGGTGCGGTCTTGGATGTAAAATCCTCGACCCGAAAGAGTTTGATTTGATGTACTTCGGTGCGATAGAAAAAGAATCCTAAAGCGATGCGGTCTTGGATGTAAAATCCTCGACCCAAAAGAGTTTGATTTGATGTACTTCGGTGCAATAGGAAAAGAATCCTAAAGCGGTGCGAGTCTTGGATGTAAAATCCTCGACCCGAAAGAGTTTGATTTGATGTACTTC
Organism: Papilionanthe hookeriana x Papilionanthe teres; assembly: GCA_022702705.1. Taxonomy (NCBI): domain Eukaryota; kingdom Viridiplantae; phylum Streptophyta; class Magnoliopsida; order Asparagales; family Orchidaceae; genus Papilionanthe; species Papilionanthe hookeriana x Papilionanthe teres. Next base: position 55,976,887 of record CM040425.1, read on the forward strand.
GGTGCTGATAGGAAAAGAATCCTAAAGCGGTGCGGTCTTGGATGTAAAATCCTCGACCCAAAAGGTTGAATTTGATGTATTTCGGTGCAGATAGGAAAAGTATCCTAAAGCGAGTGCGGTCTTGGATGTAAAATCCTCGACCCGAAAGAGTTTGATTTTGATGTATTTCGGTGCGATAGGAAAAGAATCCTAAAGCGGTGCGATCTTGGATGTAAAATCCTCGACCCAAAAGAGTTTGATTTGATGTACTTCGGTGCGATAGGAAAAGAATCCTAAAGCGGTGCGGTCTTGGATGTAAAATCCTCGACCCAAAAGAGTTTGATTTGATGTACTTCGGTGCTGATAGGAAAAGAATCCTAAAGCGAGTGCGATCTTGGATGTAAAATCCTCGACCCAAAAGTGTTTGAATTTGATGTATTTCGGTGTAATAGGAAAAGAATCCTAAAGCGGTGCGGTCTTGGATGTAAAATCCTCGACCCAAAAGGTTTGAATTTGATGTACTTCGGTCGATAGGAAAAGAATCCTAAAGCGAGTGCGGTCTTGGATGTAAAATCCTCGACCCAAAAGAGTTTGATTTGATGTACTTTAGTGCGATAGGAAAAGAATCCTAAAGCGAGTGCGGTCTTGGATGTAAAATCCTCGACCCAAAAGGTTTGAATTTGATGTATTTCGGTGCGATAGGAAAAGAATCCTAAAGCGAGTGCGATCTTGGATGTAAAATCCTCGACCCAAAAGGTTTGAATTTGATGTATTTCGGTGCAATAGGAAAAGAATCCTAAAGCGAGTGCAATCTTGGATGTAAAATCCTCGACCCAAAAGAGTTTGATTTGATGTATTTCGGTGCGATAGGAAAAGAATCCTAAAGCGATGCGGTCTTGGATGTAAAATCCTTGACCCGAAAAGAGTTTGATTTGATGTACTTCGGTCTGATAGGAAAAGAATCCTAAAGCGGTGCGGTCTTGGATGTAAAATCCTCGACCCGAAAGAGTTTGAATTGATGTACTTCGGTGCTGATAGGAAAAGAATCCTAAAGCGGTGCGATCTTGGATGTAAAATCCTCGACCCAAAAGGTTTGAATTTGATGTATTTCGGTGCGATTGGAAAAGAATCCTAAAGCGGTGCGAGTCTTGCATGTAAAATCCTCGACCCAAAAGGTTTGAATTTGATGTATTTCAGTGCAATAGGAAAAGAATCCTAAAGCAGTGCAGTCTTGGATGTAAAATCCTCGACCCAAAAGGTTTGATTTGAAGTTTGGAAGATCAAATTTGAAACTTAATCGGGAGTGGATTTGGAATTTGATTGAGAATTTGATTTGAGATTTGGGAAGATCAAATTTGAAATTTGATCGAGAGTGGATTTGGAATTTGATTGAGAATTTGATTTGAGATTTGAAAAGATTGAAATTTGATTCGGAATTTGGAAGGATGGAATTTGATTTTGAAGTTTGGAAGGATGGAATTTGATTTTGAAGTTTGGAAGGATGGAATTTGAGATTTGTGTTGATTTCGTTTATCTTTTAATGGTTCAAATTTTATTTTATTGTTTATTTAATGTTCATGTGAACTTAGTGTTTGTCATTTTTCAGATTTTTTTTTTTTTTTGAAAGGAAAACAAGGAAAACTTTATTATCATGATTTTATTTATTTTAGCACATTTTATTATTTTTGAGTTCGGACCCAATCATAAGTAATTACTTCACCCGTGTTTCTTAGGGATGAAGAATTCATTCCTTCGAAACATCGGGTAGCGTAATATTTTTTCAAGTATCGTCCAGTTGATCGGAAGCATATGTCGTTCTCCACGGCGATTCACTAGCTGGTAGGAACCTCCCGAGTATCTTGCTTCGACCACGAAACGGTCCTTCCCGAGTGGGTTCAAATTTTCCTCCTATCTTGCGGTGTGCGAGAATGGGTCTCTTGAGAACGAGAACTAAATCACCAACTTTGAAGGTTCTTGGGCGGACCGGTTTGTCATGGGCTTGAACCATTTTAGCTTGGTATAGTTCTAAATTCCGTTGCGGCTGCAAGTCTTTTCCCTTCCGAAGCTTTCTAATTCTTCGAGTCGTAGTACGGCGTTTTCTTCGTCGTGATCTTGTTTGCAAGCGCGATTACGAGTGAAGGAAGTTGAACCTCTAAAGGTAACACTTGCCTCGGACCCATACACCGGAGCGTAAGGTGTAGCTTGAGTAGGAGTTCGAAGGTTGTCCGGTAGGCCCATAAGGCTTCTAACAATTTCTCGTGCCAATTTCTCTTATTATCGTCCGAGGTTTTCTTTAAGATTTGAACGAGAGTTTTATTAAAAGCCTCGGCGAGACCGTTTGTTCTTAGGTAGTAAATTGTCGAGTATCGCCGGTCGATTCCGTGTCTCCGACAAAATTGTTGATTTGTGTGCTTCGAATGCGACCCATTATACGAAATGATCTCGCGCGGCACTCCGAAATGGTAGACAACTTGGTTCTTTAAAAGCCGCAGCACGTGGTGTGCTTTCACTTCTCTAAGTGGAACTGCACGCCACTTGGAAAAGTAATCTGTAGCCGCAAGAATGAAACGATGTCCTTTCGAAGATGGTGGTTCTATTGGACCCACTATATACGTGCCCCAACATTCGAAACGGCCACGACGCAATTGTCGGGTGTAGCACATTTGGAGGTTGGTGTAGAACCACTCCGTGCACTTGGCATTGGTGACGGCTCTTGGCGATTTTCATGCGATCGGTCATCATCGAGGGCCGGTAGTACCCTAGTCTTTTAATTTTCATCTTCATTTTTGGACCCGGTCGGTGAGCGCCACGGAGTCCCGAATGCACCTCTTTAACGATTTCACGGGCCTCGGACCCGCTTAAGCACCTTAGCCACATTTGATCGAAAGACCTTCGTATAATGTGTTGTTTATTAATGCGTAGGACGAGTTCTTTTCTTGATCCGATGGGCCGGCGACCTATCGTCCGGTAGCTTTCTGTTTGCGGGTAGATTCATCAATGGTTGTCGCCAATCTTACGTGTTTTCCGTCACTTCTTCTGCATGATTCTTTTCCTTCTTCGATTTGTGTATCATGTCCATGTCGAAGTTCGTGATAGGACCCGACGTCCGTGAACTGACACTTCCATCGATTCATCTTGCAAACAGGCAAATTCTTTTGCGAGACGGGCTAAAGCATCTCTGCTAAAGCATTCTCTTTTCTAGGAATTTTGTAGATTGTCACATTTGGAATCTGTTCCAACAGTTCGTATGGCATCTTTGGAAGTATTGTTCGAGTCTTGGTTTTAGAATTCGTCTTGTCAGACAATCTGTTGAATGATTAACTGTGAATCCCCGTAGATGTTGATGTCCGTTATCCCCATTTGAATAGTTAATTCCAATCCCGTTATGAGGGTTTCGTATTCGCTTCGTTGTTTGTACACGGTTCCGTCGAGTGGTAGGAGTATCTTAACATCCCCTGCTCCGGTGTTATAAAGATTAGCCCGATTCTTGCCTTACGGGCACTTATCACTTGCGATTCTTCGTCTTTGTGTGCTTGAAGATGCTCCGTCGAAATATAATTCCCAACGTCGATCGACGAGGTCTTCTAGGTTCATTATTTGTTCATCCGGCGGATCGTCATTGAGAGGAGATTCGGCGGCGAAAGGATGTCTTGCGAGAAGTCTGCTAAGACTTGTCCCTTTACGGCACGCGAGGCACGAAAGTTATATCGAATTGCGATAATATCATTGACCATCGCGGCAAGTCTGCGGAAAGTGTTGGACGAGTCATCGAGTATTGCAATGGATTAAACTTCGAAATTAGGTTGACCTTATGAGAAAGCATGTAGTGCATGAGCTTTTGAGCGGCGAAGATCAGGGCCAAACAATGCTTTTCAATTGCGGGATACCTTACTTCCGTCGGAAGTAAACGACGGCTTAAGTAGTAAAGAGCATTTTCTTTACCCTCATCATTGACACAGGCTAACGGGGCTCCGAGGAGTCGTCTAGAGCCGCGGTGTAAAGTATCGTCGATGCTACTGAGGCCAGGAGTTGCTAAGACGGGGAGGTGTCATTAAATATTGTTTAATGTCTTCGAAGGCCTTCGGCATTTCTCTTCCCAAATAAATTTGGCGTCCTTTTTAGCTAGTGCCGAGAAAGGTCGACACCTACTCGACGGGTTTGAGATAAAGCGTCGAAGATATGCCGACTTCCCTTGAAAAGATCGTAATTGTTTTAAGGTTTTGGGAGGCGGCATTTCTAAGATGGCTTTAATCTTCTCCGGGTCGATTTCAATTCCACGATGTCGGACAACGAATCCTAAGAATTTCCGGAGGTGACGCCGAAGGCGCATTTTAAGGGATTCATCTTAAGGTTAAATTGTCTTAATCGTTCGAAAACAATTCTCGAATCATACGGGTGGTTTTCCTTTACTTTGCTTTTGATGACGACATCGTCCACGTAGCACTCGACTTGATTGTGGATGAGATCATCAAAAATTCTTGTCATTGTTCTTTGGTAAGTTGCTCTGCGTTCTTCGATCCGAATGGCATCACAGTGTAGCAAAATACTCCGATCGGCGTTACGAATGCTTGTAAGCTTTTCATCTTACGGAGCCATTTTTATCCGGTTGTATCACGAAGATCCATCCATGAATGAAAATATTTCATGCGTTGAAGCGATATCGATCATTAATTCGGGATCGGTAGAGGGAATTCATCTTTTGGACATGCCTTGTTTAAATCTCTGAAGTCCGCACAAATTCGATCGACCATTCTTCTTTACGACTGGCACCACATTGGCTAACCGGGTCGGGTATTGTTCTTCACGGACAAATTTAGCATCTATTAGCTTTTTAACTTCGAGTATGACTTGTTGTTCGATTTCCGGACGCATTCTTACGGGACCTTGTCGACTGGAACGCAGTAGGATCCACTCTAGCTTATGGACTGCAACCTGCGGGGCTAATCCTGGCATTTCATCGTAGCTCCAAGCAAAACAGTCTTTAAATTCCATTAATAACTTGATTATTTCTTCGGAGTCTTCTTTATTGAGTAAGGAGCTAACAAAGGTAGGTCTAGGCTCTTCGCTAGTACCTAAGTTAACTTCCATTAACTCATCTATTGTGGATTTAATTTCTTCTTCGAATTCTGGTGGAGCGTCTCCAATTTGTAAATCTTCGAGTTCGTCTGTAGTTTCCATGCGAGTTTTCATTGGACTTGCAAGTGACAACCAAGCAAAATTCAATATCGTCGGCCGACCTCTATCGTGCCGAATCCGAGTCCATATTTTGAATTGGGAGGACGGCGGAGTTATTCCATAACTTTTCAAAATGTTGTGATTGGCCTTTTGTCCATTGTCGAGGTAAGAAACCAGGTTGAATTAAATTTTGAACACGGGGAGAGTACCACTCAAAAGGTAATTCCATTAATTCGATGAAGTGACATCTTCGAATTGTACATTATTTTCGGTTTTGGAGGAAGAAGCACCACGGTAGAATTTGATCGGCTTTGCACCGTCACTACGTACCTCTTTGACCTCCATACCCTCGATCTTATTAGAATGGATCGGAGTTAGGGTCATAGTATGTACGTAGTGGTTAATCTTCTCGTACATTGATTTGTATTCTTCGTTCTTTTCATCTTCGAGGGAGATCTTGTATTGCGGCTTCTTTCGACTTATTGTTCGTCGCTTCTTGCTTGATTTCTTTTTCCTCTTCGAACTATCTTCCCAATCAACATTGATGGCTGGTTTCTTACGTCTAATTGTCCTAGTGTCTCTACCACGGCCTCGTCCCCGGCCTCGACCTCGGATGCGAGTTGTGGAGAAACCTTCACCATCTCGCCGGAAGGGAGTGGTGAGTGGCTGTTGGACTAGAACTTCGGGTTCTTCGTTGTCTCGAACCTTCTTTGCTTTATTTGTTACGGTATCTGCTGGAGAAGATTATTTTCTTTGGCGGTGCATAATAAGCCGCATCTTCATGGATTCCAATCTCATGTACGGAGAATGGTTGCAAGTCACCTTTGATGCACTTGTTCCCTCCATCGTAGTACTTGATGCCTTGGTGTAGAGATGATGGTACCATCCTGTTTTCATGTATCCATGGTCGGCCCGGTAGAGCGTTGAACGACGTTTCGAATCGATTATATGAAATTTTGCGGTTGTCTTTGCTAAATCACCGGTCTTCATCGGTAGCGTTATTGACCAGGGGCTCTTTCTCCTTTACGGTTGAATCCTCTTAATAACATTTTGTCGGCCTCGAGCTCACGAGCATCAATTTCCAAGTATGCTAGTGTTCGAAGACTCATTATATTGATTGATGCTCCTGGATCCACCAAAACTGCGGAGAGCGTAAACTTCCCGATTGTAACTCGAAATGTACAACGGTCGGTTGTGATCTGACATCCCAAGTAGTAGGTCATTGTCACGTGAAGGTAACACCTCGTTGTTCCTTTAACGAGCGAAACCTCATCTAAGGAATCTCCGGCCATTTGAGCTAAGCAAATTTCCGGATCGAAGTAAGGCCTTGATCGAGCTTCTCTCATCTCCTTTGATAAGATGAGAGCGTCGTAAATGCTCAGTTTGGCCGGTAGTTTCCTAAGATGGGCTAGCACGTTGTAGTCCACTTTGTTCTCCTGCGTCTCGGCTTCTTCTCGAATGGGTATTTCTTCTGCTGGGGTTGGTTCTTCTTGAACAACCACACGCTTTCCTTTGTCTTTTGGACCCATTCTCGGAGGTAGAACTCTTCCACTTCTCGAGTTGACTTCGTAATTTCTTCGAATCTAGTGTTGAACTTGCGGTGTCTCCTCACGAATCGGAATGACGGGCTCTTCCGGATTATCTTCAAAATGCGAAGGCTCTAACTCTATCGTAAGCGGAGCTCCTCGAAACTCGCGAGATAGATCCATTGCTTGTTGAACTCTCGTAGCCTCCTTGATGGATGCCTTCTTTGTCATTGTGATCGTCGAGATCATGTATGATTTGAGAATTGTTGTTGGTATCGAAATCGACGCCCGGATTGTCGCTAGTTACGTAATCGTTAGAAACGATCAAAACGTAGCCAACGCCATCACCCTTATCATTATATGATCCCACCGAAGTGAGCGGATAATCATACAAAATCGAGAGGTTCGAGGGATTTCTCCCACGAATCGGAAACAACTATCCTAGGATAAGCGGCCCCTAGTCCAGCCTTAGGAGTCTCGGTCCCCTCTTCTTCGTCGATTTTCTTCTTCTCTTCGATTTTCTCTGTCGAGGTGGTTCTTCTATCGCAAGTGATAGTACAGGCTTAACGAGTCTCGAACTACGAATTGAAGCTCGCACCGAAGCGGTTCGGATGTTGTCTAAAATCTTCTTCGAAGATCTCGTCCGAGGCGGTAGTCCATCCATCGTCGGTTGCATAGGGATCTATCGGGATGACGGGATCGGTTGAGATAACATTGACGGAACCTCCTTTACGGGGTTCCTTCATGTACTCCTTCGGGATTGTTATATTTCCTTTCCGAAGGTTGTCGTTGAGCCAACTTTTGAAGGTAATGCGGTCTTCTATCTTGTGCCCGAAGCATCCGATGGTAGGGGCAAAAGTTGGGATCACCTTTCTTGTTGACTTCCTCCGGTCTTTTGGGCTCGGCGGTGGAAATGCGGAGTTTTCATTAAGCTACGGAACATCTTTGGTACTGCTTCATTCTTGAACGGATATTCTCCGCTCGAAGCTCCCTTAATGTACGTTGCGGACGAGACGGTTGTTCATACTTGCGGAGACGACCGATAGTTGGACCGGGGTTCTTGGTAATTTTGTTGTGGTTCGTTGCGGCCGTTACGGTGGTATTTGCATCGGTTATTTGCCTTTGTCAACTGCTGCAACGACCCCGGATTTCTTTTCGAAAGTCTTCACCGGCTTACGCTTGTCCGTCTTGTCGGCGAAACTTAATTGCTTCGCCTCTTCTTGCAAGCTTCCGGCCTTGCTTAACAACTTCTCAAAAGTCTTAATAGTGAATCCCTTGAGGAGAAGTGCTATCGGGCCGTGAATGCTTTTAAGCGAGATGCCGATTGCATGTTGTTCTTGCGGTTGTGGTTCACACTTCATGCTTAAATTTCTCCATCGAAGTATGTAATCCACTAGAGTTTCATTCGGCCTTTGTTTCTCTACCACTAAATCACCTATAGTGATGTGGTGCCGAGCTCCGGCGAATCACTTGATGAAGAGGTTCTCTAGCTGCGAGAACGTCTTCACGGAACCGTTGGGTAATTCCGCATACCGGTCGAAGGCGATCCACGACGGAGCTGCTAACGAGCTCGTCGGAAGAGTAGCGCATCGCTCCCGCCGGCATTGCAACAAGCGGCACGAAAGTGTGCGACATGCTTGTCGGGGGTTCCGGTTCCGTCGAAGGTCTTAAACGGAGGTGGTACGAAGCCTTTCGGGTATTGGACGGCGTCGAATTCTTCCGGGTAAGGTCTACCCGTCCGAATGGATGTCCCGTTCTTCGATTGTGCTTAGGGCTTCTCGCACTTGCTGCTCTGCCAAGTTCTTGATATCCTTTTCGGGGATCATACTTTGTCTTGTATCCTTTTCAATGGTCATCCCCATTGACGGATGTAATCTCCTTTCCTCCGTCTACGATGTGAATGACCTCGCGGGGGTGTCTCTCCATGTGGTTGTACTTGACTTTGGAGAGTGGCTAGAGCTATGGCCATCTCTTCCATCCTCTTCGCCATTTGAGCGATCGTGTCGTCCTTTTCTGAAGTCGTCTCTTCATCGGTTCCGGCTCCTCTCTTTCTGCCAGTTGCGGGAGCACCTTGAGAGGCGATGAAGCTCGTGTCTCAACCATGTTGATTTCCGCATATTCATTGTCCATGAATTCCGATGAGTCGATCTCATCTCCGAACTTTTCTTCTCTTTCTTTTGCCAACCGTCGGATGTCGGTTCTCGGCTTTTCCATGGCATCTTCTAGCGGAGCTTTCTGTGTATCTTTGTGGTTGTCATGCGATGGTTGCCGGGTCCCTTTTCACGAGTCCCCTTCATCGCGGTAGCACTTTCTTCGGATTCCGGCCTCCTGGCAAGACTTTCTTTCTCGGGCTGCTTGTTTCGATCTCAGCCGCCCCGTAGTGGGACGCCATACCATCCTTCTAGCGGCGAAGGTCTAGGACCGGATGGTCCATCGGCCAAATGCTTGGAAGGTGGTATCCTCCCTAATCCGTAACACGATACTACGACGGGCGGGCTAGCCTTCATTCTCTTGCTTGGCTTTTCTATCATGACGGCGGGTTCTACTCGAGGCCCGAGACGGGATTTGGCCGGCACCCGCCACTATCCTTCGTAGAATTTCCGACACGGGGCGGTTTTCCTTCCTTGCTAGCTTTTCTACCAAAGTTTGCGGTCGAGCGAAACGACGTAGTTCCGGTTCTTTTCTTGCGGCTATTGTTGTAGTATGCGGGTACGTGGTAATGTGGCGGCAATCTTTCGAACATTCTCCTCATCCTCTCGCGGCGGAGAGGGGATGGAACCTGCTTCCTCCCAAAAGTGGTATGTAGTCGAGGCGGTGGTGTATATTACGGTAACGGTGTATATTACGGCGACTACGGAATTTCCTCCGGGAAGGCAATCTCGGCGGCTGCGGCTTCCCCGGCGATCCTTCTATTTCTATTTCTTCTTTGGGTCTTTGTCGGCGAAGGAATCTTCGAGCTGGACCCGATTTCGAAGACGAAGGTCTTACGGGAAGATCCGGTACCCTCCACGGTAACGAGGTTTATCATAGTTACGGATTCCTTTCCCTTTGATTTGGCGGAAGTCGGGGTAGGTGCGAAACAACTAGACCGGTGGGGGTAGTGAGAACGGTCCTCCTGCGGACGGCGGTACTCCTCCTAGTCGGGACCCTTTGCGGGGGAGGAAACTCTTGGGTCGACCTAAGGTTGAACTCGAGCGAGTGGTTCCTCGGCTTCGGATACCTTGTTCGTCGGTGCGAAGAGGGATACGTCGGTGACTTTGACGTTCGTGCTTTCGAATCCTCGTCCAAATCGGATGACCCCATTGTCGGGCGGCTCATCCTTATAGACGGCGAAGTCGAGTCCGTTGGTGAAGGAGAAAATCGGTTTCGGGGCTTCCATTTCGCGAGGTAGATTACGGTTGTCGGTCCCGAGTTATGCTTCTTTTCTTCGGGACGAAAAGAAAGGAATTGAAAAGAGTCCGAACTCATTCTTTGTTCATGTATTTATAAAAAAGAATCATTTGTTAAAAGAATCACTTATTAGAGGGTTTGTTTATTTAGAACGGAATGTTCGAAAGGTGTAGAGAATGTAAGGAATCCGGTTCGAGTTGGAAAGGAAAAGAGAGTCTTAAACAAGACTTCACGACTCGAAGGATCACACCTAAACTAACACTATCGGGGGTCCACCCCACCTCGGAAATGAGGTAAAAGGATCTCGGAACCTCTCTGTTTAGGGGTGTTTAAACGGTGGCTCCTAAATCCAGAGAGAATGTTGGCTATACTTGTTCGAGATAGAAATGAACATAGTATTCCAACGGAAAGAAGGGTAGTTTGATCCATTAGGGACATGGATACACTACCGATTTTTTTGAAAGCAGAATTATTTGATTATAATGGAGAGATGAATTTTCCCCAGCGGAGTCGCCAGAATTTTGTCGGCATATTTTAGGTTGTATTGTATTTTAAAAGGGGGGTCGCCTAACAGAAGTTGTCGGCGAATTTAAATTTTAAATTTGATTTAAATATATATATAATTTAGAAAGTAGTATTTGGCTTTGAAAATAATTTTTAAATTTGAAAGTTTTAAGATATGAGATTAAACCGATCTCGCATCCCGAATAGTTTATATAAACGAGCACCGCACCACAAACCGTGTATCTATCCCTAAGGATAGACACAGCACTCGATGGTGGGGCTCGATCGAAATAAACTAGAAGTTTTGTGACATCCGTTTGGTCCGCGAACCAATTTTATAAGCCGACAAATTCCACTGCTTAATATGAAAGTATCGAAACGGGGTTTATATTACACAGGTTCTTTAAAATTCCCTATAAGGGCAAGCCCCTATAGTTAATTACATCTTAAGTGACGGGAATCACCTAAGAAAACTCTCGATAATAATCGATAACTACGCTTTCAAGAATTTGAAAGTTTAAGGTTTTCGAAGATTGAATTTTGGAATTTCGATAGGGAATGGATCAAATTTTGGAACATTTTGTTTTGTGAATCCAAAGGAAGAAAGGTAGGAGAAATCAGCGATTCGAAGTGAACTTCGGTAATTTCCGACTATCCTATCGTTTGGCTTGAGTTTAGGAAAGTCCTAATACTTATTTAAATGTTTTGATCTTGCCGATTTTAATTAATTAGGGCTTATATTTATATGATAAAATCAAACAAATAGCCTAGAAGATGTGAGGGTTTATTGTCGTATCGGACGACTACCTCGGAATCCTAAGACCGGTTAGGGCTTAATTTGCATAAAATGATTATGCAAGTGCCTAACGAAAAGGTTGAGGATTTATGTTGCACTAGGCAAACTACCTCGAAGTCCTATGGCTTGGTTATTTAATTCTAGGAAAGTTTTCTTGAAGTAAGTTCGAGTTTTGTCGACGACGATGGCGTGTCTTGCCTACCATGCTCCAAGCTCCTTGTTGTTGCAGAGGTTTAGTTTTAGAAACCATAAATCAGGAGATGAGAAAAGTGTTTTGGTTTAGAGAAAATCTTAATTTCCAAGTGTTTTTTTTATTTTTGATTAAAACAAATCTTAAAGTTGATTATAACGACACCGGTTAAGATCCCATGGTTCCATCCTTCGGCATCATTATTTTTATCGGATTCACTTAGTCCGGATGAATTTGCTAAACTCGACTGAATGAGTTCCACACTTTCATTTAGACCGTGGGAAATCCGGTTAGCAACACGTAGGTTACATCATCCGAGGTATTCCCGATCATCCGACGGGACGTTTTAATTTAGTTGTAATTGTAGTTTTGTGTTACTGTTTGTGATTAAATTTTGAGTTATTTTATATTTTGAAATGTTGTGGCGGTGAATTTTATCTTGCGATGACTTTTAACTTAATTTGGTTTCAGTTTTAGGGACTATCCTAAAGGTGTGGGTTTTCATGCAAGCTGTTGTTTTATCATGCAAGAAAAATAAAAGTACATTTGCAAGAAAGTAAATTGCGAGGAAAGTAAATTGCAAGAAAGTAAATTGCGATAAAATAAAAGCGTACTCGGAGGGTCTTCCCGTCATCCCGAGCTACACTTAAAACACAATTAGAATATTTAAGCAAGTTCCTAGGTAAAGCTAAGGGAAGGGTTATGGTCTTTACCAAATTCCTAATCCTATAGCTAGTCAACTCCTATGACGTCCAGGTTCTTTGTGTTTTTGTTTGAGGACGATTTTCTTCATCGAAGAACGATTAAGTCCGATTGTTCTTATAAATATCCTATCACATTGAGGAAGTGCTTAGAAGAATCTTAAACATCTTTTCAATATTTCTAGGATTGTTTTAAGTCGAAATGAATTTAATTATACAAATGAATTAATCGTCCAAGAATTTCGAGTTTTATTGACTTGCTTCGATGAACTAGGACGTTTGAATATCCTATGAGTGAGGTACACACTTCATTTGATGTTCCATTTAGGAGTTATAATAATCAAAGCTTTCGAGGGTAAATTAGTATTGAAATGATTTGATTTAAGTTAAAGGGTTTAAATTTGGAATAGTGTTGAAGTTGCTTTACATTTATTTTGAATTCTTTATGTCTTAGGTGATGTTATATTTAATTCGACTTAATTTAATTGAGTTTTAATTTAGTTTAACATAGTTCAATTTAATTTGATTTGGTGTTTAATTAATTTGATTTGATTTAATTTAATTTAATTATTTAATTTAATTTAATTTAATTTAATTGTTTAATTTAATTATTTAATTTAATTTAATTTAATTATTTAATTTAATTTAATTTAATTGTTTAATTTAATTTAATTTAATTATTTAATTTAGTTTAATTTAATTTAATTTGTTTTAATTTAATTTAATTTAATTATTAAATTTAATTTAATTTTAATTTAATTTATCTTTAATTTACTTTATTTTTAATTTTAATTGAAATTTGAAAAGAGTTTAATAATTTAATTAAGTCTTTTAATATTTTAAATTTGAGTTATCATTTTAATTAAAAATTGAGTATTGATGATATAATTAGTTTAGGGATTTTTTAAATTAAAGAATAAATCTCTTCCTAATAAATATCCCTATTTTAATAATTCAGATTTATTATTCCTCCAAATTTAATCTATTATTTAATTAAAGTTTAATCATTTTAAAATTATTTAATGGGTTTCTACCCTTTAATTATTTAAATTTCAATCATCCAAATCAGATTAAGATCAAATATTTTACTTGTTGATTTTTTATTAAACCTAAAGTTTTAATTAAGGATTAAAGATTTAATTACCATTTTACCCTTTAAGCTTAATAATTTCATAACTCACTAAATTGAACCCAAATGAACTTGAAATTTTTATGTGACTTCACTCACATGTCAATAAAGACATGAGAGGAGAAAAGGTGATTTTTCTGTATTTAATTTATTTATATAATTATTTTTGGTGGAAAATAGAGATTTTCAAGGAAAATTTGATAACATGACCAAAAAAAAGTTTCTGTCCTTAAGAAAATTAGGGGACATTCCTAATGACCAGAGAAGCACTTGGACCAATTTTGGTGATTTTTTGAATTATATTATTTTTATTATAATTATTTTGAGTTTTGGAGTGTTAATTAATTTAAAAATAAAATAAATGTTGAAAAATGGATTTTATATTTTTCAAAAATCTCTCTGATATCAAGGAAACCAGAGAAACAAATTTTGCAATTTTCTGATTTTTCTATGATTTATTATAATTATTTTAGTGAAAATGCTAGAAAATACATTTTTTTAATTTTAAAATTACCCTAGGGTTTTAAAATTCAATATCTCACTAAATAGACCTAGGAAGAATGTGGGATTTGTTCCTAAGTGATTAAAATTCAAAATGTGACATTTTGGTGAATTTTATTATTTTTGTGATTTTTATTATTTTTTAATTATTAAAAATATTAAAATATTATTAAAAATCAACTTTTTTAGAAAATTGAAATTTTAATTTTCTTAGGTTCCCCTGATATCAGAGAGGCTCCAAAACCAATTTGGTGAATTTTTGAAAAGTATTTTAAAAGTTATGAATTTTTAAAGTTTAAAATGGCTAAGTGACTTAATCAACCCGATTAGTGGGGCTAACCAGAGTCCAATTGACCTCAAATTTTTATGGTGGATACCTCTGATCCTAAAGGTCAGTGGAGAATTGATTTCAAGTCAATTTGATACCTGGTTAACTCTAATTAATTAAAGACCTATTTTGGGTGTTTAAGTCAATTAGGGTTGTTTTAAATGAACTAAGTCAAAACCTATTTTTCCTAGGGTTCTCCGGTCATAAGGAACATCACCAAATTTTCCTAGAATTTATTTCACAACATGCTATTTACTGGAATTAAAATACTCAAAACGATGACACGAACTTGAAAAATCAAGAACTCCTCATAGGGATGGCCTCGACTTTGGAAAATTCGGGGAATGTTCCCAAATTCGAGAGGCTTCGAAAGTCCTATGGTCTCATGCCATGGTGAATTGTATGCATGCATGGAGAATTAAAACAATGCGAGAGAGTAAATAAATTATAAAAAATAAAATACTTGATGAAATTAAATGATTTCTTTTCCACATTATTCTCCTCTTTTCATCGAGCAAGAGGGTATTTTTATTTTATTTTTGTGATTTTTCTACACGGAGATATGAATTTTTGAAGTTTAGGGAATTAAATAAATCGGAAAATACCCTATTTTTCTATTTATCCACGCGGCGCCGGCGCATCCTCGGCGACTCCGAAAGACCGCGCGGCGCGCTCCCATTCGACGCCGCCACCGAGTCGGCAGCCCGGGCCCCGCGGTTCTCGTACCGTCTCTCGGTCCGACGCGATCCCGACCATCCGTGCGCGCGTGTATTGAATGGACGGCATCCGTTCATCGTCCCCAGTGTTCTCGCCCGAGAGCCGTCCACACTAAATCCCCAAGATCTCACTCGATTCTCGATGGATTTTTACGTTCTTATACTCTATGGATTCGTCTTGAAGAGACGAACGCATCTATACGGTTAACATGCATTGAAACTAAGGCATTTGAAATAGAGAATCTTCGAAGCTCGGGATGAAGAGTTAGCTCATACCTTGGCTCGGAGAAGTGTGGCTTCGATACGAGAGTTGTTGCACCTTCGATTGGGTCCTAGCAAGCTCCGGATGAAGTCTCCTGGTCCAGTGAATTGTCCGGATATGATTTCGACCAAGCCCGATCACAAAGCTTGGAGGTTGGAGCAAGCCGGGTAGTACGGAGATGGGGCTTTTGATGGTGGACACCTTCTCTTGGTCCGGTGAAGGTGTAGAGCCAATCAATTTGGGAATTGGCTCAGCTGTGGAGAAGTGTCACTGGTTTTGGGTGGAATTTCGACTCCGAAATCGAGCTTACGAGAGGAGAAATGGCGGGGGATTTCACTTGGAGATCAAGTGCTCTAAGGATGGAGGAGGGTGCGGAACAATTTTGGCGGAGTTTTGGCAAGGTTTGTGCTTCTCCCCTCTCATGGCCGAGAGGGGTGGAGTTTAAATAGAGTGGCTGGGAGGCCTCCTGGGGGAGTTAGGGCTTGGGATCGAGTTGCTGCGAGTGAGGAGAAGAACAGCCATGGTGACCACTAGGCGAGGGGCGGCTCGGCAAGTGAGAATTTCAATGTTGGCTCACATGTGAGCTCTCGGCCATGGTGTTTTCCGGCGGCACGGTGGCCGGCCGGCCGAGCATGGGTCACCCTCAAGGTCGGGTGGGTCGGGGGCTGGAGGTTTGTGCAATCAATTGGCCATGGACATGTGTAAAGGCTTTGATCCAAAGTGGAATGGGGCATGGCTAGATTTGGACCTAAATGGGTCAACCCACCCATTTGGGCTAGGTGCACCACCCGAGGCCTGGTTTAGGTCGAGGAGAAAGTGATTTGGATCGGCTTGATTAGTGGGGTCGAAGTCACGATCCAAGTACAATTAGGCTTAAGCATGGTTTAGTGGAATCATGGAAGTGGTTAATCACCTTTAGGAATTAAGGAAAGAGCCTCCTCCTTTTGCCCAAAATGGCATGGTGACATGTAAAGAGGCTCTCATGGCTTGCATATGGCTTGTGCATGGCTCCATGGCTCCATTTGGCTTGGGAAAAGTGAAGTCGATTTCATAAAAAAGGATTTTAAGGATTTTGGATAATTTGGTGGAAATTTGGATGAAGCTTCATTTAGAAATATTTGATCATTGGTTTAGGACTTAGGGATGATTTTAATTGAAAGTATGATGAGGGGAAATGTCATATGGGCTTTGGAAGAATTTTTTTTGGGCTTTGGATTTGGTGGAAGTGGGCTTTTAAAATGGTTTAAGGAATGGGCCTTTTAAGTTTTGAAAATGAATTTATGGATGGGAATTTTGTAAAGAGGTTGGGCCAAATAATTGTTGGGTTTAGCTCATGGATGTGTCATGAGTGATTTGAAACAAATTGGGGGTGATTTGGATTTGAATTGGGTTGAATTTGGGTTAGGTTTGGGTTTAGGTCAAAAATGGGCCTTTTGACCTTGGATTGAGTTTGAGTGGGGTTTGGGTCTAAATTTTGGGCAAATCATGTTAGGGTTTTGTTTGTGGGAATGTTAAGGAAGATTTAGAAAAGATTTGAGGTTAATTGGAGTTGAATTGGGTGAGTTTGGGTTAAGCTTAGGTCATGGGTCCAAATTGGGCTTTAAGGCCAAAAGTGAGATTGGATCCAAATGTCAATCAAATTGGACTTGGATTTGGTCTAAATTGGTATTGGGAATGTTGAATTGAAGTTTAGAATTGAATTGGACCAGAATTTGGGTCAATTGGATAGGTTTGGTTTAACATTGGGTCCACTTTGGGTTAAAATGGGTCGATTTGGGGGTTTTAACAAAAGTAGGGTAAATTGACAAAATTGGCCCATGGTGTAGTTGGAAAAAATGAAATGGAGAATATTTGGGATTTTCTGGAATTTTCTGGGAATTTTCTGAATTTTTGGATTTTTAGGCAGAAGGGTATTTTGGGTATTTGGAGGGTATTGGGGGTATTTTTGGAATCTTTGGTATTTTTGGGTATGGATGATCAATTTGAGTGATTTGGAGGTGTTTGGGATTGATTTTGGAGAATTTTGGGTAATTTGGAAATTTTGCGAAAATTTGGGTAATTCGAGGGTTTTGGGTAGGTTTAATAGGTGTAGGGTCTCGGGGGTCAAAAATTGAAAATTTGGGAAATTGGAGATTGGGTGAATTTAGGTGGAAAGAAATCATTTTGGTTGAGCCATGAAACTATTTCAAGCCCATATGAGCCATGAAAGGACTCATTTGAGGCATTCACTATGTTGTTCCTAACCCTCTTAGCGAGGGCTTAGGGGTTAAGGACCATCCATGTGAATCACCTACATGAGTCGGGAGGTTAAGTTGGGTATGGGTGTGGTTTTAAGAAGTGTGTGGAAATGTAGTGTGTAATTGTAGTGTAAGTCGGCCCCTTCACTGGACCGGGCCACCCGGGGGCGGTCCTGAGGCCGAAGAGTCACATAGGAACTCATCCTTTAGACTTCCACATTTGATTTCGACCCTCTAGGTGATTAGGGGTCTATAGTCAAGTTTGTGGAGTTTGCGGGGAGTTTAGAAGTGGTTTGAATTTCTAAAAGGCGGGTCCCGATTCTAGTCCTCTAAGATAGTCAAAGGAAAAGCCTAAGGCTAGATCCTAAGCACTAAAAAGAAGAAGGGAAGACCTCATCAAAAATGAGGTCAACACCGAGGAGGTAACTGTAAAAATTAATTCAGTAATATTTGAAAGCTTATATTCGAATTACAAGTCATAATTGTGTGTGTTTGTTTATTGTTAGTGTGCTTATTATGATTGTATGCATAGTATCAGATCTATAGGTTTAGTGCCTTACGATTTTGAATTAGAGCGTACTATTATAAAAAATCGAAAACAACAAAAATAATCTGAAAATCCTTACAAAATGGCGAACAACTTGAACAGTTAAAATAATCAAATAAAAATATACCAAGACCTTTAAGAGATTATGCTAATCAAATAGTAGATGAAATTCACTTAACTATCCAAAATCATGATGTTGCTGCTATTTCATTTGAGCTTAAACCTATTATTCTCCAAATGGTACAGAATAATTAATTTGGAGGAACACATAATGAAGATCCTAACTTACGTCTCGCTAGTTTTTTAGAACTGTGTGCTACCTTTAAATATGATGGACTGTCGAACGATGCTGTTAGGCTTAGACTTTTTCCTTTTTCATTAAGGGATAAGGCTAAGGCGTAGTTAAATTCTTTAGCATCTGGATCTATCAAAACTTAGGGAGAGTTTTCACAAAAGTTTCTATCAAAATATTTTCCTCTTTCCAAAACTTTTAAGCTGAGGAATGTTATCACATCTTTTAGTCAGTTTGATGGAGAATCTATATATGAAGCTTGGGAAAGATTTAAAGATCTTCTGAGAAAGTGTACACATCATGTTTTACCAGACTGGTTAATAATTCAAACATTTTATAATGGATTAGTGGGATCTTTGAGATTAATTATAGATGTTGCTGCTGGTGGATCAATAAATGTCAAAATCTTTTGATGAAGCATATTCGTTAATAGAAGAAGAGATGGCTACTAACAATTTCCAATGGCCCTCTGAGCAGGTAAATCCTAAGAGAGTAGTTAGTATTCATGATTTTGATGCTATAACTATGATTGTCTCTCAAATTACTTCACTTTCAAAGAAAATAGATCAATATGGAATGAATTATTCTCAAACACCCCTAGTGTTAGAGAAAAATTCATCGGGATAGATGACAGAATCTCAAAAACCTTATGAAACCTTAAATGTTATAAATAATAAACTCAACAACCCTTATTCTAATTATTATAATTCTGGTTGGAAGAATCACCCAAACTTCAACTGGAATAATAACACTGTTGTTGTTAACCCGCAATGGGGAAATAATTCTATGAATCTAGTTGGAAATATGAACAACCAAGGAAATACCAATTATAGACTTTCTTATCCTCCTAGTTTTAATAGTCACCCACAATTTAAAGAAAAGAAGTTGTCTACTGAAGAAATAATTCTCAATATGGGTAATTAAATTCAAACTCAAAATGTTGCGATGAAAAACATTGAGAATCAATTGGGACATATTTTTACTACGCTTAATAATAGACCTTCTAGAAATCTTCCTAGCAATGTTGAGATTAACCCAAAATATCAAAACAAGGAGCAAATTAAGGCTATTCAATTAAGGAGTTGAAAAGAATTAGAAACAATTCTACAAAAATAAGTTGAAGTTGAGAGAGAGAAAGTAGACATTGAAAAAGGTTTTAATAAGATATATCCAAACTTAGAATATCTGATTGAACCAATGAAGATCACTGTTGAAAAACCACCTCCTCCGTTTCCTCAAAGACTAAAAAGACAGAACAGGGATAACAGATTTGCAAAGTTTTTGGATACCTTGAGAAATTAACGATTAATATTCTCTTTGTTGAAGCATTATAGCAGATGCTCGATTATGCAAAGTTTATAAAGGATATTCTTAAAAAGAAAAGAAAGTTCAAAGACCACGAGACTGTTGCACTTAGTGGTGAGTGTAGTGCAATTTTCCAGAAGAAGATTCTTGAAAAACTTAACGACTCAGGTAGTTTCACAATCCAGTGTACTATAGATGAGAAATTTTTTGGAAGAGCTTTATGTGATCTGGGAGCTAGTATTAATCTTATGTCTTTATCAACTTTCAAAAGATTGGGAATAGGAGAAATTTTACCTATATCTGTGACTCTTCAATTGGCTGATCATTATATTACTTATCCTAAAGGAGTTGTGGAAGATGTATTAGTGAAGGTGGATAAATTTATCTTTCCTGTGAACTTTATTCTATTACATATGGAGGAACATAAAGAAATTTCAATTATTTTGGGAAGACGATTCCTTGCTATGGGGAGAGCTATGAGTGATTTTCAAAAAGAAGAATTAACTATGAAGTTAATGATCAAGAGGTGACTTTCAATATTTTAAAATCTATGAAATACCCTTCAGCTGAAAAAGATGATGAGTTATTTCGAATGGAAATTTGCGATTATTTGAGAGAAGATCATTTAAAGAAGTGCTTGAAAAGAATTTGGAATGTGAGAATGAAGAGTTAGAATTAATAGATGATGGAATAGAAAAGTTTATGGATGCTTTCTCAATATGTGGAGATTCATTTGATGCATGCCTATGCAACTTAGACAAAGTTTTAGTGGTATGTGAAAGAATAAATTTAGTCCTAAACTGAGAAAAGTGTCAATTTATGATTGTAGGAAGAATTGTGCTTGGGCATAAAATATTTGAATATGGCATGGAAGTAGATCCTGCGAAGATTCAAATTACAGAAAAATTATCGCCTCTAACCACTGTGAGAGGGGTAAGAAGCTTTTGGGGACATGTTGGATTCTACAGGCGATATATTAAAGATTTTCCAAAAATAACTAAGCCTCTATGCCAACTTTTGGAAAAAGATAGGAAGTTTGATGTTAATGATGAATGCATAAAATCTTTTGATTTATTAAAAGAAAAATTAATCGCTGCTCCTATAATAGTTTCACCTGACTGGGAGAAACCATTTGAATTAATGCGCGATGTGAGCGATTATGCTATTGGAGTGGTTTTAGGGAAAATGTACGAAAAAAAATGTTTAAAGTTATATACTACACTAGTAAAAACTCTTATTAATGCTCAAATTAATTACACTACTACAGAAAGAGAGTTATTAGCTATCATTTATGCCTTTGAAAAGTTTAGATCTTACTTAATTGGAGCCAAATGTATAGTGCATACTGATCATTCTGCTATTAAATATTTAATGCAAAAGAAGGATGATAAACCAAGATTAATTCGATGGATACTTTTAATGCAAGAATTCAATTTTGAGATCGTCAATAGAAAATTGTTTGATAATCAAATAGCTGATCATTTTTCCAGACTTAAATAGCCTAAATTGGCTAATTTTGAAAAGAAAATAATCGAAAATTTCCCTAATAAGCAGCTATATAATATTACAGAAGGAAATATACTGTAGTATGCTGATATTGTAAACTACATCGTTAATAACATTTTACCATCAAAATTAACAATGCAAAAATGGGAGAAATTCAAACATGATGCTAAATTCTATTTTTGGGACAATCCTTTTCTGTATAAGTAATGTAAAGATCTTATTATTAGAAGATGTGTGCCTTATGAAGAAATTGAACAAATTATTCGAGAATGTCATGATTCTGAATTCGGAGGACATTTCGGAATTGATAGAACAACACATAAGATTTTACAATTTGGATTTTATTAGCCTACTATTTTTAGAGATGTTTATAGATTTATTAAAACTTGTGATTGATGTCAGAAAATAGGTAATATATCTAGAAGAAATGAAATGCCTCTTAATTTTACTTTGGAAGTTGAGATTTTTTATGCTTGGGGACTGGATTTTATGGGACCATTTATATCTTCATTTGGGAACTTATTTATATTAATTGTTGTTGATTATGTTTCAAAATGGATTGAGGCAATAACTTTACCTAAGTTTGATGCTAGAAGTGTTTCGAGGTTTTTAATGAAAAATATTTTCACAAGATATGGAATGCCTAGTGTAATCATCACTGATGGAGGATCTCATTTTAAGAATAATATGATTCAGAGATCGATAGAAAAATATAATATTATGCATAAAATCTCTACACCTTATCATCCTTAAACTAATGGCTTAGTTGAGGTATCTAATCGTGAAATTAAATAAATTTTAGAAAAAGTGATAAATTCTGAGAAAGTAGATTGGTCTGCTAGATTAGACACCGCTTTACGGGAATACAGAATTTCTTATAAAACTCTTATAGGAATGTCCCCTTATAGATTAATTTTTGGAAAGACTTGTCACTTACCAGTTGAATTAGAATATTAAGCATATTGGGCGATAAATAAATTGAATTTTAATTTGAAAGATGTTAGTGAGAAAAGATTGTTGCAATTGAATGAGTTAGAAGAAATCAGAAATGAATCATATGATAATGATAGAATATACAAGGAGAGAAGAAAAATATGGCATGATCAGAAACTTTTTAAAAAGGAATTTGAACCAGGACAAAAGGTTTAATTATACAACACAAGAATGAAATTATTTCCTGGGAAGTTGAAATCTAGATGGATAGGACCTTTCACTGTCGTAAAAATCTATCAATTTGGAGCTATGATTATTGAAGACCCAAAATCTGGAAGAATATTCAAAATTAATGGACAAATATTAAAACCATATTTTGAAGGCAATATACCCAATTTTAAAGAGGTTTTAATATTAGATCAACCTGAATAACCTAAGATTATGTTAGGCTGACGAAGTTAAACTAAGCACTTTGTGGGAGGCAACCCACAATTATTGAGTGTTTTGCTTGTTTGATGTGTTATTTTTGTTTGATTGTCACTTAATTAAGTCCTACCCTTCATTAAATATCATAAACAAAATTAAAAAAAATGAATCGAAGTTTGGAAGAATTTGAATAAAATGAAAGTTTGGCAAAAATTGAACTGGCGCCGAACAACACTGCCATCAGTGATTGGTTTTTCGTTCTTAAATTCGTATTTTGGTGGTTCTATGCGGCATTTCTTCCATTTAAACTCCTAAAAACCGCTCCTACACGCCAAAACCACCAAAGAAACGAAAGGGAAGATCCCAAATCTCATCCAAATGGATTCCGACTCGATCGAAGCTTCAAGATTTCAAGTTTTCAACCGTAGAAGGTTCATCAGTTTCAAAGCACAACGTCTATTCAATAAGAATATCTCAAAGAAGAGGCTTATTAAGGAGCGAGGCTTTATTAATCGAGGTATGAATTCTCCTACTACTCGAATTGAATAAACCATTGTTCAAACATGTTGGGAAGTGTTATGTTACACTACTGCCGCCGTAGTCGTACAGTTGTGAAAGAATTTTATGCAAACCTTCATGGAATCAACCAAGGATCAGTCTATGTGCGAGGTTGGTTTGTCACATTTACTCCTACAAAAATTAATGATTTATATATGATTGAGAGTGTGTCGATCTGCCACTATTCAAATTTCTCCACAACGAAAGACAACATGCATGATACATATAGATATTTGACGGATAAAAGTGATGGTTGGTGGATAAGAGATAACAGGTGTGTGAGCTTTTCGACCACACTGCTTAATCCTACGTCGAAGCACTTACATTATTTTATATGTGCAAAATTACTCCCAACTATGAAAATCAGTTAAGTAACAAAGGAATGTGTTATCTTGAACTATTGTATTTAAATGGGGATGCCCATTTATGTTGGTTCTATAATTGTGAAATCTATTCTGGGATTGATCGTACACGGATCAAAATATGGGCTTGGACATTCTTCCACCATATTTCTCCTTTGCAGTAAATCACAAGTGCCATATAAAAATTGGGAGAGAGTACTTCTACCTTGGAAGCCTATAGACCCAACGGACGAACATAGTAACCAGGCAGTTGGAGATATGAATGACATGTGTTTCATTGAAGATCAACTATCTCAGAGTTCAACACTTATTCCTCCTTACCTATAGACCCAACGGACGAACATAGTAACCAGGCAGTTGAAGATATGAATGACATGTGTTTCATTGAAGATCAACTATCTCAGAGTTCAACACTTATTCCTCCTTACTTTCTTAAAAGCTCACAGATCATTTTGAAGAAGATTAAGAAATTGGAGAAAGAAATGCAACACCTGATGAATGCAGTCAGCAATATATCTGACATCTTTGATCACCTGGATCGGAGAATGAAGAAACACTTTGATCATTCTGGGTACCTTAAAGGAAGTCTGACACGTTTGATGAGAAGAAAGGGTTGGATTGAGGAAGATTCAACTGAAGAATTCCTGGGTTGTCCATTCTGCAATCTATTCGTTCACGTTCAATCAATTGGAGATATAAGAGTTGATGATAGTTCTGAGGAAGAATAGAGACTTAATTATTGCGTTTATGTGTTTATGTATCTGAACTTATTACTTAATTTGCTTTGCTTAAATGTTATATTTTAACTTGCTTTCTTGCTCAGTTTTTCAGCGTTAGTGTGTCGTGGTTGTGAGCGCCGCTGAAATTTAGTATCTTGTGGCTTGACGATGTGTAGAGTCTAGTGTCATTTATGTGTGTTTGTAATTTAGATTTTATATATATCAAAGTGATGTTTTGTGTTGTTTATGTAAAAAATACTATTTGCCACGCCTTTAGTACATTATTCAATGCTTAAATTGACTGATTAGACGTCAGTGCGGGGCTGAAATGATCGAAATTACAAAAGAAAGTTGGAAGCCCAGATTTTGAATTGGAGCTGAACGGCTGTTGACCTCATTTTTATGATAGGTCTACCCTTAACCCAAAAAGTTAAATTTGGTCAAAATGGTCAATCCTGACCCAATGACCAACCCTACTGACCCAAAAAGTTAACCTTGGTCAAAATGGTCAATCCTGACCCAATGATCAAACCTTATTGACCCAACAGGTCGACCCTTAACCTAAAAAGTAAACTTTCGTCAAAATGGTTAATCCTAACCCAATGACCAACCCTATTGACCCAACAGGTCGACCCTTGACCTAAAAAGTTAACTTTGGTCAAAATGGTCAATCCTGACCCAATGACCAACCCTATTGACCCAACAGGTCAACCCATGACTTAAAAAATCAACTTTGGTCAAAATGGTCAATTCTGACCTAATGACCAACCATACTGACCCAACAGGTCAACCCTTGACCCAAAAAGTCAACTTTGGTCAAACTGATCAATTTTTTACCCAATGACCAATTATTGACCCAATGACCAATTATTGACCCAATGACCAATTATTGATCCAATAAGCCAACTTTTGACCCAGAAAATAATTCTGGACAAATTGAACAATTTTTGACTCAAATATCAACCATTGATCACCAAGTCAATCAAAACACTAAATTGGTCAAATGGGACTCATTTGACCAATTTATTACATTGCATAACTTATTTGACCAATTTAAGACCATGAAGACAACTTTGGTCAACCCCTGTCCTGTATAGGTCAAAATTGGTCAAAATGGTCAACTCATGACCCCATAACCATTACAATGAATTTTTGGTTAAAAATTGACCTAATCATGACAACATTGATAAAAAAAGACCAATGCCAGAATCAAAAGACACTACATTGACCATGGGGATGACCTAAACCCTAAAAATGGTCAACTTGACCAAGCCAACCCATAATAACAAAACCCATCAACCCTATGGCTAAACCAACCATGACAAGGTTGGATAAGTCACATTGGACATATTTGGACTATAATTGGTCAACATGGGTTAACATGGGTCAACACTAGTCAACATGTA
Organism: Papilionanthe hookeriana x Papilionanthe teres; assembly: GCA_022702705.1. Lineage (NCBI taxonomy): Eukaryota > Viridiplantae > Streptophyta > Magnoliopsida > Asparagales > Orchidaceae > Papilionanthe > Papilionanthe hookeriana x Papilionanthe teres. The sequence continues at coordinate 56,002,375 of CM040425.1, forward strand.
TCAAATTTGGTCAAAATACTCAATTTTAGACCAAAATTGGTAAAAATGATTAAATAATTAATTTAATAAATTATTTTAATCAATTTATGGTTAATATTATCATTTCTAATATTTTTTTATTTAATGACATAATTAATTAAAAAATAGAAATACAACTAAAAAAAGCCATAAAATAACATTTTTGACATATGACATCATATGTGACATAAGAACCCCATAATTTATTTTAAAAATCAAATTTAAATTATAATGAAACACTAATGAGTCACTCATGACTCATTGAGACCCATTATGACATAAATTAACCATGGGACAATTAAATTAACCATGGGACAATTAAATTAACCATCATGGTTAACTTTAGGTTAAGAGTCATCATTACACAAAAATGAGGTGTCATTCTCCCCCCATTTTAAAGTTTGACTCATCATCTCCTTGAAGATGAGGTGGTCGACCACCTTGAGGATGATTTTCCATGCCTCATGAACCATCCAATAGGAAGAATTGAGCTTATGTCATCACCACATCATGACATGAGATCGTTATCACAAAATTTTGGAAAATTAGAGAAAAGGGTGTTTATGTGTCATGCTCCTACTAAATCATAAATGATATGTTGGATGAAGGATGGATTGCTCTCTTTGAGTCATCACAAGCCTTTCCTCCATCCAATAGAAAAATACCATCTCAATTTTACCAAAGGATGAGCCATCATGAACATTTGAAAGCCATCATGACTAAATCATGAAAAGGATGATAAGGCAATCTTATGTGTCATCCCCTCTTAAGATTATTAAATAAACTTATAAGTTACATAGGGGAGGTGAATCCAGCAAGCTTTAAACAACCTTATCCATTTCATTCCTTCTCCAATAGGAATGAGACATGATTTTCCATCCCATGTTCAAAATCCATGAACCAAACTTGGGGAGGTTGAATGTAATCATTCCCCAGCCCAATGCTTATCTCCTAGACACTCTAGATCTTCCTTGAACTGTTTATTACCTTCCCTAAATGGATTTGAAGCAACCTAAGCTTATCCTAGCCATTCCCATGGCTATAAACAAGCCCTACCCGAAACCATGTAGAAGAGAAAAAAAATTCCTAGAGGTTTATAGGCTTCCCAAAATCTCTCGCTCCCAAGACCAAAAATCTTCCTTAGAGCCTAGAAAATAAGCCTCAACCAAGACTTGGCCCAATTAGCACCCTATCGATCCAATTTGGTCAAACCAAGCCAAATTTAAAAATCAGCCATCTTGGTCTTGCACCTATATAGACTCTATTTGAGTCCAAATTGAAGTGGGAAAGAACTTCTCTAGGACCACAGGAGGCTGACCAACAAGTCCAATCAAGCTCAAGACTATTGTGGCTAAGGTATGGATTTTTTTGTCCAAAATAATTTGTATAATCGAAAAATCATGAATTAAACTAGCCAAGAAAATTATGATCACCGTATAGATGTGATCTACATCTCCAGATGATTCCATAGGTTCAAAAATCACTCAATTTCATTGAGAAATGAGTGAGATATTGACCCTAGAAGTTGGACGGTTCTTGAATTTCCTGAATTATCTGGATTAAATATCTGCTGCCCGATTCCGTGTTTTGGAACAGGCAGCCCAGATCGAATGGCGTGGTGTTTGGTATCTAGATCCGCACAGCAGATCCTCCCATGTATTCGACGCGTACAAGGACACGTGGTGCGCCAGGGAATTTCTGGGTTAATTTAATTCATTTTAACCTTAAAAACTTCGAAAAATCATAATTTTTTGCACAGACCTCCTAAAAATAAAATAAAAATACCTCTGGAAAGCTCTTGAAGAGAACAAAATTATGAAATTAAAATCATAATTTTATTCTCAGTATTTAATTTTTAAATAATTAAATACTCTCTGGAGTATTTTAATTATTAAAAATTATTTACAAACCAAAAAATTTTGAAATTTTGGGGAATTCATCTTTATGTTTTCAGAGATTTTTTCTGATTTTTTTAGATTTGGAAAACCCCTTTAAGACCTCCTTTCATAATTTTCAAGATATTTTATAATTATAAAAATGAATATTAAGAAAAATAAAATTGGAAAATGGTTAGAACATTTAAGGTAACAGACAATAACCTTAAAATGACATTTCTTAAACCATTAGACAATTTTAAAAGACATTTTCAAAAATACGGTTAAAATTTATTATTTAATAAATTTAAACCTAAAAAATTCCAAATTTCTTTAATTACTTGGCCTATTCTATGATAGACTAGGTTCAAAATAACTCACAATAAACCATAATTAAGTCTAAAATGACAAATTAGACTTAATAAACCCTAGTTAGGTTTATGACATCATTTAAACCTATTTAATTAAAGTTAAACCTTAATCACATTAAGTTTAACTAAATAAACCATAATCAAGTCTAAAATGACAAATTAGACTTAATAAACCCTAATTAGGTTTAAGACACCATTTAAACCTAATAAGTTAAAGTTAAACCTTAATCACATTAAGTTTAACTAAATAAACCATAATCAAGTCTAAAATTACAAATTAGACTTAATAAACCCTAATTAGGTTTAAGACACCATTTAAATGTGATTAATTAAAGTTAAAACTTAATCACATTAAGTTTAACTAAATAAACCATAATCAAGTCTAAAATGACAAATTAGACTTAATAAACCCTAATTAGGATTAAGATACCATTTAAACCTAATTAATTAAAGTTAGACCTTAATCACATTAAGTTTAACTAAATAAACCATCAAGTCTAAAATGACAAATTAGACTTAATAAAACCTAATTAGGTCTAACCCATTAGACCTAATTAAACCATTAAGTCTTAACTAAATCAGACTTAATCAAACCTAAAACCTAATTAGGTCTAACCCATTAGACCTAATTAAACCATTAAGTCTTAACTAAATTAGACTTAATCAAACCTAAAACCTAATTAGGTCTGACCCATTAGACCTAATTAAACCATTAAGTCTTAACTAAATTAGACTTAATCAAACCTAAAACTTAATTAGGTCTAACCCATTAGACCTAATTAAACCATTAAGTCTTAACTAAATTAGACTTAATCAAACCTAAAACTTAATTAGGTCTAACCCATTAGACCTAATCAAACCATTAAGTCTTAACTAAATTAGACTTAATCAAACCTAAAACTTAATTAGGTCTGACCCATTAGACCTAATTAAACCATTAAGTCTTAACTAATTCAAACCTAAAACGTAATTAGGTCTAACCCATTAGACCTAATTAAAACATTAAATCTTTACTAAATTAGACTTAATCAAATCTAAAGCCTAATTAGGTCTAACCCATTAGACCTAATTAAACCATTAAGTCTTAACTAAATTAGACTTAATCAAACCTAAAAATTAATTAGGTCTAACCCATTAGACCTAATTAAACCATTAAGTCTTAACTAAATTAGACTTAATCAAACCTAAAACCTAATTAGGTCTAACCCATTACGTCTTAACTAAATTAGACTTAATCAAACCTAAAACTTAATTAGGTCTAACTCATTAGACCTAATTAAACCATTAAGTCTTAACTAAATTAGACTTAATCAAACCTAAAACCTAAATAGTTCTAACTCATTAGATCTAATTAAACCATTAAGTCTTAACTAAATTAGACTTAATCAAACCTAAACCTTAATTATGTCTAATCCATTAGACTTAATTAAACCATTAAGTCTTAACTAAATTAGAATTAATCAAACCTAATCTCTAATTAGGTCTAACCCATTAGAGCTAATTAAATTGTTAAGTCTTAACTAAATTAGACTTAATCAAACGTAAACCCTAATTAAGTCTAACCCATTAGACTTAATTAAACCATTAAATCATAATTAAATAAAATTTAATTCAACTTAAACTATAATTAATCTATCACATTAGGCTTAATTAAACTATTAAACCTTAACTAACTAAGGTTTAATCAAACTTAAACTATAATTAAGTCTATCACATTAGAATTAATTAATCTATTAAACCTTAACTAACTAAGGTTTAATCAAACTTAAACTCTAATTATGTCTATCACATTAGGCTTAATTAAACTATTAAATTAATCAACTAAGGTTTAATCAAACTTAATCTCTAATTAAGTCTACCACATTAGACTTAATTAATCTATTAAACCTTAACCAACTAAGGTTTAATCAAACTTAAACTCTAATTAAGTCTACCACATTAAACTATTAAACCTTAACCAATTAAGGTTTAATCAAACTCAAACCTAAAATAAACCTAACTTAAGTTCAACTTTTAACTTAGGTTCAACCCAACTTGAACCCAAGTTCAACCTTTAACTTAGGTTCAACCAAAATTGAACCCAAGTTCAACCTTTAACTTAGGTTCAACCAAACTTGAACCCAAATGCCACCCTTAACTTAGGTTCAATCCAACTTGAACCCAAGTTCAACCTTTAACTTAGGTTCAACCTTTAACTTAGGTTCAACCCAACTTGAACCCGAGTTTAATCGTTAATTTAGATCCAATACAACGTGAACCCAAGTTTAAAAACCTTAACTTAAGTTCAATCCATATTGAAATCATAAACAAAATAACAAAAATAAATAAATAATGATATCTTCTTGCATCATAGAAGATATCTCATGACATAATAACGACATATTCTTATATGAGATAAAATATCTCATGACAAATCGAGATATTAATCACGACATCTTATGACATTACGACATCACATTAAGACATGACATAAAATGACATGACATAATGATTCACATTAAGACATGACATAAAATGACATGACATTACGACATCACATTATGACATGACACGACATACAAACTATGATATCCCGACATAACACATGACATGATATGATACTAAATTAAAACAAACAAAAACCGACACTTGACATAACACAACAAAATCATTGACATTGACATTGACATGATATCTAACATTAAACTGACACTTCCAAAACAAACGACAAATCAAAATAACAACAGTCAGACAAAACAATGATAAATCAAACGGAATGACAATAAAATACAACGACGACAAAATAACCTTAACAAACAGAAAACAATGATGAAATTAAAACAAAGAAAACAAACATAAAGCCAAGACAATATCATCATGACAATATAACAGCTTGACAAAATGACACTACGACATCATGACATAACAAAACGTAATATGACAAAATAATATTACAACAATAAAAATGACATTACGACATGACATACAAACTACGACATCCTAACATGACATATGACATGACATACAAAATGACAAAATGACATTACAACAACAAAACAAAACACAACAAAGCAACGACATACACCCAACATAAACAAAACTTTCTGATAGTATCGATTCTTCAGAAACGCACTGCCACAACAACACTTACACTTTTTCGAGGATAAATGTCAACCTTAATCGGGAGTTTCCTAGGCAATATTAATTTCTCAGGATGTGATTAACTATATGAGCTTGCTCCGATATGAGATTAAAGAACTCAAAATAGCTATTTTACTTATAAAACCTCTCTAGTTACCCAAGATTTTCATATGATTTTCTCACATGAAAAACTTCAGTAATTACACAATCTGAAGACTTGTTCTATGAGATTATCATTTTATCTTATTTTCTCTCAATCTCTATCATGATTGATCCTTCTCAAAATTCTCTAAAGACTTGTGACAATAAGTCTAGATAGAATAAGAATTAGTGTGATAGATAGAGAAAGAGAGTGGCGACTCCTTGACATTAACAAGATACGAGAATTGATAGCGATGCAAGTCAACAAAAAGATTTTCACCGCTATCAACGGCGTTGTCACCAGTGTTGTACCACACCAAAAGTCGGAGAGTTTGGACTATTGAAAAGAAGATAGCGTTGGGCGGTGTTGACCTCATTTTTGATGAGGTCTCCTCTTTCCTCTTTAGTACTTAGGATCTAGCCTTAGGCTTTTCCTTTGACTATCTTAGAGGACTAGAAGTGGAACCCACCACTTAGAAATTCAAACCACTTCTTAACTCCTTGCAAACTCCACAAACTTGATTGTAGACCCCTAATCACCTAGAGGGTTGAAATCAAATGTGAAAGTTTAAAGGATGAGTTCCTATAGGACACTTTGGCCTTAGGACTGCCCTGGGTGGCCTGGTCTGGTGAAGGGCTGACTTACACACACACTACACTTATACACTACACTTTCACACACCTCCTAAAACCATACCCCCTAAAACCACACCCATACCCAACTTGACCTCCTGACTCATGAAGGTGATTCACATGGATGGTCCTTAACCCCTAAGCCCTTGGCGAAGAGTGTTAGGAACAGCATAGTGAATGCCTCAAATGAGTCCCTTCATAGCTCATGTGGGCTTGATATGGCTTCATGGCTCAACCAAAATGATTTCATTCCATTTACATTTACTCGATCTTCAATTTTCTAAATTTTCAATTTTTGACCCCGGGACCTAACACCCGCCTACCTTACTCCAAAACCTCGAAATTACCCAAATTTTTCAAAAAATCTCCAAATACCCAAAATTCCTCAAAACCAATCCCAAACATTCCCACATTACTCAAATTGATCATTCATAGCCAAAAGTACCAAAAATTCCAAAAATACCCCCCAATACCCTCCAAATACCCAAAATGCCCCTCTTAGCCAAAAAAATCCAAAAATTCAGAAAATTCCCAGAAAATTCCAGAAAATCCCAAATATTCTCAATTTCATTTTGTTCAACTACACCATGGGACAATTTTGTCAATTTACTCCACTTTTGTCAAAATCCCCAATTTGACCCATTTTTAACCCAAAATAAACCCCAAAATCAAAACCCAACCAAAGTCAAAACCTCTTTGAAACACTCCCATAAATATTTCCCAACATTAATTTTACATCAATTTCAACCCTAGCCCAACATTGGCCCAAGTTAGCCCAATTTGACTTACATTGGCACATGTACCAAATGAACCCAAACCTAACCCAATTCAAGCCCAAACCACCTCAAATTTATTCCAAATCCCTCATGAAACATCCCTAAACCAAACCCAACAATTATTTGGCCCAAGCCTTTACCAAACTTTCATCCTAAAGTCCATTTTAAAATCCAAAAGCCCACTTCCCTAAACCATTTTAAAATCCCATCCAAAGTAAAATCCAAAAGCCCAAACCCATTCCAAAGCCCACATTGACAATTCCTTCTCATCATCCCTTCAATTGGAATCAATTCCTAAGTCCCAAATCAATCATCAAATCAACCTAAATCAAGCACCATCTAAATTTTCACTAAATTGCCAAAATTTCCAAATTCCTTTTTCATATAAATGAATCCACTTTTCCTAAGCCAAGGATGAGCCAAATGGAGCCACATGCAAGCCATGAACAAGCCACATGAAGCCATGGGGGGTTTGACTTATCACCAAGCCATTAATGGCAAGAAGAGGAAGTCCTTTCCTAAGCCTTCCTTAAGCCATTTTAACCTCTTTAATGTAACACCATAACCCAAAATTAACTTAAACTATTTTGATGGAGACTTCACCACCCCATGACAGCTGACCCAACTGATCCCCTTGGCCCAAAATCAGACCATGGGGAGGTGAACCAAGCCCAAATACATGGGTTGACACATGTGAACCCAAAATCACTCTTCTCCCTTTACCACTTAAATCCAACCCTTTACACTTGACAAACCTCCAGCACTGGTCCTCCTGACCTTGAGGGTGACTCGACTCGGCCGGCCGACCACCACGGCCGCCGGAAACCACCGGGCCGAGAGCACCCTTGTGAGTCAATTTTTGAATTCTCCCTTGCGGAGCTGCCCCAAGCCCAGTGGCCATTGCAGCTGTTCTTCCCTTGCCAAGAGCAGCTGATCCCAAGCTCTAACTCCCCTTGGGAGAGCCTCCAGCCATGCCAATTTAAACCGCACCTCTCTAGGCCATGGAAGAGGTGCTGAACCAACCTTAAGGAAACTCTGCCAAAATCATTCCAGACCACTCTCCACACATAGAGCATTTGATTCCCATCGGATTCCGGCCCAATTCCTCCAAGTCGAGCTCGATTTTGAGTTCAAATTTCAAGCATAAAAACCAGGACACTTCTTCACAGTGAGTCAATCCCCAAATTGATTGGTCCTACACCTTCACCGGACCAAGAGAAGAAGTTTACCGGCAAAAGCCCCCTCACCGGGCCGGCCATTGCTTCCGACCTCCAAGCTTTGTGATCGGGCTTGGTCGAAATCATACCTAGACAATTCACTGGACCAATGGACTTCATCCGGAGCTTGCTTGGACCCAATCGAAGGTGACACAACTCTCAGATCGAAGCTTCACTTCTCTGAGCAAAGGTATGGACTCACTCTTCTTCCCGAGCTTACAGAGATTCTCTATTTAATTTGAGTCAATTTCAATACATGTTTACCGTATGGATGTGTTCGTCTCCTCAAGACGAATTCATAGAGCATAAGAACACGAAAATTCGTTGAGAATCGAGTGAGAAATTAGGGTTAGAAGGTTGATAGTCACGAGTGCACACCAGTCGTAGACGATGACTGTGAGCCGTCAGATCGAGCGTGTATCGAGCGGACGGTCTGGATTGAGCAGGACAGCGCCATGGTACGTGAATCGCGGGGCCCTGGAGCGCTGAGTCGGATGGCGGCGCCGAATCAGAAGACGACGCGCTGCATTTCGGAGCTGCCGAGGATGGCGTGGCGCCGCGTGGATAAGTAGGAAATTAGGGTATTTTTGATTTATTTAATTCTCTAAACTTCAAAAATGCATAACTTTGTGTAGGAAAATCAAAAAAATAAAATAAAAATACCCTCTTGCTCAGTGAACAGAGGAGAATAATGTGGAAAAGAAATCATTTAATTTCATTGAGTATTTGATTTTTAATAATTTATTTACTCTCTGCACATTTTCAATTCTCCATGCATGTATACAATTCACCATGACATGAGACCATAGGGCTTTTGAAGCCTCTGAATTTGGGAACATTCCCTGAATTCTCCATAGTCAGAGGCCATCCCTATGAAGAGTTATTGATTTTTCAATTCTAGGTCACTATTCTGAGTATTTTAATTCTAATAATTAGCATGTTGTGAAATAAATTCTAGGAAAATTTGGTGATGTTTCTTATGACCAGAGGACCCTAGGAAAAATGTTTTTTGAGTTAACTCATTTGTAGTAACCCTAATTGGCTTAAACACTCAAAATGAAGATTTAATTAATTAGAGCTAATCATACATCAATTAGACTTGAAATCAATTCTCCACTGACTTTTAGGATCAGAGGAACCCACCATAAAAGTCTGAAGTCAATTGGACTTGGTTAGCCCTATCAAATGGGTTGATTAAGCCATTTAGCCAAACTTAAACTTTAAAAATTCATAACTTTCAAGAATCCTTTTCAAAAATTCACCAAATTGGTTTTGGAGCCTCTCTGATATCAGGAGAATTTAAGAAAACTAAAATTACAATTTTCCAAAAAAGTTGATTTTTTGCATTATTTTAATATTTTTAATAATTAAAAACAATAAAAATCACAAAAATAATAAAATTCACCAAAATGTCACATTTTGAATTTTAATCACTTAGGAACAAACCCCATATTTTTCTTAAGTGCCTATGATGAGATATTAAATTTTAAAGCCCTAAGGTAATTTTAAAATTAAAAAAATGTATTTTCTAGCATTTCCACTAAAATAATTCTAATAAATCAAAGAAAAATCATAAAATTATAAAAATTGGTTCTCTAGTTTCCTTGGTATCATAGAGATTTTTGAAAAATATAAAATTTATTTTTCAACCTTTATTTTATTTTTAAATTAATTAATACTCCAAAACTCAAAATAATTATAATAACAATAATATAATTCAACAAAATCACCAAAATTGGTCCAAGTGGTCCTCTAGTCATTAGGAATATCCCATAATTTTCTTAAGGATAGAAACTTTCCCTTGGTCATGTTATTAAATTTTCCTTAAAAAAATTCTTATTTTCCACCAAAAATAATTACATAAATAAATTAAAAATAGAAAAATCACATTTTTTCCTCTAATGTCTTGATTGACATATGAGTGAAGTTACATAAAAATTTCAAATTCATTTAAGCTCAATTTAGTGAGTTATGGAATTAGTAAGCATAAAGGGCAAAATGGTAATTAAAATTTTAACCTATAATTAAAAATTTTAGGTTTAATTGAAAGGATGGGTAAAATATTTGATACTAAGTTGATTTTGGATGTTTGAAACTTAGGTATTTAAAGGGTAGAAACCTACCAAGCAATTTGAAAATAATTAAAATAAACCTTAATTAAATAATTAATTAAAATTGGAAGAATAATAATAAAAAATTGGAATTATTAAAATAGAGATATTATTAGGAAGAAATTTATTCTTTAATCTAAGAATCCCTAAATTAATCACTTCAATAACATTTAATTCCTAATTAAAATGATAATCCAAATTCAAGATTTAAAATGTTAAAAGACTTAATCATTAAATTAAATTAAAATTAAAACATTTAAATTAAATCCTTTTAAAATTTCAATTAAATTAATACTTTTACAATTAAAATTAAATCATCCCTAAAATATAAAAAATATATATTAAATTAAAATTAAAAGAAAAATAATAAAATTAAATGAAAATTTAAATTAAATTAAAATTAAATTAAATTAAATTAAATTAAATTTAAATTTAAATTAAATTAAATTAAATTAAATTAAATTAAATTAAATCACATTAAATTAAATTAAATTAAAACATATTAAATTAAATTAAATTAAATTAAATAAAAAATAGTAAATAAAATCAAGTTAAAATAAAATTAAAATTAAATTAAATAAATAAAATTAAATTAAAATTAAAACTAAACCAAACCAAATTAAATTAAATTAAATTAAATTAAATTAAATATAACATCACTTAAACATAAAGAATTCAAAAATAAATCTAAAACAACTTGAACACTATTCCAAACTTAAACCCATTAATTGAAATTAAATTGAATTACAAATCACTTAAACATCGATTTGCCCTCAAAAGCTCTTGTTGTCATAACTCCTAAATGAAGTGTTAAGTGAAGTGTTACTTTACTCATAGGATATTCAAATGTCCTAGTTCACTGAGCAAGATGACAAAACTTGAATTCCTGGATAATTGATTCATTATATAATTAAATTCTCTTGGACTTAAAATAATCCTAAAAGTTTTGAAAAGATGTTTAAGATTCGTCTTAAGCACTTCCTCAATATGATAGGAAATTTATAAGAACAATTGAACTTAATTGTTCTTTGATGAAGAAAATCGTCCTCAAACCAAAACATAAGAACCTAGACGTCATAGGAGATGACTAGCTATAGGAGTAGGACCTTGGTAGAAAACCATAACCCTTCCCTTAGCTTTACCAAGGAACTTTCTTTAAATGCTTAAATATTCTAAATTGTGTTTAAGTGTAGCTAGGGATGACGGGGAGACCCTCCAGGTACGCTTTTATTTTATTGCAATTTACCTTCTTGCAATTTACTTTATTGCAAATGCACTTACTTTTCTTGCATGCTAAACAACTGTTGCATGAAAACCCACACCTTTAGGATAGTCCCTAAAACTGAAACCAAAACTAAATTAAAAGTCATTACAAGATAAAATTCACCGCCACAACATTTCAAAATATAAAACAACTCAAAATTTAATCACAAACAAAATACAAAACTACAATTATAACTAAATTAAAATGTCTTGTTGGATGATCGGGAATACCTCGGATGATGTAACCTACGTGTTGCTAACGGGATTTCCCACGGTCTAAATGAAAGTGTGGAACTCATTTAGTTGAGTTTAGCAAATTCATACGGACTAAGTGAATCCGATAAAAATAACGATGCCGGAAGGATGGAACCGTGGGATCTTAACCGGTGTTGTTATAATCAACTTTAAGATTTGTTTTAATTAAAACATAAAAAACACTTGGACTTTAAAATTTCTAAAACCAAACTCTTCTCTTCTCTTTTAATTACAATCTTCTAAAACTAAACTTCTGCAATAACAAGAAGCTCGGAGCATGGTGGGCAACACGGCCATCGTCATCAGCAAAACCTAAGTCTACTTCAGCAAAACTTTCTTAAAATTAAATAACCAAGCCATAGGATTTCGAGGTAGTTTGTCTGGTGCGACATAAATCCTCAACCTTTTGTTAGGCATTTGCATTGCAAATTAAGCCCTAACCAGTCTTAGGATTCTGAGGTAGTCGTTTAGTACGACATAAACCCTCATATCTTCGAGGCTATTTGTATGATTTTATCATACAAATATAAGTCCAAATTAATTAAAATTGGCAAGATTGAAATATCAGATAATATTAGGATTTTCTTAAATCTGAGCCAAAAAATAGGATAGTTTGGGAAGTTGCCAAGATTATTCTTGGATCTTCAGCTTCTCCTACTCCTCTTCCATTGGACTCCTGAAAATAACTGTTCTAAATTTGATCCATTCCCTTTTGAAATTCCAAAAATCCAATCCTTTGAAAACCTTAAACTTCGAAATTCTCGAGAGCATACATTACCGATTATTATCGAGAGTTTTCTTAAGTGATTCCCGTCACTTAAGATATAATTAACTATATGGGCTTGCCCTTATAGGAATTTTAAGAACCTGTGTAATATAAACCCCGCTTAATTCATTTATATTAGGTGGGGAATTTGTCGGCTTATAAAATTAGTTCGCGAGACCAAACGGATGTCACAAATCTTCTAGTTTATTTAATCGAGCCCCATCACCAAACAGGTGTGTCCATTCTTCGGGATAGATACACGGTTTGCGATACGGTGCTTCGTTTATATAAACTTTCCGGGATGTGAGGTCGGTTTGATTTCATATCTTAAAATTATTTTCAAAATCAAATACTACTTTCTAAACTATATATATATATATTTAAATTAAATTTAAAATCTAAGATTCGCCGACAACTTCTGTTAGGCGACCTCTTTACAAAGTAAAACACACCAACCTAAAAATAAGCCGTACAGGCGGTGCTATCACCAGCGCTGGACCGCGCCCGATAGACAAAAGGCCCTTAAACTCTTAAATTTCACGATTTAACCCAGAGACCCACCATTTTTACCTAAACCATCGTCTTCTACCACCAATCAAGGCTGATTTTCGCACCTAGGGCTCACCTGCATTTGGATTTGAAGCAATTTCATAGCCGGAAAAGTTTGGATTTCATCTTCTCTTAGTAAGAGCTTCACTTTAAACTAAATTTTCTTTATTTTTACCATAAAAATCTCCTACATTAGGAAGATCCAAATCTTTGAGGGTTTTAAAAAAAATCTAGAGATTTTCCATGGTGTTGGAGTTCTTATCCATTTAAAATTACTTTGGAGTCTATTACATTGCAATTTTGAAATTGATTTGGATTAATTTGATATTTTTAGAAAAATGACTCTAAGAATGGAAAAAGGGAAGAAAAAATTTGAGTATGATGACAATAAATTTGTAAATTTCAAGGCCTATTCCTAATTTAGTACATTTATTATTAATAAGAAGTGTATTCAAGAGAAAGCCTTTGAAAATCCTAGAGGTGTGATCAAAGAATTAATTACGAATCGTCAGTGAGAAATTTTCTGTTATTTTACTGCTGAAGCGATGCTAGGGATTATGAGAGAATTTTATGTTAATTTATACTATTCTGAGAGTGAATATATCCTTATTAGAGAACAAATGATAGAGTTTACCTCCGCACGTATCAATGCATTTTACCAGTTGAGAGAATCTTTCTTGTGTGAATATGAGAATTTTCTTGTTACTAATGAGGCACTTAATATGATTATGAATTATTTGACTGACTGAAAAGGGGAATGGAAGATTAAACAGAGGAAAAAAGTTAACTTCCCCCTTTCTACATTGAATTTTTTATCGAATGACTCGCATTACTTCATATCTGCAAAACTTATGACTACCAGCCATCATAGTGAAGTTACTGTAGAGAGACCTGTTCTGAATTACTATATTTAGAACATGAAAAATATCAATATTGGGGCTATCATTCATAAAATTATTTTGACTAATTCAAAAGGAGAGACTACAGGTGGACTGGGACATTCCAGCCTGATTCGTGCCTTGTGTATTCATTTAAGTGTAGCAACTGAAGATAATGATGAGGTAGTCTACCCCCTGAAGCCCATAAGTAAATTAAACCTAAAGACTTATGAAGCCTGGAGTAAGAAAGTTGATGTACCTTCTTCTAGTCAGGAGAGACCATCTACATCTAGGGAACCTACTTTGTATGATGTTATGGATCAGTTAGAAAAGTTGAATACCATAGTAGAGGGACTAGAAGCAAGGAACAAGATAAATGATGATTATCAAGTGTGGTGGCAAGAATATGATATAGCTTATCATAACGCACAAATGAGATTCCTGACAGGAGGCACTAGTATTCTATTCCCTACATACCCTGAGTACACTCCATACCAGCTTGATGAACCTGATGATGGTGGAGCTCCTGCAGATTATGAAGGGAAGTATAGTATTTTTATTTTTTTATTTTCATTGCATTTAATATTTTTTGATGTATTTGTGATGTACTTGAGACTGTGATTAGTGTTTATGATGTAATGTGTATTTGGATGTTTTGTTATGAATTTTAAGTTGTAATATGTTGAATTGTGATGGATGTGATGTGATAGTGGAGTTTACATGTATTTAGTTTATTAGTCTAATCTGTGATTGTAACAATTGGATGTTAATGTGTTGTGTGCTTAGTTGATGTTTTATATTTTAAGATTTCAAACTTCTTCACCATGCAAAATTTAAACATATATTTGTGTATAGAAATGCTCTTAATTATTTCAGGCCTACTGTTCTAAATTTATAAAGAAGACCTGCCTAAACTCAAAGGTATAAAAAACCCAACATATTAAGGTATGAGTTACATATATATTTAGATATTTTCTTTTTACCTATGCTAATCTTATTGATATTCAAAAATTTAAGTTTGGGGGGAAGGAAAGAATTAACTGTTAGTTGTTCTCATTTAAAAGTATTTTCAAAATTATTAACATGATTTCCTGTGATAGAGCTCAATTTCAGATAACTGTATTTTGATTTTAATTGAGTACTTTAGTGGACTTGAATGAAAGTTTTTTGTAATGAAATGTAATTTTGTAGGCTAAGTGATTTGGTATAAGAGAATAGGACTATAATCAACTATTCAAAGTAAGAAAAAATGTATGTTTGAAATATTAAGAATCTTAAAACTTTATGTGAAAGAAAAGATTTGAGACTCTATGATGAATCAATAATAAGCTAAAAAAATGCCCATAAGGTAAAGGATTGTGATAAGTTTCAAATTTAGGGTGAGAATGGTGAAGTTCAAAATTATTAAAGGTTATCCAGATATAATAATCCTCACTTGAAAAAGCAAAAAGCAAAAGTAAAAAAAAAGAAAAAATAAAGAAAAGAGAAAAAGAAGGAAAAGAAAAGAAAAAGTGAGGAGAAGCTTGATGAGATGCCTAATAAAGAATTGGCTTCACTTGGATTTACCTAAAGGGGAGAACTTAATTACTTTCTAGAACTTATATGTATAGATTAGTATCTTTACTAGTAGTGTTCTCATAAACTTCCTTTTATGTAATCCTTTTAAGTATCTTAATTGAACAATCTACAATCATTTTTTAAATGAATAGAAGGCTAGAACTTATAGACTTGATGACTAGTTAGCCTTATACCTTCAGAATTTACTTGAATTATTCAAAGATCGTTCTGAAAATTTTACTATTGTATTTATCTAAGTCAAAAATCATGGTATTCTAAAAAGAAAGTTCATTGCAGTGGACCATTATTCTATACATTAACTAAATTACTTGAGGACAAGTAATAGTTAAGTTTAGGGAATCTTGATCCACTGAAAATTTTGATAGCTTTTTAACGTCTATTTCATACCTATTTTTGATGATATTGCACTTTAAGAAAGATATTTTTCATGATTTCATGCAGGTAGAATGATTTTAGTCCTTTGGAGCAAAAAGAAGCAAAAATGAGCAAATTTGTAGCAAAATATAGATTTTGAACTGGAGGACTGGACGACATTGTCACCAGCACCGGACTGCACTAAATTACAGAGAATTTTGACCAGAAGGCGAAAAATACCGCCGGACGGCGCCCTATCCTGCGCTGGACCGAGCCTATCCCGATTTAAAACCAGATTCAATGTATTTAGCCGGATTTTGGAGGTGTGCTCAAGGAAACTCTTGGGAAATCAGTTGTAGCCGAATTTAAACTATTTTGGAGCCAAATATAGGAGAGGAGAGAGTTTTTTGAGTGAAAGTGAAGATTATGAGTGTCTTTTCATTGTTCTAGTGTGAAGAGTACATTAGAGAGAATCTAGGATTTGTGTGTGTTTTCTTCTAAGGAGTGTAGGAGAAGAAGAAAAGTGAGAGATTTCTCTTCCTTATTTATCTAAAGAGAGAATTGTTTGTTTTTGTGTAGAAAGAAGAGGAATCAAAGGAATTCCTTGAGATTCGCCTAGGGAATAGTTTGAGATATGTTGTATTTTCTTTATTCTGTTTGTATGACGTTGCTTTTATATATATAATCCATCTTTTATCGTCTTTTCCTTATGAGTCTTGAGTAGATTTCTTTGTCTTCCTCCTTTTTATATGATGTGTTGATGTTGTGATATGGAAATGATGTGCCAATTTATTATGGAGAATTTGTGATGACCTTTTAACTTCGTACTTCATTTACTTTTTGATATGGTCAATTGTATTGTTAAAACGTGTTGGGAAACATATGTTCCGAAAGGATTTTGAGTTCCACAACAAAAGTGAAGGTCACATTCAATGTCCATGAAACGTAGTTTTACGGAGGTTGGGTGCAAATAAATAGGGAAATATACATTTATGGGCGTAGAATTGAAGATTTTAGAGTGACAGGCTGAAATCCCCAATTTGGTCCTAGGTTTTGGAAACTAAAGTGAGAGTTAGTTTTCAGGTGAAGGGAAGTGGGAGCTATGGAGTGAGAGCCAATATCCTCCCAGGCTAACCACAAATTTGGGGACTAAACATAGAATTAGCCAATGTTCTTTATTGTTGACCTCAGTTTTACAATATGTCAATATTTTCACTTAAAATGACAACTTTGGTCAAAATTGTCAATCCAGACCCAATGACCAACCCTGTTGACCCTACAGGTCAACCTTTTTATCCAAAATGACAATTTTGGTCAAAATGGTCTATCCAAACCCAATGACCAACCCTGTTGACCCCACAGGTCAACCTTTTTATCCAAAATGACAATTTTGGTCAAAATGGTCAATCCATACCCAATGACCAACCCTGTTGACCCCACAGGTCAACCTTTTTCCCTGAAATGACAATTTTTGTCAAAATGGTCAATCCTGAGTCAATGACCAACCCTGTTGACCCCACAGGTCAACCTTTTTACCTAAAATGATAATTTTGATCAAAATGGTCAATCCAGACCCTATAACCAACCCTGTTGAACCCATAGATTAACCTTTTTATCCAAAATGACAATTTTGGTCAAAATGGTCAATCTTGACCTAATGACCAACCCAGCTGACCCCATAGGTGAACCTTTTTATGCAAAATGACAATTTTGGTCAAAATGGTCAATCTAGACCCAATGACCAACCCTGTTGACCCCACAGGTCAACCTTTTTACCCAAAATGACAATTTTGGTCAAAATGGTCAATCCAGACCCTATGACCAACCTTGTTGACCCCATAAGACAACCTTTTGACCTAAAATAATAATTTTGGTCAAAATGGCCAATCCAAATCTAATCACCAACATTATTGACCCAATGGGTCAACACATGACCTAAAAGGTCAATTTTGGTTAAAATGATCAATTTTTTATCAAATAACCAATGATATGTTTAAGACCTCACAATGAATAAAATTAATCAAATTAATTTTAAAAATTATTTTGATTAATTAAATTAACTAATAATTTAATTTTCAATATATTAATTAATTAAATGACATGATTAATTAAAATGAAAATTAAATTAAAAGTCATAAAATGACAAAATTAATCAAATAATTGATCTCGAAATTATTTTGATTAATTAATTGACTAACGAATTAATTTTCAAATTTTAATTAATGACATAAATAATTAAAATGAAAAATTAAATTCAAAAGCCATAAAATCTCAAAATCCACAAATTGATTAAAAATAATGGAATTAATCAAATAATTAATTATAAAATTATTTTTAATTAATTAATTGACCAATAATTTAATTTTCATGTTTTAATTAATGACACAATTAATTAAAGTAAAAATTAAATTGAAAAGTCACGAAAAGAGACAAAAATCAATTTTAATGACATGGATATTAATAAAATAATTTATTTAGAATTATTTCCAATTAATTATTGATTAATAAAATAATTTCCAATATTTAATTATTGACATAATTAATTAAATATGGAAATTAAAATGAAGAGGGCATTAAATGAAATTTTTAAAACCTATGACATGGTTTTCTAAAAATTCTAAAACTCTTTTATGACATCACACATGACCTCATATGGGATAGACACAACCCATATGACCAATTAAAGAGAAAACAACCAATGAATCACTCACATTTAACTAAGGTAAAGGGCAATCATGACATGAAAATGAGGTGGCAAAACCATGGTAATTTAAAGTGTGAGTTGTCTTGCCATGGCGAGGTTAGTTTAGCCACCTCCCTAGCCACCCAAAAGTGAGGATACAAAGCTTTAACCATCCTTCACACCATGGTTAAGCTCATCATAACATTTCATGAAAAATATTAAGAGAGGGGCTAATGTGTCACCACCTCATGAAATGATAAATGAGGTGTTGCAAGGAGAGGGTCTCAGCCATTTGAGTCACCATGAACCTCCCACTTAGCCAATGGAATGGAAACAAAGAGGTTAAAATCCATCATGACAAAATTTAAGCCAAAATTGTCATGAAATGTGCACTTGCTTAAGAGGAAAAATTCTCATGGAGGAAGAAGAGGTGAAGCTTGGTTTACATGGGGGAGGTTGTACTTCTGACCCCTAACCATACTATGATCAAATCCAAGCTAACCCAGGTTAATCCATAGCCATTCATGGGTATAAATACCCCCCTTGGCCGAAAATACCAAGAGGAGAGAATGATCCCATAGAAACCAATAGACTGCCCAAATCTCTTGGCTCCCAACACAAAAAATCTTCTTGGGGACCTCAGCAACCTATTCCAATCAAATTCAAGCCATTGGGTTAGCCCTATCAAGCCAATTTGGCCAATATCCAAAATCAGCCCAACTAGCCATTTTGCCAAAATTGCTCTCCAAGGCTAGCTATAAAACCAAATTGAAGTGACAAGGATCTTCTTTGGGAGTCCAAGAAGCTGATCATCAAGCCTGATCAAGCTCGACAAACTTGTGGCTAAGGTATGGATTTATTTTCTCCAAAATATTTCATATATTCGAAATATCATGGTTTAAACTAGCTCAGAAATGTACCATCACCAAATAGATACATTCTATACGTCTAGATGATTCCATAGGTTCAAAAATCACTCAATTTCATTGAGAAATGAGTGAGATATTAAACTTTGAAGTTTAACGGTTCAAAAATTTTTGAATTAAATGGGGAATTATCTCTGCCGCCCGTTCGCGTGTTTTGGAACGGACGACACTGATCTAAGCCCGACGTGTTTGCTGTTCTGCAACATACACGGGATCATCCCGCCCGTTCGATGAATACGAGAACGCGTGGCGCGTCCTGGTTTTTCTGGGTTAAATTAATTCAGAAAAAACCTTAAAATTTTCAAAATTCCATATCTTTTGATCCATAGGTCATAAAAATAAAATAAAAATACCTCTGGAAAGCTCTTGAAGAGAAGAAAATTATGAGACCAAAATAATAATTTTATTCTTAGTATTTAATTTTTAATTAATTAAATACTCTCTAGAGTATTTTAATTATTAAAAATTATTTACAACTTAGAAAAATATGAAATTTTTAGGGAATGACTTTTAAGTCCTTAGGCACATCTTCTGATTTTTCTAAGGCTAGGATAACTCTCTAGGATGTGATTTCCTAATTTCCATGATATTTTGTAACTATTTTCAAAAATAATTATAAAATTAAGAAAATTGGAAAATTTAAATGCAAAATGATTGAGAACCTTAGGATAACAGACAACAATCCTAAAACAACAATTCTCAAGTCATCAAATCCATCTAAAAGACATTTTGAAACAAGGTTAAGATTTATTAATTTTAAAATTAATAATTCAAAACCTCATCTTCACATATTTAATCCATCTCATCATGGATTAAGCAAGTGATGAATCCAAACTCAAATGAACTCAAATCAAACAATAATTAGGTTTAAAGATAACTTAAACCTAGTTAAATCATTAAACCTTAGGGTTTAAGACAAAAAAATTAAACATTTTAATTAAGTTTAAGGACATATTAAACTTAATTAATCAAAATCAAACATTTTGATTAAGTTTAAGGACATATTAAACTTAAGTAATCAAAATCAAAACCTTTAATTAAGTCTATCAAAAAGAGAAGCTTGAAGAGATGCCTTATCAAAAATTGGCTTCATTTGATTTAACCTAAAGGTAAAAACTTAGATATTTCCAAACTTATGTTTATGGATTAGAATTTTACCTAATAGTATTTTCTTGAATTTCTTATCATATGAATATCTTAAGTAGTTATTCTTTTAAATATAGTCATTCCCGAAATGAATAGTAAGCTTTAGAAATCTTAGACTCGATGACTAAATAATTTATTTCTATAAGATTAATTAAATTACATGAATTATTTTTGTTTAACTTTATTATGATATTAATTAATCTAATTCATAGTTTATTTAAATTGAAAAATCTTACTATAGAAATCATTATTTTTATGTAGTACTAAAATTACTTGAGGACAAGTAATAAGCAAGTTTGGGGGATTTTGATCGCTGAAAATTTTATTAAGAAATTCATACATATTTTTGATAAAATTGTACTTTAAAGAAGGGTATTTTCTTTATTTTATTGCAGGAATGAAGAATTTAGGTGATAAAAGCAAAAATAATAAAAAGGAGCGAATTTGGAGCAAAATCATGCAATTTATGTTGAGTCACCGACGGCGAGATCAAGCCCGCCGACGGCGAGGTTACGAGAAGAAAATTCTGAAGAATTTATAACTGTCTCGCTGACAGCAAGCCCGAGCCCGCCGACAGCGAGCTAGAGCGGTTTGAAGATCTTCTAGAAGCCTCGCCGACAGCGAGGTAGTTCGTCGCCAACCGCGAGATAGTTCAAATGGTGCAGATACATTGAACCTGGACACTTTTTGAAGGGATGCTTACACACCTCTTGGTCCTTTGCTCACCTTTATATATAGAAGCCGAAATTAATTCTTTAATGTCCAGTTTGTGTGCAGTCTTTTGTGTGTGTGTGTATGTTCTAAGTGTGTTAAGTGCAGTTTTTGAGAGTTATAAGTGAGTTATTTTGAGTTATTTAGTAAGTTAGTGAGTTAGTGAGTAATTAGTGAGTCGTCTTTGTACTGGAAGGAAGAATCAAAGGAACTGTGAGGAGTCTGCTTGGAGATAAATTAAGATAAGTATTTGTATTTATTGTTTTTAACTTTAAATGAAATCCATGCTTAGTTTAGTTCCCATGCATTCTGAGTAGTTTATTAGTCTTTCTCCCTCCTATGAAATTAAGTGATTTGATGAACTAAAAATAGAAGTACTTTTATATATTAATAAATTGTGATAATTTTTACTTAAAACTTAATTTACTTTCAAACTGGCCATTTGCTTTGTTAAAATATGTTGATTATCAACTATAGTAAAACTTACATCCGATATTCGGGAATTCAAAAGCTCTGGAAGGAGGGTGCGAATAAATAGGGAAATAATATCACTGGGAGTAGAATTGAGCATTTTAGTGTGACAGACTAAAATATTCAATTCGGTACTATTGTTTGAGAGCTAAAGTGTAGATGTTAGCCCTCAGGCGAGGGGAACGTGAGAGCTCTGAAGTGGCAGTTGGTATCCTCTCAGCCTAGCCGCAGATTCAGTCAATATTCTTTACACCTGGACCAAAGGGTAAAGAATAGGAATGCTCCTATTTGTCACAATACCTTGAAATTATCTATTTAAATTCATCAATCACTTAAATTTCTAAACAAGGGGAAAGATACTTTTTCCGAATAGTTAAGACTTATTTAGTAATTAGTTTTATTTCACGCACTTTCAATTCATATTAATTTTCTACTTAGTTAATTTATCTAATTAAAATACTTAGTTTACTTTATTGTGCTTAAATTCGAATTCCAAATTTTCGTATATTATTATTATTATTAATATTATTATTATTATTATTATTTTAAAATTAGCTGTTATTTAATTTTCTCTTTCCCTGTGGGATCGATAACCATGACTCCACTAGAGCCCTGTATTACTTGATATGATACGTATACTTGCGTAGCATCCACAACATAAACAATTACAATTCTATACATATAATATAGCGGGGTCGAGTTTTTGGCTTCGTTGCGATCAAATTAAAATATCATAATATAAATTTGTGGGTCGAGTTTTTGGCGCCGTTGCGTGGATCGAACCGGGTCACCCGCGTGACGGGCGGGAATACTCACCACTATACTACAACGACTAGCTTAACATAAAAAAGATAAACAATTTGCTAAATTCCTTGAAATACTAAAGAAATTAACAATCAATATACCTTTTGTCGAAGCTTTAGATCAGATGCCAAATTATGTAAAATTTATGAAAGATATTCAAAATAAGAAAAGAAAATTCATCGATAATGAAACGATCGCACTTAGTGAAGAGTGTAGTGTTATTATTCGAAGAAGCTTCTGAAAAATTGAAAGATCCTGGTAGTTTCACTATACCTGCGTTTATAGGAGAAAAATTTTATGGAAAAGCTTTGTGTGACTTAGGAAGCAAGCATCAATCTAATGCCTCTATCAATTTTTAAGAGATTAGGATTAGGAAAAATTACACCTACTTCGAGTAACCCTTCAATTAGTCGATCGTTCGATTACCTATCCTAAGGGAGTTATTGAAGATGTGTTAGTAAAGGTGGATAAATTTATCTTCCCAGTAGATTTTATTGTTTTAGATATGGAGGAAGATAAAGAAATTCCTATCATTTTAGGAAGACCATTTTTAGCTACTAGAAAAGCTATGATTGATGTTCAGAAAGGAAAATTAACAATGAGAGTAAATGACCAAAAAGTTACCTTTAATATTGCAAAATCAATGAAATATCCTGCACTAGAAAAAGATGATGAATTTTTTCGGATGGAAATACTTGAAAATTTACAACAAGAACATTTTAAGAAATATTACGAAGATAAATTAGAAAAAGAAAATACTGAATTAATTGAAGATAATAATGAAGAATTAGATTATATTCAGGAAAGATTTGAATTTTTGGATAATACCGAAAACAACGACAAGAATATAGTTCCATCAATTATTAAACCTCCCGAACTTGAGCTAAAAATATTACACGATCATTTGAAATATGCTTATTTAGGTAATTCTTCAAATTTACCGGTTATTATTTCATCTGCATTAAACGAATCTCAAGAACAAAAACTTTTAGAAACTTTAAAAAAATATAAGAAAACTTTTGGTTGGACTTTAGCAGATATTAAAGAAATTAGTCCTTTAATCTGTATGCATAGAATTATTTTAGATGATGAACATAAACCTAAAGCAGATCCCCAAAAGAGATTAAACCCGATAATGAAAGAAGTAGTTAAGAAAGAAATTTTAAAATGGTTAGATAATGGTATTATATATCCTATTTCTGACAGTGCTTGGGTAAGCCCAATTCACTGTGTTCCTAACAAGCACTGCCAATGAAAATAACAATCTTATTCCTATAAGACAAGTTACTGGTTGGCGTATATGTATTGATTATAGGAAATTAAATACCGCCACCAGGAAAGATCACTTCCCTTTACCATTTCTAGACTAGATGTTAGATAGATTAGCTGGACATAAGTATTTTTGTTTTCTAGATAGATACACCGGTTATCATCAAATACAAATTGCTCCCGAGGATCGAGAAAACTACATTTACTAGTCCTTATGGAACTTTCGCTTTTCGAAGAATGCCTTTTGGATTATGTAATGCACCAAATAACATTCCAGAGATGTATGATGTCATTATTTAGTAAGTTAATTGACAATGGAATAGAAGTATTTATGGATGATTTCTCTGTATTTGGAACATCATTTGACACATGCTTAACTCATCTTGAAAAAGTATTAGAAGTATGTGAGAAAACAAATTTAGTTATAAATTGGGAGAAATGTAAATTTATGGTTGCGGGCGGCATTGTATTAGGGCATAAAATTTCGGAAAAAGACATGGAAGTGGACCTGCAAAAATTCGAGTTATAGGCTAAATTACTACCTCCAACTATGGTAAAAGGGGTAAGAAGTTTTCTTGGACATGCTTTGGATTCTACGAGTACGCTATATAAAAGATTTTTCAAAAATTACTAAACCTCTATGCCAACTTCTCGAAAAGGACAAGAAATTTGAATTTACAATCGAATCCCTAAATGCTTTTGAACTCTTAAAAGAAAAATTAATTACAACACCTATAATAGTTTCACCTAATTGGGAGAAACCATTTGAGCTTATGTGTGATGCTAGTGATTATGCTGTAGGAGCAGTTCTTGGGCAAAGATATGAAAAGATTTTTAAAGTTATATACTATGCTAGTAAAACTCTAAATAAAGGTGAAATAAATTATACGATTACGTAAAGAGAATTATTAGCGGTAGTATATGATTTTAATAAATTTAGACCTTATACGATTGGAAAAAAATGTATCGTGCATACGATCATTACTGCTATCAAATATTTAATGTAAAAGAAAGATTCCAAACCAAGATTAATTAGATGGATGCTATTAATGCAAGAATTTGATTTTGAGATCGTTAATAATAAAGGACCGATAATCGAATTGTGGATCATTTATCGAGATTAGAAAATCATGAATTATACGATATTGAAAATGAAATTATAGACGATTTCACGATGAACAACTATATAATATCAATGAGTGGAAAATACCATGGTATGTTGATATAGTAAACTATATAGTTAGTAATATTTTACCACCTATGCTAACTTTGCAACAACAGAAAAAATTCATCCATGATACGTAAACCTATTTTTGGGATGAACCATATTTATATAAGCAATGTAAGGATTTAATTATTAGAAGATGTGTACCTTATGAAGAAAGCTGAACCAATTATTCAAAAATTTCATGATTCGATTTTGGAGGACATTTTGGGACTGATAAAAGCTGCTTATAAGATTCTATAATGCTGGATTTTACTTGCGCTACTCTATTTAGAGATGTATACAGATATATTAAAACTTGTGATAAATGCCAAAGAGTAGGAAATATATCTAGAAGAAACGAAATGCCTCTAAATTTTATATTAGAAGTTGAAATTTTTGATGTTTGGGGATTAGATTTTATGGGACCTTTTATTCCTTCGTTTGGAAACTCATATATATTAGTAGCTGATTGATTATGTTTCCAAATGGATTGAGGCACAAGCTTTACCTAGGTGTGATGCGAAGAGTGTTTCAAAATTTCGATGAAAAATATTTTTACTAGATTTGGAATGCCGAGAGTGATTATCAGCGACGGAGGAACTCATTTTAGAAATAAATACATTCACAAACTAGTAGAAAAATACAATATTACTCATAAGATATCCACTTGCTTATCATCCACGAGCTAGCGGATTAGTGAAGTATCCGATCGTGAGATTAAACGTATTTTAGAAAAATCTGTAAACCCGAATAGGTTAGATTGGTCTATTAGATTAGACAATCGCATTATGGGCTTATAGAATCTGCTTATAAAACTCCGATTGGAATGACTCCTTACATGCTTATATATGGAAAAACATGCCACTTACCAGTTGAATTAGAACATAAAGCATATTGGGCGATTAAAGAATTTAATTATAATATGAAGGAAGCTTGTGAGAAAAGATTGCTACAATTAAATGAATTGGAAGAATTAAGAAATGAATCATATGATAATGATCGGATTTATAAAGAAAAGATGAAATTATGGCATGATCGGAAGATTAATCAGAGAAATTTTGAACCGGGATAGGAAGTTTTGCTATATAATACTAGATTGAAATTATTTCCTGGAAAATTGAAGTCTCGATGGTTAGGACCTTTCACCATAACTCAAATATTTTCATACGGAACTATAGAAATCGAAGATCCAAAAACTGGACATAAATTTAAAGTTAATGAACATAGATTAAAACCATATTTCGAAGGTATAAGACCTAACTATAAAGAGGTTTTAATGCTTAGTAGAACTGATTAATAATTGAAATTAGGTCGGGCTGACGACGTTAAACCAAGCGCTTTATGGGAGGCAACCCATATTAGTCATATATTTTTATTGTATCTTAATAGTTAGTTTATATTATTGAAACTTTACTACTCAATTTTTATTAAGAATCATCACATACTCGAACCATTATGATGAGAAAAGAAATTATTAGATTTAGAGCGAAATTGGACATTACTTTGGAATCTCGCCGACGGCGAGGTCGATACTCGCCGACAGCGAGGTTCGGACCTAAATTAATATTAGTTTATTTATCGAGCTCGCTGACAGCGAGGAACGTCCTGCCGACAGTGAGAACCTGAAAGGCAGTTTTTATAACTGAGTCGCCGACGGCGAGAAACTTCCCGCCGACAGCGAGGAAGTTACAAAAATGAGTTATTTATACTTTAAATGCCAATTTGGACGGTTTCAACACCAATTCCTTTGTGAAAACCCATTCTTAAACCATTCTAAGTCTGCCTTCTTCACTAGAATTCATTCCATTCACAATAATGGCCTCCAAATTCTTAGATTCTTCTAAATACGGAGTGTTTAACCGGAGGAAATTTGTGAGTGCGGAAGCGCGGCGGATCTTCAACAAGGTTTTGGTAAAGAAAAGAGTTATCGAGAACGGGGATTTGTCGATCGAGGATTAGAGAATTCCACTACGAAGATAGAAGAAATGATCGCGCGAGCGCAGCTGGAGGTATTTTGTTACACTACGTCCGTTGTTGTTATTCCAGTTGTAAAAGAGTTCTACTCTAACTTACATGCGATCAACAATGGGAATATCTACGTCCGAGGAAGATGGGTGATGTTTACTCCATCAAGAGTAAATGAATTATTCTCTATAGAAAACACCCCGGTATGTCACTATTCAAATTTTGTGCCTTCTCGATATAATATGAATGAGATATTTCGATATCTATCGATGAAACGGAAGATTGGGAAATGCGTGAAGACGGGTATGTTAGTTTCTCCGCATCACTTTTGAATCTCGTCTCGAAGCATCTGGCACTTTTTCATCTCATCTAAATTGTTACCTACTATGAGGGTAAACAAGGTTTCGAAGGAATGGGCTATATTGAATTATTGTATTCAAATTCGATTGCCTATTGATGTTGGATCAATAATTGTTAAGTCTGCATTGGGTTTAATTGTGCATGGGTCGGTTCGAGGACTAGGACACCCATCTACTTATTTTTGCATTATGCGATCGGTACCGGAGTTTCTTATGAAGCTTGGGAAAAAGTTCTCTTACCTTGGAAGCCGCTTGATCCTACAGATATGTTCCCTACTTTGGACAATAATGAAGACATTACATTTATCTATGATAGAGCTTCACAGAATAATCCTATAGCAAGAGCTTATTTCGGATAAAACGGAGTTACTTATGAAGAAAATTAATGGAATGGAGAAAGAAGCTGAGAATGTGAGAGATTTAATCGACAATATGTCGATTTATTTGATCACATTATTTGGAGGATGAAGTAACACTTTGATCATTCTGGACACACGGAAGCTAGCTTTCTTCATTTGCGAGACGAAGGGTTGGATCAACGAAGAATGCGCTCGAATTTCCCTTCGGGCCTTTCTATAACTTATTTGTGCATCATCGTCATATCGGAAATATCAGAGAAGATGAAGATTCTGACCTTGTAGAGTAGTAGTAAAGATTTTCATAGTATGTTTGTATTTATATTATTTGATTTGATTTAGATTTTATTATGTGTGGAGTGATGATTTGAATATCTCAAACCTAATTTAGATATGCGTCATAGATTTGTATCAGCATTTAGTGTGTCGTGGTTTGGTTTGCGATGTTGATTTGTAGTAAGGATTGAAGTTTGAAGTTTGATTATAGAGTTTTAAATTATGTTAGTTTGTATGTCTCATGGATTTCAATATTAAAGTTAATTTGTTGTGTTGTGTGAATTTGTTTGTGTTTAAGTAGCTAATCTTCATATTAAAATTAATAAATAATATGATCAGAAATATAATATAAGACAAATCAAGGACGAACATGAGTAACGAAATTTCAAAATTTTTAAAATTTTTTGGAATCTCGCCGACGGCGAGAAAAATCCCGCCTACAGCGAGATCGATCTCGCTGACAGCGAAGTATTTCTCGCCGACAGTGGATTTTTCCCGAAAGTTTTTGGTTCTGAAAAATATTAGCTCGCCGACAGCGAGGTCGGAAAAAAACATATATTTGACCGGTCAAAAACACTATTCATCATCCCCAACCTCCAATTTTCGAAAAAACTGACCTAGGGCTTGAAAGATCTTGGATTTGAAGCGATTTCAACACTTTTTGACACCGGATTTCATCTTCCCTTGGTAAGAGCTTCACTCCTATGAAAAATTTTTTTATTTTCACCATATATTTCACCACATTGCAAATTTTTGGAAAAATCAAAATATGGAAGAAATATTCGGTGGAAATCCATGGAATTTGATTTAAATTGCTTACAAATGTTGTAGGAAGCCTTCTTAGTATTATTTTTAAGTTTAGTGAAAATTTTCACGATTTTCACAGATCGATAGTATGGCTCCACGACAAAAACGTCGAGTAGAGTTCGACGAAAACCGATTCATCGATGCACGAGCACGAGCGAAATATTTTGAAAATATACGAGGAAGAAAGTGCATTGCGGATCGGGTATTCAAAAATCCGGGAGGAGAAGTAGAGCGGATTATAAAAGAACGAGGTTGGGAAAATTTCGTTATGTTCGGTATAAAGCGACTTGTAGAAGTGGTGAAAGAATTTTATGCCAATTGATTGCCTAGCTGAAGATGCACCGATAAAGGTACGAGGGTTTTTGTAGATTTCAATGCTTGCGAGAATTAACGCATTCTATGAAGTTCATGACTCGCACTTTAGCGAATATGAAACTTTTGGAACGATGGAAGGACCACTTTGGAGGAAGTCATTAACTTTCTCGCTGATGGGACCGGAGTTTGGAAAATTAAGCGAGCGGGGAAAGAGTGAATTTTCCTCTTTCTAAATTAAATGCGGTCTCCAAGCTCGGCATTACTTTATTTGTTCTACTACGTTACCCACATATCACCATAGTGAGGTAACACGAGATAGAACGATTCGAATTTACGTATTCGAAATAACGAAGCATCGACATCGGGAGAGTTATTTATCAAAATATCATGGCCACTCCTCGAAATGAGAGTGGAGTTTGGATTAGGACACCTGGATTAATTTTGCACTGCGCCAACTCTGCGGAGTTGAGGCTAGAGATGATGAAGAATGGGTGGAACCTATGAAACCACTTACGTACTGCTAACATTAAGAAGTATGAGTCCGCATGAAGGGTGGAGATCGGGAGTAAGAAGTTATTTTACTCGATCGAGTAGAGATATACCCTCTCTTAGCTATGGACCTCCCGAGCCTACCACCCCTACCCTACAAGATCCGATGAATGAATTGACTCGCATAGGAGGAGTTTTGAGCGGTTTGGAGAGACCATGGGGAGAAGGTTTGATCATTTTGATCGAAAGGATTGATAATACGGGAGAGGAGACATGATTATGATAGTGAATACCTCCAGCGACATTCGGAATACGAAATTGCATACTATGAAGTCGAACGTCGTTATAGGAGTGGAGATTTAGATGTTGTCTTTCCGAATGCCACTGGGTATACTCGGTATCACCGCTCGATCTTCTCGACGACCTACGAGATCAAGGAGGAGATGATATAGTTTGGGACTTCGATGCTGAAGATTAGGACTTTATTTATTTTATTTGTTTGGTGTAAGTTATTTTGAGTACTTTATATGTTTGTAAAATTCAGTATTATATATTTTGAGACATTGGATGTTAGTTAGATTAATTTGCTTGGATTGTTATAGTAGTTAGTTTTTGTTTTTGTGTTAGTTAATTGCATTTATTTTTATGTTAAATATGATGATAGTTTTCTTTAATATGTTTTTATTTTATTTTGTATTGTTTTAAGTTTTTTAAAATTGTTAATCTGTTAGTTCAATTGTTTTTAATATGTAGTAATTCATATGTGTAGTGTAGAGTTATTTTAATTGTTGTGTTTAATACTTATCTTAGATTTTATCCTCGCATTTTCTTTAAATTGTTATATATATATGGAGAATACTAACGGAACGAGGTTCAATGAAAAATGAAAAAGCTCAGCAAAAATTTCAAAAAAAAAAAGAAATACCTAAACTTTAAAGGTATGATTTATTTACTTTCCTTCTTATTCATTATTTAAAATAGATATAAAAATTTAAGTTTGCGGGGAGAGTAAAATACAAATTTAGTTATTAACTTGTTCTCAATTTCTATTTTCAAATCATTATAAAAATGATTTTTATAGCAAATTTTTCAATTTGATTTAATATGAATTATTTTATTTAATTATTATAAAAGGTTAAATGAAATATTTCTAGTGCTTTAATTAATTAAATAGAATAAAATATTTGGTTAAAGGGAATAAGAATATAGTAAACTATTTTTAGTATGGAAAACTATATTCTAAAATTAAAATTCTTAAGTATTCAAGTGAAAAAGAAAAGATTTAAAATCAATAAAGTAAAAACTATGAAGTATATAAGCTAAGAAATATTTCTAAGTTTCAACTTTAGGAAGATGAAAATGAAGTTCAAAATTATTAACAGACTCTCTAAATACAGTAATCCTCATTAAGAAAAAGAAAAAGAAAAAGAAAAAAAAGAAAGAAAAATGAGGAGAAGCTTGAGGAGATGCCTTATCAAAAATTGGCTTCATTTGATTTAACCTAAAGGGAAAAACTTAGATATTTCCAAACTTATGTTTATGGATTAGAATTTTACCTAATAGTATTTTCTTGAATTTCTTATCATATGAATATCTTAAGTAGTTATTCTTTTAAATATAGTTATTCCCGAAATGAATAGTAAGTAGAAATCTTAGACACGATGACTAAATAATTTATTTCTATAAGATTAATTAAATTACATGAATTATTTTTGTTTAACTTTATTATGATATTAATTAATCTAATTCATAGTTTATTTAAATTGAAAAATCTTACTATAGAAATCATTATTTTTATGTAATACTTAAAATTACTTGAGGACAAGTAATAAGTAAGTTTGGGGGATTTTGATCGCTGAAAATTTTATTAAGAAATTCATACCTATTTTTGATAAAATTGCACTTTAAAGAAGGGTATTTTCTTTATTTTATTGCAGGAATGAAGAATTTAGGTGATAAAAGCAAAAATCATAAAAAGGAGCGAATTTGGAGCAAAATCAGGCAATTTATGCTGAGTCGCCGACGGCGAGGTTACGAGAAGAAAATTCTGAAGAATTTATAAGCTGTCTCGACGGCAACGAGCGCGAGCCCGACGATAGCGAGCTAGAGCGGTTTGAAGATCTTCTAGAAGCCTCGCCGAGCAATGAGGTAGTTCGTCGCCGACCGCGAGATAGTTCAAATGATGCAGATACATTGAACCTGGACACTTTTTGAAGGGATGCTTACACACCTCTTGGTCCTTTGCTCACCTCTATATATAGAAGCCGAAATTAAGTCTTTAATGTCCAGTTTGTGTGCAGTCTTTTGTGTGTGTGTGTATGTTCTAAGTGTGTTAAGTGGAGTTTTTGAGAGTTATAAGTGAGTTATTTTGAGTTATTTAGTGAGTTAGTGAGTTAGTGAGTAATTAGTGAGTCGTCTTTGTACTGGAAGGAAGAGTCAAAGGAACTGCGAGGAGTCTGCTTGGAGATAAATTAAGATAAGTATTTGTATTTATTGTTTTTAACTTTAAATGAAATCCATGCTTAGTTTAGTTCCCATGCATTCTGAGTAGTTTATTAGTCTTTCTCCCTGCTATGAAATTAAGTGATTTGATGAACTAAAAATAGAAGTACTTTTATATTTTAATAAATTGTGATAATTTTTACTTAAACTTAATTTACTTTCAAACTGGCCATTTGATTTGTTAAAATATGTTGATTATCAACTATAGTAAAAATTACATCTGATATTCGGGGAATTCAAAAGCCTTGGAAGGAGGGTGCAAATAAATAGGGAAATAATATCGCTTGGGCGTAGAATTGAGCATTTTAGTGTGACGTGACTAAAATATTCAATTCGGTACTATGTGTTTGAGAGGCTGAAGTGTAGATGTTAGCCCTCGGGCGAGGGAACGTGGGAGCTACGAAGTGGCGGTCGGTATCCTCTCGGCTGGCCATAGATTCGGTAATTAAACATAGGATTAGTCGATATTCTTTACACGCAGGCCAAAGGGTAAAGAATAGGAATGCTCTCTATTTGTCACAATACCTTGAAATTATCTATTTAAATTCATCAATCGCTTAAATTTCTAAACAAGGGGAAAGATACTTTTCTGAATAGTTAAGACTTATTTAGCAATTAGTTTTATTTACTTGCACTTTCAATTCGTATTAATTTTCTACTTAGTTAATTTATCTAATTAAAATACTTAGTTTACTTTATTAGGCTTAAATTCGAATTCCAAATTTTTGTATATTATTATTATTATTATTATTATTATTATTTTAAAATTAGTCGTTATTTAATTTTCTCTTTTCCTGTGGGATCGATAACGAGACTCCACAAGAGCTTCGTATTACTTGATACGATACATATACTTGCGTAGCATCCACAACATAAACAATTACAATTCTATACATATAATATAGCGGGGTCAAGTTTTTGGCTTCGTTGCAATCAAATTAAAATATCATAATATAAATTTGTGGGTCAAAACTTAATTAGGTCTATTCTGATTAAATCAAACCTTTAACCTAATTTCAAACAGACATGAACTCGAGTTAATTAGATTCGATCGAGTTAATTCGACTTAGGTTCGACCGGACATGAACCCGAGTTAATTCAATCAATATTAAATCTAACTCTAACCTTTTAACTTAAGTTCGGACGGACATGAACTCGATTTAATTAGGTTCAATTAACATTGAATTCAACTTAGGTTCAACCAGACATGAACCCAAGTTAATTCGATCCATATTGAATCTAACTTTAAACCTTTTAATTTCTAGAATAGACACCAAATAGACACACAATATACTAAAATTCGTCCTCTATTTATAGAGGTAGATAAAGGTCCAAGGGGTGCTTAAGCACCTCTTCAAAAAGCGTCCATGTTCAATGTATCTGGTATTTTGATCTATCTCGCCGTCGGCGGAAAACGACCTCGCCGTCGGCGGGCTTCTAGAAGGTCTCCAAACCGCGTGATCTAGCCGTCGGCGGGCTCAGGCTCGCTGTCGACGAAGTAGTTATAACTCCTTCAAATATTCTCTTTCTGATCTCGCCGTCGGCGGGCTCGATCTCGCCGTCGGCGGCTTAGTTCATTTTGCATGAATTTCTTCCTTTTTATCCAAATTCGCTCCATTTCATGCTTTTTGCTTTTATCACTTATAAATCTTCATTCCTGCAATAAAATAAAGAAAATATCTTTCTTTAAAGTGCAAGTTCATCAAAAATAGGTATGAATTTCTTAACATATTTTTCTATGATCAAAATCCCCCAAACTTAATTATTACGTGTCCTCAAGTAATTTTTATACTAAATAGAAATAATGATTTTTGTAATAGAATTTTTCATTCAAACCAACTATGAATTTAATTCAAATAATATTATAGTAAAGTTAAAATAGAAATATTTTTATGTAATTAAATTAATTTTATAAATATAAGATTATTTAGTTATCAGATCTAAGATTTCTAGTTCTCTATTTATTTCAGGAAAGACTATATTTAAAAGAGTAATTTACTTAAGATATTTAGATGATAGGAAGTTCAAGAAAACACTATTTAATAAAATACTAATCCATATATATAAGTTTTAGAAATATGTTTGAGTTTTACCCTTTAGGTTGATTCCATTGAAGCCAATTTTTGATAAGGCATCTCCTCAAGCTTCTCATCACTTATATTTTCCTTTTCTTTTTTCTCTTTTCTTCTTTTTGGATTGATTTTCAATCCTTATCTTTTTTTTTCTTTTTCAAGTGAGGATTATTGTATCTGGATAGCCTGTTAATAATTTTGAACTTCAACTTTCTCTTCCTAAATTTGAAACTTAAAATATTTCTTTGCTTATATTTATTTCATAGCATTTACTTCATTGAGTTTCAATCTATTCATTTTAATCTAAATACTTAAGAATTTCAATTTTAGAATATAGTTTTTCCTTATTTTAAAAAGTTTACTATATTCTTATTTCTTTTAACCAAATATCTTATTCTATTAAATAATTGAATTACTAAAAACATTTTATTTAACTTTCTATAATAATTAAATAAAGTAATTCATGTTTATTGAATTAAAAAATTATTATAGAAAAATCATTTGATAATAATTTTTGAAAATAGAAATTGAGAACAATTTAATAATTAAATTTATATTTTTACCTTCCCCCAAACTTAAATTTTTCTATCTATTTCTAATTGGTGAAAAGGAAAATATACAATGAATTTACATCATACCTTTGAGCATTCGATATTTCTTTTCCTTGAAATTTTTTGCAGGCTTTTTCATTATTTAAAGAATCAGTACTGTTAGTATTCTTCCATATATATAGTATTTAAAAGAAAGTGCTGGGATAAGAAATTTTGAATAAGTATAAAGCACAACAAAATGAAAACTTAATCTATTACTACACATACAATCAACTAACCTACTTTAAAACATATTAAAACAATCTAAACATATTAAAAGTTCATAACTTTATAAAAACTTAAACAACATTTTAAAGAAAAACTAACATCCTATCTAAAATAAAAAATTGCAAACTAACTTAACACACATAAAAAGTCTAACGTTATATCATAAACAAATAAACAAACACACCAAATTCATAATACATAGAGAGTACAGAATAATTACATATAGAACAATAAAGTTTTTAAAAGAGTAATTAATCTAAACAAACTAAACAAAGTCTCTAATCTTGCACATCAAAATCCCAGGCTATATCATCTCCCTGATCTCCAGGCTGAGAAGGCTGAGCAGGCTGGTACTGTGTGTAGCGGGGGCACTCAGGAAAGACAACATTTAAATCACCACTCCTATATCGACCTTCAGCTTCATAATATGCAATTTCATACTCTGAATGTCGTTGGATTTATTCACTATCATAATCATGTCTTCTTTCCAAGCCATCAATCCTATGGTCCATATGCTCAAATTTTCTTTCCATATTCTCTCCAAATTGTTCAAAACTCTTTCTACTCAGGGTCAGCTCATTCATCAGATCTTGAAGGGTAGGAGTGGTATGCCGAGGTGGATCATAACTAGTAGAGGGAATATCTCTACTTGAAGAAGGCACATAATCCCTTGTCCCAGATCTCCATCCTTCGTGGGATTCATATTTCTTAATATTAGCCAGAGTAATGGGTTTCATAGGCTTAACCCATTCCTCATCATCTCTTGCCTCTACCTAGATAATTAGCAGAGTGCATAGATAAGACCAGGATGTCCTAGTCTTCCTCCACTTTCACTTCTTGAGGTGGCTAATATATTCTTATAGATTACATTTCCCACATTAATACCTTTTTGGTTCTAAATACAGAAATTCAGAACTGCTCTCTCTCTTGTTACCTCACTATGGTGGTAAGTAGGTAACAAAGTAGAACAAATAAAATAGTGCCAGGCTTTTGAAGTTGCATTTAACATAGAAAGAGGAAAATTTACCCTTTCCCGCAGCTTGATCTTCCAGACGCCTTTCCCATCAGTGAGAAAGTCGATCACCTCTTCTAGTGGTCCTTCCATCGTCCCAAAAGTCTCGTACTCACTGGTGTAGGTGTCTCGTACCTCGTAATAAGCATTTATTCTTGCAGCGTTAAATTCTACCAAAAATCCTCTAACCTTTACTGGTGCATCTTCTGTCTGTGTCAGGTTCGCATAAAATTCCTTTACAACTTCCACAGCGGCTCTGTTGGTTATGAAACAGAAATTTTCCCATCCTCGTTCCTTTATTACTCGCTCCACCTCTCCTCCTGGAATCTTAAAAACTCTATCTTGAATGCATATTCTTGATTGAATATTGTGGAAATATCTTGATTGTGCCCTTGCATTCACAAATCGGGTTTCATCGTATTCCAACCGTCGCTTTTGTCGTGGAGCCATTTTCAATCTGTGAAATTTGCAAAAAATCTAACTAAACTTCCAAATATTATTAAGAAGGCTTCCTATTACATCTAAAATCCATTTAAATCGATCTCCATGGATTTCTTCCAAGTATTTTCTCCACATTTCGATTTTTTTCAAATTTTCCCAATGTAGAAGAAATCCATGGTGAAAATAAAAAATTTTTTCATAGGAGTGAAGCTCTTACCAAGAGAAGATGAAATCTGGTGTCAAAAAGTGTTGAAATCGCCTCAAATCCAAGATCTCTCAAGCCCTAGGTTGGTTATTTGAAGTTTTGAGGAAGGGGATGGATGAATAATGTCGGTTGACTGGTCAAATATAGGTCTTTTCGCGATCTCGCTGTCAGCGAGGATTTTCTCGCCGTCGGTGAGCTAATTAATTTGACAAAGACAAAAGTTTCAGGAAAAATCCGCCGTCAGCGAGATCATTCTCGCTGTCAGCGGGATTTTCCTCGTTGTCGGCGAGATCCTAAAATTTTAAATTTTTGAAATTCATCAATCATTTTCAACCTTGATTTTCCCTTAATCAATCTACCGATCACTTAAATTAATAATTAGTATGAAGATTAAATACTTATACTCACAAAAAGTTCACACAACACAAAAAATATAACTTTATATATGAAATCCATGAGACTTACAAACTTCACACTAACAACTAACAACATACTTAACTTAAATGTCCAAATCCATAATATTCAGCATCGCAATCCAAACCACTATACACTAAATGCTGAGATATAACAAATACATATAATTTCATCAAATCTAAAATTTAAATCATAATAAAACCTAAATCCAAATCAACACACACAAAGATAAAATAAGATAGAAATCTTTACTACTCCTCAGTGTCTGAACTATCATCTCCTCTGATATTTCCGATGTAACGCAGGTGTGCAAATAGATTGTAGAAAGGCCTGAAAGGGAATTCTGCAGTAGATTCTTCATCAATCCACCCTTTCTGTTTCAGTAAATGAATAAAACTGGCCTCCAGATGTACAGTATGATCAAAGTGCTCCTTCATCCTTCAGTCAATGTGATCAAACATATCAGAGATGTTATCGATGGAATTCATCACGTTCTGCAACTCTTTCTCCAATCCTTTAATCTTTTTTAGAATGAAATTTGTTTTATATGTAAGGTGCCTTGCTAAAGGATTGTTCTGTGATGCTCTATCAGAAATAAAGGTAATTTCATTATTGTTATCCAAAGTTGGAAACATATCCGTAGGATCGAGTGGTTTCCATGGCAAAAGTACCTTTTCCCAAGCCTTATAAGAAACTTAGTACTGACTGCATAAAACAAATATAGTCGATGGGTGTCCAAGTCCATGAACTGACCCATGCACAATTAATCCCAATGCCGATTTTACTATAATTGATCCAACATCGATAGGTAGTCCAGTTTGAATACAATAATTTAATATAGTGCATTCCTTTGAAACCTTATTTACCCTCATAGTGGGTAATAATTTTGATGAGATAAAGAAATGCCAATGCTTCGAGACAGGGTTAAGAAGTGATGCGAAAAACCGACATACCCGTCTTCGTGCAACTCCCAATCATCAGGTTCGTCGGTCAGGTATCTATAAATCTCGTTCATATTGTATCTTGAAGGAACAGAGTTTGAATAATGACAGACAGGAGTATTTTCTATAGAAAATAATTCATTTACCCTTGAAGGAGTAAATGTTACCCATCTTCCTCTGACGTAGACACTTCTATTGTTGATCACATGTAGATTAGAGTAAAACTCTTTAACTACAGGAATAACTACAGCGGATGTTGTATAGCAAAATACCTCCCAATGCTGCTGTGTGATCATTTCTTCAATTTTTGTGGTGGAATTTTCTACTCCTCTGTTGACAAAAATACTTATGTCTGGCTAATCTATCTAACATCTGGTCTAGAAATGGTAAAGAGAAGTGATCTTTTCTGGTGGCTGCGTTTAATTTTATGTAATCAATACATATTCGCCATCCATTAACTTGTCTTATAGGGATAAGATCATTATTTTCATTAGCTCTTACGGTCACTCCTCCTTTCTTAGGCACACAGTGAATCGGGCTTACACAAGCACTGTCAGAAATAGGATATATAATACCATTATCTAACCATTTTAAAATTTTTTTCTTCACTACTTCTTTCATTATTGGATTTAATCTCCTTTGAGGATCTACTCTAGGCTTATGTTCATTATCTAAAATAATTCTGTGCATACAGGTTGAAGGACTAATTCCTTTAATATCTGTTAAAGTCCAACCAAAAATTTTCTTATATTTTTTTAAGGTATCTAAAAGTTTTTGTTCTTGAGATTCATTTAATTCAGATGAAATAATAACTGGCAGAGTTGAAGAATTACCTAAGTAATCATATTTCAAATGATTATGTAACATTTTTAACTCAAGTTCAGGAGGTTTAGTAATTTATGGAACCATATTTTTTTCAGTGTTTTCTGTATTATCCAAAAATTCAAATTTCTCTTGAATATAATCTAGTTCTTCATTTATATCGGATTCTTTAATTAATTCAGTATTTTTTTTTTCTAATTTTTCTTCATAATATTCCTTAAAATGTTACTTTTGTAAATGATCAAGTTCTTCCATTCGAAAACACTCATCCTCTTTTTCTAGCGCAGGATATTTCATTGATTTAGCAATATTAAAAGTAACGTTTTGGTCATTTACTCTCATAGTTAATTCTCTTTTCTGAACATCAATCATAGCTTTCCCAGTGGCTAAAAATGGTCTTCCTAAGATGATAGGAATTTCTTTATCTTCTTCCATATCTAAAACAATAAAATCTACAGGGAAGATGAATTTATCCAGTTTTACTAAAACATTTTCAATAACTCCCTTAGGATATGTAACAGAACTATCAGCTAACTGAAGGGTCACTGAAGTAGGTGAAATTTCTCCCAATCCTAATCTCTTAAAAATTGATAGAGGCATTAGATTGATGCTTGCTCCTAAGTCACACAAAGCTTTTCCATAGAATTTTTCTCCAATAGCGCGGGGTATAGTGAAACTACCAGGATCTTTTAATTTTTCAGGAAGCTTTTTCTGAATAATAGCACTACACTCTTCACTAAGTGCGACCGTTTCATTATCGGTAAATTTTCTTTTTTAATTTAAAACTTTTTTCATGAATTTTACATAATTTGGCATCTGTTCTAAAGCTTCTACAAAATGAATATTTATTGTTAATTTCTTCAAAATTTCAAGGAATTTAGCAAACTGTTTATCTTTTTATGTTGATTTAGTCGTTGAGGAAATGGTGGTGGAGGTTTTTCAACAGAAATTCTCATTGGTATTACAGGATTTTCTAAGTTTGGATCTTATTGATTCTTTTCCTTTTCGATTTCCACTTCCTCTTTTTGACTTTCTAGTTCTTTCTGAATTCGAGGTTCTAATTCTTTTTCACTTCGTAATTGTATCACTTTAATTTGTTCATTTCCTTTGTCTTTGGGATTTATTTCCACATTACTAGGAAATGTTCCAGGTATTCTATTATTAAGCGCGATAGCGATATGTCCAAGTTGAGTTTCAATATTTTTAATAGCTGTTCCTTGATTTTGTAAATGTTGACCCATATTTAATATTAATTCTTATATAGATAATTTCTTATCTTTAAATTGTGGGTTATTATTATTAAATCCAGGTGGATAAGTAGGTTTATAATTAGAATTTCCTTGGTTAGAGGGATTTCCTAATGGTTTTGTTATGTTGTTCATCCATGGTTGATTAGTTGTATTATTATTCCAATTAAAATTAGGATGATTTTTCCATTCAGGATTATAATAATTTGCATAAGGATTATTGGGTCTATTATTAATAGAATTTATAGTTTCATAATGAGATTGGGATTCTATAAGTTGTCCAGGTGAGTTTTCTTCTAATATAGTTGGAGAGTAATTCATTCCAAAATGATCTAATTTTTTAGATATAGCAGCAATTTGCGAAGCTAACATAGATATTGCATCATTTTCATGAATATTGGCTATCTTTTTCGGATTCATTCTATCAGCAGGCCATTGAAAATTATTGGTAGCCATTTCTTCGATTAGTGCATATGCTTCATCAAATGGTTTTGACATTAATGATCCTCCACAGTAGATAGCATCGATGATTGATCTAAGAGATCCTACTAATCCATTATAGAAAGTTTGAATAATTAACCAATCTTGTAACACATGATGTGGGCATTTCCTAAGAAGTTCTTTAAATCTTTCCCAAGCTTCATATGTTGACTCTCCATCAAACTGACTAAAAGAAGTTATATCATTTCTAAGCTTAGCAGTTTTAGATGGTGGAAAATATTTGGATAGAAATTTTTGTGATAATTCTCTCCAAGTTTTAATAGATCCAAGTGCTAATGAATTTAACCATATTTTAGCCTTATGCCTTAAAGAAAAAGGAAAAAGTCTAAGTCTAATAGCATCGTTAGATACTCCTTCATATTTGAAAGTAGCACATAGTTCTAAAAAACTAGCAAGATGTAAATTAGGATCTTCGATAGAGTGAACCACTAAATTGATTGTTTTGTACCATTTGGATAATTGCAGTGTTTCGGTTCAAATGAGTTAGCAAACTACATCGTGGTTTTGAATAGTTAAATGAATTTCATCTAATGTAGGGTTGGCATAATCTCTTAATGGTCTCTGTTGATTGATATTTTCATTTTCAGGAATATTCGCCATTTGTGTTAAATTTATAATTTCTTTTTTTGTTTTATAATTCTTTTAATTGTACGCTCTAATTTAGAATCGTAAGGTATTAAATTTTCATTTCCAAATTTACGCATACAATTTTGCAAAATAAATTTTAAAATAGTCCGTTACTCTAGTAAATAATTTCTTTACCGTCCCCGG
This sequence comes from Papilionanthe hookeriana x Papilionanthe teres, assembly GCA_022702705.1. Taxonomy (NCBI): domain Eukaryota; kingdom Viridiplantae; phylum Streptophyta; class Magnoliopsida; order Asparagales; family Orchidaceae; genus Papilionanthe; species Papilionanthe hookeriana x Papilionanthe teres. The sequence continues at coordinate 56,043,809 of CM040425.1, forward strand.
CAATGGCGCCAAAAACTTGACCCACTTTTTATATTTGCAAAAATAGTAACGGCACCAAAAACTTGATCCCGCTTTAATATATATAATTAATTTTCTGATGGAATGTATAATGTGGATTCTACGCAAGTATACGTATCGTATCAAGTAATACAGGGCTCTAGTGGAGTCCTGGATATTGATCCATCCCACAGGGAAGTTTAACTAAATTTGTAACAGCTAAATTTAAAAGTTTTTACTTACTAATAAAGTATACGGAAATTTAGAATATTTAACTAAAGCAAACTAAAGTAAACTAATGCTTAAAAATAAAGTTGATTTAAAGATTTCAGAAAAAGGTATCCTTCTCCTTGTTTTTAGAAAATTAAGTGAATGATGAATTCAAACAGATTTTTTTATTGTATTGTGACAAATAGGAGCATTCCTATTCTTTACCCTTTGGTCCAGGTGCAAAGAACATTGACTAATCCTATTTTTTATTACTGAATCATGGCTAGTCGGGAAGATACTTGCTGCCACTTCGAGCTCCCACATTCCCCTCACTCGAGGGCTAACATCTACACTTCAGCTCTCAATCAATAGGACCGAATTGAATATTTTAGTCTGTCACACTAAAATGTCCAATTCTACGCCCGATAAATAATATTTCCCTATTTATTTGCACCCTCCTTCCAAGGCTTTTGACTTCCCTGAATATTGGATGTAATCTTTACTATAGTTGATAATTCAACATATTTTAACAAATCAATGGGAGTAAAAATTATCACAATTTATTTTAATATTTTAGGCATTTCTATTTAATTTCATCAATTCACATAATTTCATAAACAAGGAGAAAGACTAAGAAAACTACTAAGAATGCATGGGAATTAAATAAACAATGGATTTCATTTAAAGTTAACAACAAAAAACAATGATACTTATCTCAATTTCCTCCCCAAGCAGACTCCTTAAAGTTCCTTTGACTTTTCCTTCTAGTACAACACACTTCTTAACTCACTACTTACTAAACTTTAACTTAGACTCAAAAGCTCACTAATAGAATACTCTAAGACTCCTAGAATAGACACCAAATAGACACACAATATACTAAAATTCGTCCTCTATTTATAGAGGTAGATAAAGGTCTAAGGGGTACTTAAGCACCTCTTCAAAAAGCGTTCGTAGTTCAATGTATCTGGTATTTTGACATATCTCACCGTCGGCGTGAAACGACCTCGCCGTCGGCGGGCTTCTAGAAGGTCTCCAAACCGCGCGATCTCACCGTCGGCGGGCTCAGGTTCGCTATCGGTGAAGTAGTTATAAATCCTTCAAAAATTCTCCTTCTGCTCTCGCCGTCGGCGGGCTCGATCTCGTCGTCGGCGGGCTCGATCTCACTGTCGGCGGCTTAGTTCATTTTGCATGAATTTCTTCCTTTTTTATCCAAATTCGCTCCATTTCATGCTTTTTGCTTTTATCACTTATAAATCTTCATTCCTGCAATAAAATAAAGAAAATACCTTTCTTTAAAGTACAATTTCATCAAAAATAGGAATGAATTTCTTAACATATTTTTCTGTGATCTTCAGACGACTCATAATGTGGAATATAATGCGTGCTGATTGTATTCCGGACAGTTGCATTATGAATATATATGAGGAGGGCGATTGTATACCACCTCATATTGACAGTCGGGGTTTTGAAAGACCATTTTGCACTCTTTCCCTTATTTACAGATATTATATTCTGTTTGGAAGAGAAATACAGATTGTGGGCCCTAGAGAATTTCATGGATCTTATTAAATTCTCTTACCACGGGGATCAGTTTTAGTCCTAAAAGACAATGGAGCTGATGTCTCAAAACACTGCATACCAAGTGTGAGTCAACAGCGCATATCGATAACACTAAGGAGAATGTGCCCTGAAAAACGTCCCGATGGATATAGACCAGTACCAGAACTGGAGGATCTACAACCCTTGGAACTGCCATGACCCCATGAAGGTTTAAACACCTAACACATATTCTATGAACAGTGTCTCGGAGTGTTAGATATTTTGTGGTAGGTCTAGCAGTATTTGAGAACTTTGACATAGTAGTTTGCAGTGTGTATGCATGTATTGTGTAATACATAATGTACCCTGAACTTTTGACATCTATGTGCATTATTAGAAGTGGAATGAAATCTTATGAGATATTTCCAAACTGATGCATCGTCAAGTCCAAAAATGCCAAAATGAACTAAAATGACATGATGAATAACTTGTGATAACTAAAATGAGAATTATCATTCGACCTACATAGGTCAAATCCTCAGCGGATATCCCCAGCAAATATCTTAGTGAGTTCGCCACTCTCTCTGGTTATTAGATGTAAGCCCTTTCCTGACACGGAAATCATGGCATTCTTTTAACTAAATATCGACATTCACATTTTGAGAAATGGAAAATGACATTCATTTTCTCTTTATAGTTATTGGATGTAAGTCCTTTCCTGACACGGAAATCATTGCTTTCCTCTAACTAAAATCGACATTGACATTTTGAGAAATGGAAAATAACATTCATTTTCTCTCTTTAGTTATTGGATGTAATCCCTTTCCTGACACGGAAATCATGGCTTTCCTTTAACCAAATCTTGACATTAACATTTTGAGAAATGGAAAATGACATTTATTTTCTCTTTCCGATTATTGGATGTAAGTCCTTTCCTGACACGAAAAATCATGGCTTTCCTTTAACTAAATCTTGACATTGACATTTTGAGAAATGGAAAATGACATTCCATTTTCTCTTCCCGGTTATTGGATATAAGTCTTTTCCTGACACAGAAATCATGGCTTTCCTTTAACCAAATCTTGACATTGACATTTTGAGAAATGGAAAATGATATCCATTTTCTCTTTCCGATTATCGGATGTAAGTCCTTTCCTGACACGGAAATCATGGCTTTCCTTTAACCAAATCTTGATATTGACATTTTGAGAAAATTGAATATGACATCGATTTTCTCTTTCCGGTTATTGGATGTAAGCCCTTTCCTGACACAGAAATTACGACATTCCTTTAACTAAATATTGACATTGACATTTCGAGAATTGGAATATGACATCCATTTTCTCTCTCTGGTTATTAGATGTAAGCCCTTTCCTGACACGGAAATCACGACATTCTTTTAACCAAATATCGATATCGACATTCACATTTTGAGAAATGGAAAATGACATCCATTTTTTCTTTCTAGTTGTTGGATGTAAGTCCTTTCCTGACACGAAAATCATGGCTTTCCTCTAACTAAAATTGACATTGACATTTTGAGAAATGAAAAATGACATCCATTTTCTCTCTTTAGTTATTGGATGTAAGCCCTTTCCTGACACGGAAATCATGGCTTCCTTCAACCAAATCTTGACATTAACATTTTGAGAAATGGAAAATGACATCCATTTTCTTTTTCCGGTTATTGGATGTAAGTCCTTTCCTGAAATGGAAATCATGGCTTTCCTTTAACCAAATCTCAACATTGACATTTTGAGAAATGGAAAATGACATCCATTTTCTCTTCCCATTATTGGATGTAAGTCCTTTCCTGACACGGAAATCATGGCTTTCCTTTAACCAAATCTTGACATTGACATTTTGAGAAATAGAAAATGACATCACTTTTCTCTTTCTAGTTATTGGATGTAAGTCCTTTCCTGACACGGAAATCATGGCTTTCCTTTAACCAAATCTTGATATTGAGATTTTGAGAAATGGAAAATGACATCCATTTTCTCTTTCTGATTATTGGATGTAAATCCTTTCTTGACACGGAAATCATGGTTTTTCTTTAACCAAATTTTGACATTGACATTTTGAGAAATGGAATATGACATCCATTTTCTCTCTGGGTATTGGATGTAAATCCTTTCTTGACACGGAAATCATGGTTTTCCTCTAACCAAATCTTGACATTAACATTTTGAGAAAATGGAATATGACATCCATTTTCTCTTTCCGGTTATTGGATGTAAGCCCTTTCCTGACACGGAAATTACGGCAATCCCTCAACTAAATATTGACATTGACATTTCGGGAAATGGAATATGACATCCATTTTTTCTCTCCGGTTATTGGATGTAAATCCTTTTCCTGACACGGAAATCACGGTTTTCCTTTAACCAAATATCAATTTTGACATTTTGAGAAATGAAATATGACATGCATTTTCTCTCTCATTAAATCCCTTTCCAGATACGAAAAGGACATTCCTTCTCAGAACAGACATATGAGACATCTGACATTCTCTGAGAGCAGTATAACACCCACTCTTTTCCTAATTATCATGAAACATTTCATCATATGTGCAGAATACTTATGCAGTATTCCACACATATTGGGGGGCCCTTTTGTTGACCTCATTTTTACAATAGGTCAATATTTTCACTTAAAATGACAACTTCGGTCAAAATGATCAATCCAGACCCAATGATTAACCCTGTTGACCCCACAGGTCAACCTTTTTATCCAAAATGATAATTTTGGTCAAAATGGTCAATCCAAACCCAATGACCAACCCTGTTGACCCCACAGGTCAACCTTTTTATCCAAAATGATAATTTTGGTCAAAATGGTCACTCCAGACCCAATGACCAACCCTATTGACCCCACAGGTCAACCTTTTTACCTGAAATGACAACTTTTGTTAAAATGGTCAATCCTGACCCAATGACAAACCCCGTTGACCCCATAGGTCAACCTTTTTAACTAAAATGACAATTTTGGTCAAAATGGTCAATCCAGACCCTATGATCAACCCTGTTGACCCCATAGATCACATTTTTATCCAAAATGACAATTTTGGTCAAAATGGTCAATCCTAACCCAATGACCAACCCTGCTAATCCCATAGGTCAACCTTTTTACCCAAAATGACAATTTTGGTCAAAATGGTCAATCCAGACCCAATGACCAACCCTGTTGACCCCACAGGTCAACCTTTTTACCCAAAATGATAATTTTGGTCAAAATGGTCAATCTATACCCTATGACCAAACCTGTTGACCCCATAAGACAACCTTTTGACCTAAAACAATAATTTTGCTCAAAAAGTCCAATCCAAATCCAATCACCAGCCTTATTGACCCAATGGGTCAACACATGACCTAAAAGGTCAATTTTGGTTAAAATGATCAATTTTCATCAAATAACCAATGACATGTTTAAGACCTCACAATGATAAAAATTAATCAAATTAATTTTAAAAATTATTTTGATTAATTAAATTGACTAATAATTTAATTTTCAATATTTTAATTAATCAAATAACATGATTAATTAAAATAAAAATTAAATTAAAAGTCATAAAATGACAAAATTAATCAAATAATTGATCTCAAAATTATTTTGATTAATTAATTGGCTAATGAATTAATTTTCAAATTTTAATTAATAACATAATTAATTAAATTCAAAAGCCATAAAATCTCAAAATCCACAAATTGATTAAAAATAATGGAATTAATCAAATAATTAATTCCAAAATTATTTATAATTAATTAATTGACCAATAATTTAATTTTTATGTTTTAATTAATGACACAATTAATTAAAGTGAAATTTAAATTGAAAAGTCACGAAAAGAGACAAAAATCAATTTTAATGGCATGGATATTAATCAAATAATTAATTTAGAATTATTTCCAATTAATTATTGATTAATAAAATAATTTCCAATATTTAATTAATGACATAATTAATTAAATATGGAAATTAAAATGAAGAGGGCATTAAATGGAATTTTTAAAACTTATGACATATGGTTTTCTAAAAATTCTAAAACTCTTTTATGACATCACACATGACATATGGATTAGACACAACCCATATGACTCATTAAAGAGAAAACAATCCATGAATCACTCACATTTAACCATGGTAAAGGGCCATCATGACATGAAAAATGAGGTGGCAAAACCATGGTAATTTATTGTGTGAGGTGTCTTGCCATGGTGAGGTTAGTTTAGCCACCTCCCTAGCCACCTAATAGTGAGGAGACAAAGCTTTAACCATCCTTCATACCATGGTTAAGCTCATCATAACATTTCATGAAAAATATTAAGAGAGGGGCTAATGTGTCACCACCTCATGAAATGATAAATGAGGTGTTGCAAGGAGAGGGTCTCAACCATTTGAGTCACCATGAACCTCCCACTTAGCCAATGGAATGGAAACAAAGAGGTTAAAATCCATCATGACAAAATTTAAGCCAAAATTGCCATGAAATGTGCACTTGCTTAAGTGGCAAAATTCTCATGGAGGAAGAAGAGGTGAAGCTTCGTTTACATGGGGGAGGTTGTACTCTACAGCTCTAACCATACTATGATCAAATCCAAGCTAACCAAGGTTAATCCATAGTCTTTCATAGCTATAAATACCCCCCTTGGCCGAAAATACCAAGAGGAGAGAATGATCCCACAAAAACCTATAGGCTACCCAAATCTCTTGGCTCCTAACACAAAAAATCTTCCTGGGGACCTCAGCAACCTATTCTAATCAAACCCAAGCCATAGGGTTAGCCAAATCAAGCCAATTTAGCCAATATCCAAAATCAGCCCAAACTAGCCATTTTGCCAAAATTGCTATCCAAGGCTAGCTACAAAACCAAATTGAAGTGACAGGGATCTTCTTTGGGAGTCCAACAAGCTGACCATCAAGCCTGATCAAGCTCGACAAACTTGTGGCTAAGGTATGGATTTATTTTCTCCAAAATATTTCATATATTCGAAATATCATGGGTTAAACTATCCCAGAAATGTATCATCACCGTGTAGATACATTCTCTACGTTCAGATGATTCCATAGGTTCAAAAATCACTCAATTTCGTTGAGAAATGAGTGAGATATTGAACTTTGAAGTTTAACGGTTCGAAAATTTTCGAATTAAATGGGGAATTATCTCCGCCGTCCGTTCCCGTGTTTTAGAATGGACGGCACTGATTTAAGCCAACTGTGTTTGTTGTTCCACGCCAAACACGGGATCATCCTGCCCATTCGACGAATACAAGGACGCGTGGCGCGTCCTAGTTTTTCTGGGTTAAATTAATTCAGAAAAAAACCTTAAAAACTTAAAAATGCCATATCTTTTGATCCAGAGGTCATAAAAATAAAATAAAAATATCTCTGGAAAGCTCTTGAATAGAAGAAAATTATAAGACCAAAATTATTATTTTATTCTTAGTATTTAATTTTTAATTAATTAAATACTCTATGGAGTATTTTAATTATTAAAAATTATTTAGAAGTTAGAAAAATATGAAATTTTTAGGGAATGACCTTTAAGTCCTTAGACACATCTTCTGATTTTTCTAAGGCTAGGATAACTCTCTAGGATGTGATTTCCTAATTTACATGATATTTTGTAATTATTTTCAAAAATAATTATAAAATTAGGAAAATTGGAAAATTTAAATGCAAAATGATTGAGAACCTTAGGATAATAGACAACAATCCTAAAACAACAATTCTCAAGTCATAAAATCAATTTAAAAGAAATTTGAAATAAGGTTAAGATTTATTAATTTTAAAATTTATAATACAAAACCTCCTCTTCACATATTTAATCCATCTCATCATGGATTAAGCAAGTGATGAATCCAAACTCAAATGAACTCAAATCAAACAATAATTAGGTTTAAAGACAACTTAAACCTAGTTAAATCATTAAACCTTAGGGTTTAAGACAAAAAATCAAACCTTTTAATTAAGTTTAAGGACATATTAAACTTAATTAATCAAAATCAAACATTTTAATTAAGTTTAAGGACATATTAAACTTAATTAATCAAAATCAAAATCTTTAATTATGTTTAAGGACATATTAAACTTAATTAACCCATTAAACCTTAGAATTTAATTCAAAATCACCCTTTAATTAAGTTTAAGGACATATTAAACTTAATTAATCTAAATCAAACTTTTTAATTAAGTTTAAGGACATATTAAACTTAATTATCAAAAATCAAACCTTTAATTAAGTTTAAGGACATATTAAACTTAATTAATCAAAAAGAAAACCCTTTAATTAAGTTTAAGGACATATTAGACTTAATTAATCAAAATCAAAACCTTTAATTAAGTTTAAGGACATATTAAACTTAATTAATCAAAAACAAAAGCTTTTAATTAAGTTTAAGGACATATTAAAATTAATTAACCAAAATCAAACCTTTAATTAAGTTTAAGGACTATTAAACTTAATTAATCATAATCAAACCTTTTAATTAAGTTTAAGGACATATTAAACATAATTAACCAAAATCAAACCTTTAATTATGTTTAAGGACATATTAAACTTAATTAATCAAAATCAAACCATTTAATTAAGTTTAAGGACATATTAAACTTAATTAACCAAAATCAAAATCTTTAATTAAGTTTAAGGACATATTAAACTTAATTAATAAAAAAACCTTTTAATTAAGTTTAAAAACATATTAAACTTAATTAACCAAAATCAAACCTTTTAATTAAGTTTAAGGACATATTAAACTTAATTAATCAAAATCAAACCTTTTAATTAAGTTTAAAGACATATTAGACTTAATTAATCAAAATAAAAACCCTATAATTAAGTTTAAGGACATATTAAACTTAATTAATAAAAACCAAACCCTTTAATTAAGTTTAAGGACATATTAAACTTAATTAACTCATTGAACCATAGGGTTTAATTCAAAATCTAATCTTTAATTAAGTTTAAGGACATATTAAACTTAATTAACCCATTAAACCTTAACTAAATTAGGTTTAATACAAAACAATACCTTTAATTAAGTTTAAGGACATATTAAACTTAATTAACCTCCTTACACATTAGGTTTAAGACTAACATAAACCCTAATTAGGTCTAGCCCATTAGACCTAATTAAACCATTAAACCTTAACTATTTAAGGTTTAATCAAACCTAAACCCTAATTAGGTTTAACCCATTAGACCTAGTTAAACCATTAAACCTTAACTAACTAAGGTTTAATCAAACCTAAACCCTAATTAGGTCTAACCCATTAGACTTAGTTTAACCATTAAACCCTAACTAACTAAGACTTAATCAAACCTAAACCCTAATTAGGTCTAACCCATTAGACCTAATTAAACCATTAAAACCTTAACTAACTAAGGTTTAATCAAACCTAAACCCTAATTAGGTTTAACCCATTAGACCTAATTAAACCATTAAACCTTAATTAACTAAGATTTAATCAAACCTAAACCATAATTAGGTCTAACCCATTAGACCTAGTTAAAACATTAAACCTTAACTAACTAAGGTTTAATTAAACATAAACCCTAATTAGGTTAACTTAGGTTCAACACAATATGAACCCAAGTTCAACTTTAACTTAAGTTCAACCCACATTGAACTTAAGTCAACCGTAAGTCTAGATTCAACCTAACTTGAACCTAACTTAAATCAAACTCAAATCTTAACTTGAGTTCAACCCATATTGAACTTAAGTTAACCTTAAGTCTAGGTTCAACCTAACTTAATTCAAACCCAAATCCGACATAAACCTTAATTAAGTCTATCACATTAGACTTAATTAAATCATTAAACCTTAATCAACTAAGGTTTAAATAAACACAAACCATGATTAAGTCTAATTCACTAAGACTTAATATCTAAACAAATCTCGGTTAAATCAAATTAGACTTAATTAAAACTTAAGTCTTACCTAAAAAGGACTTAGATGGTTTGCAATTTTAATTAAGTCTAATTTATTAGACTTAATTAACCTTTAAGTCTTATTTAAACAAGGCTTAAAACTTAATTAGGTCTATTCTGATTAAATCAAACCTTTAATTTAAGTTCAAACAGACATGAACTCAAGTTAATTAGATTCAATCAAGTTAATTCAACTTAGGTTCAACCAGACATGAACCCAAGTTAATTCAATCAATATTGAATCTAACTTCCAACCTTTTAACTTAAGTTCAGACAGACATGAACTCAAGTTAATTAGATTCAATCAACATTGAATTCAACTTAGGTTCAACCAGACATGAACCCAAGTTAATTCAATCCATATTGAATCTAACTTTAAACCTTTTAAATTAAGTTCAAACAAACATCAACTCAAGTTAATTAGATTCAATCAACATTGAATTCAACTTAGGTTCAACCAGACATGAACCCAAGTTAATACGATCCATATTGAATCTAACTTTAAATCTTTTAACTTAAGTTTAAACAGACATGAACTCAAGTTAATTAGATTCAATCAACATTGAATTCAACTTAGGTTCAACCAGACATGAACCCAAGTTAATTCGATCCATATTGAATCTAAATTTAAACCTTTTAACTTAAGTTCAAACGAACATGAACTCAAGCTAAATAGATTCAATCAATATTGAAATTAACTTAGATTCAACCAGACATGAACTCAAGTTAATTCAATCTATATTGAATCTAACTTTAAACTTTTAACTTTAAGTTCAAACAGACATGAACTCAATTTAATCTAATCCAACTATTAACTTAAGCTCAAACAGACCAAAACTCAAGTTAATCTAATCCAACTATTAACTTAAACAGACATTAACTCAAGTTAATTCAACTTAAGTGCAGACAGACATGAACTTAAGATTTAAGTTTAAACTTAAGTCAGGACATAAATTCGACATTTCAAACAAAAATCAACATAACCGACATAAATTCAACATTTCTGACCCACAAATTTATATTATGATATTTTAATTTGATTGCAACGGCGCCAAAAACTTGACCCCGCTATATTATATGTATAGAATTTGTAATTGTTTATGTTGTGGATGCTACGCAAGTATACGTATCGTATCAAGTAATACAGTGCTATAGTGGAGTCCTGGTTATCGATCCCACAGGGAAAGAGAAAATTAAATAACAGCTAATTTTAAAAATAATAATAATAAAAATAATAATAATGGTATACGAAAATTTGGAATTCTGAATTTAAGCGCAATAAAGTAAACTAAGTATTTCAATTAGGTAAATTAACTAAGTAGAAAATTAATACGAATTGAAGTGCAGGAAATTAAACTAATTGCTAAATAAGTCTTAACTATTCGAAAAAGTATCTTTCCCTTGTTTAGAAATTTAAGTGATTGATGAATTTAAATAGATAATTTTAAGGTATTGTGACAAATAGGAGCATTCTTATTATTTACCCTTTGGTCCAGGTGTAAAGAATATTGACTAATCCTATGTTTGATTACCGAATCGCGGCTAGGTCGGGAGGATACCGACCGCCACTTCGCAGCTCCCACGTTCCCTCGCCCGAGGGCTAACATCTACACTTCAGCTCTCAAACAATAGGACCGAATTGAATATTTTAGTCCGTCACACTAAAATGCTCAATTCTACGCCCAGTGATATTATTTCCCTATTTATTTGCACCCTCCTTCCAAGGCTTTTGAATTCCCCGAATATCAGATGTAATTTTTACTATAGTTGATAATCAACATATTTTAACAAATCAAATGGCCAATTTGAAAGTAAATTAAGTTTTAAGTAAAAATTATCACAATTTATTAATATATAAAAATACTTCTATTTTAAGTTCATCAAGTCACTTAATTTCATAACGTGGAGAAAGACTAATAAACTACTCGTAATGCATGTTGACTAAACTAAGCATGGATTTCATTTAAAGTTAAAAACAATAAATACAAATACTTATCTTAATTTATCTCAAAGCGTACTCCTAATAGCCTCCTTCGACTCTTCCTTCCAAGATCTGACAAGACTTACTAAAAACTCACTAACTCACTAACTACTCACTAAAGACTCAAAATAACTCACTTATAACTCTCAAAGACACACAAAAACTGTACTTAACACACTTAGAACACACACACACCTAATTTCGGCTTCTATATATAGAGGTGAGCAAAGGACCAAGAGGTGTGTAAGCATCCCTTCAAAAAGTGCCCAGGTTCAATGTATCTGCACCATTTGAACTAGCTCGCCGTCGGTGACGAACTACCTCGCTGTCGGCGAGGCTTCTGAAGATCTTCAAACCGCTCTAGCTCGCTCTCGGCGGGCTCGGGCTCGTCGTCAGCCGAGACAGTTTATAAATCCTTCAGAATTTTCTTCTCGTAACCTCGCCGTCGGCGGGCTCGATCTCGCCGTCGGCGACTTAACAGAAATTGCATTGTTTTCTTCCTTTTTGCTCCAAATCCGCTCCTTTTTATGATTTTTGCTTTTATCACCTAAATTCTTCATTCCTGCAATAAAATAAAGAAAATACCCTTCTTTAAAGTGCAATTTCATCAAAAATAAGTATGAATTTCTTAATAAATTTTTCAGTGATCAATTTCAAACCAAAATCAAATTTGACATTTCAATCCAAAATCAAATTCGACATTTCAAACTAAAATCGACATAAATTTGACATTCCAAACATTCCATCGACAAAATAGACATAAATCTGACATTTGAAAAATAATCAACATAAATTTGACATTTCAAACAAGATTTGACATAATCGACATAAATTTGATATTGCAAACCTAAATCGACATAATTGACATAAATTTGACATTTCAAACAAAAGTTGGCATAAAATTGGCATTTCAAATGCAAATTTGACAAACACTGATATCAATCCAAATATTTCAAACGACATTAACTGACATTCAGGATATGTTAAATCAAAACATCCTACAAAATTATGAGACAATGAATGTGACACTATTTCTGACAATGTTTTCTTTGCAGGATGAAGACAAATTTCGTTTAGATTTCCTTTGCATGTTATAGGGTGTGCTAACTTTGTTTTGTAGGACGACATTATGGACAAACAATGACAAAACCAAAACTTTTAGCTTAGCCACAAACCTAAAACTTTCAACAAAACAACGACATCAACAATAATGATAAAACCAAAAAACAAAACAACATTACATGAAAACGACATTTGGGATTGATAATGGGTGCATCTTTCCCTAAAAACAAAAAAATTTCCAGAAGATTAGTGATCAACATTAATCAGAAGTTTTCTTAGACAATTATAAATTGTCTAAGATGTAATTAACTATAGAAACTTGCTTCTATAGGAGAATTATAGAACCCATGACAGAATCTCTGGTTGACACTTCACGATCTTCTTTATCTAGAAACTCTAGGATATGGCATTCTAGGATCTTATTTATAAGGATTATCACAAAACATCTTCTTTTTCTCTGTTTTATATTAGCCCTAAATTTCTTGATTCCTTTATAGGATTCGTAGAAATAAGATTAGGTCAATATCAAAACAGAGTGGCGACTCTATGACATTCACATGAGAATTGACGGCGACGACATCCAAGCGACCCGACTATGCTCGCCATCATTTATATCTCTCGGAAGAGGGTAAAGAATAGAAATGCTCCTATCTGGCACAATACTATTGCATCACTGATATATTTCACTAAATCATCACATTATTATTGGAAAAGAGAAGGTTTCTTTCTTAAATTTGAACTTTTGTTATAAATTTAGTCTTGTGTTAGTTAACTGTGTTAGGAAGTTAGAACATACTTTGGTAGAATTAGTAACTACAATTGTTTATTAATCATTTTATTATTAGTAATTACTGTAATTGTGTTGTGATTCGTGTAGTAATTTGTGCTCCATTATAGAATTAAATACCTCCTCGTGGGATCGATAATCAAGATTCCATTAGATCCCTGTATTACTTGAGCGATATGTATATTTGCGTTTAATTGTGTGACTCAATAGAAAACTAAATCAATATATATATATATATATATATATATATATATATATATATATATATATATATATATATAAATCTGAGTTCATAAATTTTAGCAATTTAAAGCGTCGCACCAGGGGGCAAAGAGGGGTGTTCATGGGCTTTCCGGGCTCTTTGGCCCTTTTTATTCCACACAACTTGAAGATTACAAGTGGGAAGAAGGGGAGAGTGCTCTCTACATAAGTGTTGGGAGGGAGGCCTAGGGACTCCTTTACACAGGCTAAGGCTTCTGTATTTATAAGGTGAAAAGGAGGGAATAGGGAGATTAAAATTACACACATGCTTTAAAGAGGGTTGTAAGGGGTACTTCGGAGCTTTCGTTGCATGAATTTGTCATCCTGAAGCTTGTTTGTTTGTGGATTCTTTCAATGTCGGGTGGCAAGCCAAGGGTGGTCGGTCAGCAGATTGTGGCCAACTAAGGTGGCTGGCCACATGCCCCAAGTGCTCCTCATGTGGCCAAGGGTGGTCGGTCGGCAGATTGTGGCCGACTAAGCTGGCTGGCCACATGCCCCGAGTGCTCCTCATGTGGCCGACCCATGGTGGTCAACCAAGTGTTCCTCCTATGGCATACACAAAGTGGTCGGCTCGCTGCTGGTGGCTGATACACCTAAAATATATAATATTTTTATGAACATTTTTATACCTAATTTTGATGATATTGCACTTTAAGGGAATGTATTTTCATATTTTTCATGCATGTATGATTAAAATAAATGATTGCGATGAAAGGAACAAAAAAGTAATCAACTTTAGAGAAAAAATGAAAAGTGTGCAAAATAAGCCTATGGCGGCTAAGTGCCAAGTGTTGGCGCATAGACACGACAGTTACAAGTTACATTAAATCAAATTTGGCGCCATTTTCAAGGGGTGTTTAAAACAACCTTTGTTTTAAACTTCGTTAACTTCTTTTGGGTGACAAATTCAAATGAAGAGATGTATCTTTGATAGATACATTGAATCTGGACATGATTTGAAAATACGCCAAATCACCTTTTGAAGAATTATTAAATGAAGCTTGTAATTAGAAAGAGTTTTTTGGGAGATTTTAGAGAGTCTTTAGAAAGTCCTTCAATTCATTGGATTCTTGTAGAGAGTTTTAGAGGGGAAAGAGTTGGTGTTAAAATCTTCTTCTCACCAATATTTTTTCATCCATTTATCTAGTTTGTATTTGAGTTTAAATTCAGAGTTGGTGTCTACAGAGTTGGGCGACGCACTCTAAGGAGTCATTTAGTGGAAAGCAAAGTTTCAAAGGAACTTCAAGAGTCTTGTGGAGAGGATTTTCAGATAAGTTTTTATCTTTGTTTTTATATTTGGTTTTAAAGTTAGACTTGTTTTGTTTTCACTATGATCTCTACTTTCAAATCAAATTGTGTTTGTGTTTTCTCAATGAGTTTTGAGTAGTTTTTTTTATCTTTTTCCTTTTAAATGATGAGATAAATAAATTATGGATGGAAGTTGTGTGAAGTATAGATGTTTAATGTTGGAAGAAGTTGTGATGATTCAACTAACTTACTTTTCATTTACCTCTTGATTTAGCCAATTGAGATGTTAAAATTTATTATGAAAACATGTAAAAACCAATGAGGTATTGTCTAAATTAACAATTGAAGAGAATCACATGAAATTATATTGGTGAGAATTGTAGTCCATATAGATGAGTGCAAATAAATATGGAGATATACTTTTGATTGTGTATAGAATTAGAGGACTTTAGAGTGATAGGCTAAAGCACCCAATTTTGTTTAATGTTTTAAGTTTTATTATGAGATGTTAGCCCTCAGGTGAAGGGATAAGAGAGAACTCTATAGTGAGAGCTATTATCTTCCCTGCCTAACCCATCTTCAAGATTGCAAAGCATCAGATTAACATATGTTCTTTATAGAACCAAGTAAAGGTAAAGAATATAGCTGCTCCTATTTGGCACAACACATTTAGATACTTCCACAATGAAATTCCATAATTATTCCTAATTCATGAAGAGGAAAAAGATATTTTATTCTCATTTGCTTTCATATCATTTAATAGTCTTGATAATTTTAGTTGTTTACTTTTATTTTTCTTAAAAATTATTAAAAAGAATTTAAACTTTTTATTTATAAAATATAACTTACAAAATCATTTTAAAAAGTAAAAAGTTGTTTTTTTTCTGTCTTTAAATTTTTAGAACATTTCCTTGTGGGTTCGATATCTCGAGGCTTAATCAGAAAGTCATATATTACTTGATAAATGATACGTATAATTAGTAGAATCTCATATTATAAATAATTAAAGTTGATCTCTTATTTGCTTCGAACTTAAATTTTTGGCGTCGTTGTAAAGAAAGAGATATTATTGTTGAGAATAAATATAAAGTGTGATTTCATGTATAAAATATAAGCATAAATATTCAGGGATTAGTGGTCGGTCGACTGGAGCAACTTAGTCAGCCCAATTTTGGTCAGTTGACGGAGCAGGGTGGCCGAACCAATGTTTCTGACCGGTTGGGGGTGGCTGGTGGGTTAGGTGTTTCCCTGTTATCATAGCTCCAACGAAGATAGCTTCGTTGGCTCCTTCAACTTGACAAGGGCGGTGACATTTTCTGGTTATATGTGTGTGTGTGCCTCTAGGCGTGACCTGTTGGTAGAGCAGCCTCTTTGAAGGTCGTAAGTCCCCTCAGGTCACGGGTTCAAATCTCTCTCTAGCTACTTGTCGGTAGTGAGGGTGGTCCTTGAATAGTTAGGCACATGAGAATGGCTGGAGGCTCGTATGATAGCCTCCGACCATTCTTTATATATATATATATATATATATATATATATATATATATATATATATATATATATATATATATATATATATATATATATATATATATATATATATATATCATTTATCAATTATAAATTAAATACTCATGAGAAATAACATAAATAGTTAATCACAATTGGTCAACATTTAGAGAATGCTAATAGATTTGTGACCACAGAAAAATATATTGAGAAATTCATACCAATTTTATATGAAATTGCACTTTAAAGAAAGATATTTTCTTTATTTTATTGCAAGAATGAAGATTTATAAGTACTGAAAGCAAAAAGCATAAAAGAAGCGGATTTAGAGCAAAAAGGACTCAATATGATGAAAAATAAACTGTCCCGCCGACGGCGAGATTTAAGCCGCCGACGGCGAGATTTTCCCGAGTGAATTTTGAATATTTAATAAAGAGCCTGCTGACGGCGAGATCGAGCCCGCCGACAGCGAGATCGGCGCGATTAGCCCATCTTCTAGAAGCCCGCCGACGGCGAGATCGAGCCACCGATGGCGAGACAGTTGAAAAGAGCCAAGATACATTGAATCTGGACGCTTTTGAAGAGGTGCTTAAGTACCCGTTGGAGATTTGACTCCTATAAATAGAGACAAATTTTAGTCATTTTGTGTAAGTTTTGTGTGAGTTAAGTGTCAATTTTGAGTGATTATTAGTGTCATTCTAGAGTCTTTTAAAGTGTTTAAGTGAGTTTAGCATCTTGGTGAGTTTAATTAAGTGTGTTGTACTAGATGGAAGAGTCAAAGGAACTTCAAGGAGTCTGCTTGGGGAGAAGAATTGAGATAAGTATATTTGTTTATTGTTTGTTAACTTTAATGAAATTCATGATTTGTGTTATTTTTCTCATGCATTCTGAGTAGTTTCCTTAGTCTTTCTCCTTGTTATCGAGATTTCTTGAAATGATGAATTAAATTAGTTGTGCCTAAAAATATGAAAATAGAAATTGTGCTAATCTTTTACTTAAATCTTAATTTACTTTCAATCTGGCCAATTGATTTGTTAACAAATGTTGAATTATCAACTATAGTAAAGATTACATTCAAGATTCAGGGAAGTCAAAAGCCTTGGAAGGAGGGTGCAAATAAATAGGGAAATATTAACTATCGGACGTAGAATTAGACATTTTAGTGTGACAGACTAAAATATTCAATTCGGTCTTATTGTTTGGGAGCTGAAGTGTAGATGTTAGCCCTCAGGCGAGGGGAACGTGGGAGCTCTGAAGTGGCAGTCGGTATCCTGCCAGCCTAGCCGCAGATTCAGTAATCAAGCATAAGACTAGTCAATGTTCTTTGCACCTTGACCAAAGGGTAAAGAATAGGAATGCTCCTATTTGGCACAATACAATTAAAAACTCATTTAATTCTTCATTCACTTAACTCTCTCAAACAAGGAGAAAGATACTTTTCTGAAATCTTATATTAAACCTCTAAGCATTAGTTTATTTTAGTCTAAGTGTTCTTAATTTCTGTATACTAGATTAGTAAGTCTACTTTAATTTTTCTTTGAAATTCTCTAACTTCCTTGTGGGAACGATATCTAGAACACTATTAGAGCCCTATATTACTTGATAACGATACGTATACTTGCGTAGTATCCATAATATAAATCGTAAATTCCATAACAAAATCATCAGTATAAATATATTCAGTGTGGGATCAAGTTTTGGGCGTCGTTGTTAATTTTCATATCATAGTTGTAAGTATAAATATCAAAAAGTGGATCAATTTGCTGGCCCTGTTTTGTTATTGAACAATATGTTAGAACCTGGTTCTTACAAAAAGGTGGTTGTTGAAGTTAGAGACTCATGTATACAAGGTATTCTGATGCTGATGGTATTTGATCAACTGAAAATTTGATAGTTTTTTACTATTCATTTCGTACATATTTTTGATGATATTGCACTTTAAAGAAAGTTATTTTTCATGATTTCATGCAGGTAAAATGATTTTAGGCCTTTGGAGCAAAAGGAAACAAAAAGGAGCAAATTTGGAGCAAAAAGAGACAAAATTGCATTTTATTGAACTAGCACCGATCGGCGCTATCACCAGTGCCGGACCGCGCTATTTTATAGAGAGTTGAGACCTATTAGCGAACATCGCCCTATCCTGTGCCAGACCTCGTCCTATCCCGATTTCAAACTAGATTTAATGTATTTGGCCGAATTTTGTAGGGTTGCTTGAGGAAACTCTTGGGAAATCATTTATGGCCAAATTTAAACTACTTAGGAGCCAAATTTAGAAATGGGGGCGAGTTTAGAGTGTAGAGAGAGTTTAAAGAGAGTGTATTTTTATTTTGTTTAGGAAATCTAGGTTTTGTGTTTTCTCTTCTAAGAAGTGTATGAGAAGAGGGAAAGTGAGAGATTTCTTCTTCCTTACTTATCTAAAGAGAGAATTGTGTGTTGTTGTGAAGAAAGAATAGGAGTCAAAGTAATTCCTTGAGATTCGCTTGGGGAAGAGTTTGAGATAATTTTTCTTTTCTTTACTCTATTTGTATGACGTTTTTTTTATATATATAATCTATGTTTAGTCATCTTTTCTTCATGAGTCTTGAGTAGATTTCTATTTCTTCCTCCTTTCATGTGATGTGTTGACGTTGTGATATAGAAATGATGTGCTGATTTATTATGGAGAATTTGTGATGAGCTTTTCACTTCGAACTTCATTTACTTTTAATCTGACCAATTGAATTGTTAAAACTTGTTGGGAAACATATGTTCTGAAAGGATTATGAGTTCCACAACAAAAGTGAAGGTCACATTCAATGTCCATGAATGAGTGACGTAGTTCATAGAGATTGAGTGCAAATAAATAAGGAAATATACTTTGATGAGCGTAGAATTGGAGTTTCAGAGTGACAGGTTGAGATCCTCAATTTGGTCCTATGGTTTGGAAACCAAAGTAAGGTTTAGCCTTCAAGGGAATGGAAGTGGGAGCTCTGGAGTGAGAGCCAGTATCCTCCCAGCCTAACCACGGATTTGGGGACTAAACTTAGGATTAGTCAATGTTCTCATGTGCTTGGAAAAGGGTAAAGAATAGGAATGCTCCTTTTTGGCACAATACATTTTCATCATTGATCTATGTCACAATAATCATCATATTATAATTGGAGAGGAGGAAGACTATTTCTTACAACTAAACTTTGTTATAACTTTAGTCTTGTGTTAGTTTAACTTGCTAGAAGTTTAGAACGTACTTTGGTAGGAGTAGTAACTACAAATGTTTGAATTTATTTTAAGAATTGAACTTACTTGCAATTGTGTTGTGATTCAATAAGTGATTTCTGTGCTACGCCATAAAATTAAAGCCTCCCTGTGGAATCGATATTCAGGACTTCACTAGATCCCTGTATTACTTGAGTGATACATACACTTGTGTTTAATTGTGTGACTCATTATAAAACTAAATCAATATATATATATATATATATATATATATATATATATATCTGAGTTCATAAATTTTAGCAAATTAAAAAAGTCGTACCAGTATTCTTCAGCATCCCATTGGGAAGGATCCTCACAGCATGGATATTATTCCTCATAATCATGTTAATCATTTCTTTTATTGTGGATACTCTAAACTTGGATAAGCAGTTGATTTTGCATTCTGAGAATGTTGTGGAGGATAATATTATTTTTGCCCGCATTGAATTAGAAGAAGGATGGGCTTTTCATAAGTCATCCAAAAAAAGGAAAGTAAGAGGTAATCATGAACTAAATTATCTTAACCCTGAAGCCACTCTTTCTGTTTTTAGGGGCAAGAATGTGCCTTCTCTGAATAAGGCTTTTAATTCGAACACTAAGGCTAATATGGTTACTCATGATGAAGTTTAATACTTTAGTTTGGAATGTGTGTGGCATTGCTAATACTTGTGCTAGTGATCGTTTAAAGAATCTTATTCGTAGTTATAAGTTAAAGTTTCTTGGTTTTTTGGAGCCTTTGGTTGCCAAAGACAACAATGTTAAGTATTTTAGGAATTTTGGTAATTTAATTTTTTTTCCAATATCAATAAGAAAATTTGGTTTTTATGAAGAGATGGTTTGACAATTGATATTCTTATCAACCATCAACAACTTCTTCATATTTGAATTCAATTTAATCAAGTTTCTTTTCTGTTAACTCTTATTTATGCTGGTTGTTCTAAGATAACTCGTCTTGAACTTTGGAATTTGATTACTAGTATTAATCCTTCTCATGAAGCTTGGCTCATGGGAGGAGACTTCAGCATGATCTCTTCTGTTTTGGAGAAGAAAGGAGGTCACTATCCTAATTTACATCTAATTGATGATTTTAATGATATGTTGTTAAATGTTGGTCTTCATGATCTTGGTTATCATGGTAGTCGTTTTACTTGGCATAGAGGTAGTGTCTTTGAAAGGCTTGATAGATATGTGGCTAACCCTAATTAGATTAATATATTTTCTTTACATAGGGTTTATCATATGTCTATTACTTCTTTTGATCATGCTCATATTCTCCTCAAAATTATTAATACTGACACAGTGCATCAGTACTCTTTCAGATTTTACAATATGTGGATGCAGCATCCTTCTTATTCTCAGTTACTATGGATAATTGGAAAGGAGAGAAGAATACTTCTTCTAGTTACAAGCTTTGGATGTTACATAAAAAGCTTGCTAAGACTCTTAAATACTGGAATTGGAATGTTTTTTGGAAATATTCATAAGAATGTTGAGACTCTGGAGGCTGAAGTTAAAAATCTGGAAAATGATTATGCTAATGATAAGATTAATTTGGAGTTATTGATTTAGGGTCAGCAAAGACTGAATGAAGCTATATCCTTGGAAGAGCAATTCTTTGCTAGAAAGCTACTAAAAATAATTTCTTAAATGTGATAGAAATACTAATTTTTTTCATGCTTGTATTAAGACTAGGAAGCAGGTTAACTGGATTACTAAAATTATTAAAGCTGATGGGTTCATTCTTCATACGAATGAAGATATTATCAATGATGGTGTTTCTTATTTCTCTAATGCTTTTAATAATAATGGAGATGATTTAATTCATATCGATCCTATAGTTTATAATGATATTCCTATTATTAATAATAATATGCTTACCTGCATTCCTAGTAATACTGAAATTAAGGAGACCATTGATCTTGTGGAAACTGGCAAGGCTGCCGGACCTAATGGTTTTAATGTGGAATTTTATAAGAATGGTTGGGAGACCATTCAAAAAGATGTCACTAAGACTATTCAAGAATTCTTTAGAGGTAAGAATATTCCTACTTGTTTTAAAACGTTTAATATTGTGTCAATCCCTAAGAAACCTAATGCTACTAGTTGGGATGGTATCAGGCCTATTAGTTTAAATTTTGTGATCTCTAAAATTATTTCTAAGATTTGGGTGAATCGTTTACAGCCTATTGTTAATAATATTGTTAGCTTGAATCAATCTTCTTTTCTTAAGGGTAGGAATATTTGTGACAATCCTCTTTTTGTGCAAGAACTTCTTCTTAACATTGATTTGAAAAGGAGAAGTGGTAATATCCTCTTTAAGATGGATATTCAAAAAGCTTTTGACAATATTAGATGGAAATTCATTATGGACATTCTTAAGGCTATTGGTTTCAATCATACTTTTTGCCAGATTATTAATAATATTGTTAGTGGGAACTTTTACTCTCTTCTTATTAATGGTAGAAAGCATGGCTTTTTCAAGCCTCTAAAGGTCTTAAATAAGGTGATCCTTTATCTCCTTACCTTTTTAATATTTCTCTAGATTATCTTTCTAAATGTTTGAATAATATGTATAATTCTAATCCCTCTTTGAATTATTATCATAAAGGCAATATTCAGATTAGTCAACTTTGTTTGACTGATGATTTAATTATCTTCACTAATGCTAATATGGATTCTATTAGGAAGATTTGTGGATTGATTTGGAGATTTCAAAAGGCTTCTGGATTATGTTTTAATACTTCTAAGTGCTTCTTTTATTGTGTCAAAAAGATTAATGTCTCTAAAAGGCAGTGGATTTCTGATTTTACTGGATGCAACAAAGCTTTGCTTCCTTTATGCTATTTGGGCTTCAATCTTACCAAAGGTAAAACGAGGAGTAATATGTTCTTTAGTCTGATTGATAAAATCAAAAATAGAACTTTTGCATGGGAGAATCGTTTTCTCTCCTTTGGTGGTCGAGTTACTATTATCAAAAGTATTCTTACTTCTTTGCCTTTTTATACTTTACAAATTATGAATATGCCTTGGATTATTATTAAGAATATTGAATATCTTTATAATAAATTCCTTTAGGAAAGTAAATTTCATTCCAACATTCATTGGAGGAGTTGGGATAAACTTTGTAAACTTACTGATTTTGGCGGTTTGGGTTTTCGAAGTTTATATGTTTCTATCAAGATAAACTACATGAAACTTTGGTATAGATTTCGTCAAAATGACTCTTTATGGGCTAATTTTATGCATTCTAAATATTATGGTTCTAAACATCCTATTACCATTTCTTATATAAAGGTTGATTCTTTTGTTTGGAAAGAGATGTTGCTTGTTGCTAAATATGTTGAATCCTTTATATATTGGGATATTGGTAAAGGTGATTGCTCTTTTTTGTTTGATGATTGGTTGGGTTGCGGAGCTTTAAATCTTACTTATGGTGGCCCTGTTGATATTAATATCAAAGTTCATGATATGTGACTTGATAATAATTGGAATATGAGAAAGCTGAATGAAGTTGTGTATCATTCCGCTGCTCATTTTATTTCTGTTGTCTCAATTTCTGCTGATCATTCGGATATCCATAAGATTAAAAGAAATCTGAGTGATTCTTGTGCTAAGAGTTTTGCTAATTCTATTTCTTAATTGCAGGGTATTAATCTTAAATGGATTTGGAATCCTTGGCTTAAGCATTCTATACCCTTTTTTATTTGGAGAGTCTTTAATAACATTGTTCCTACAGATGATATTCTTAAGTTGAAAGGTTTAAGGTTTCCTTCTTGCTGCGATTTATGCAAATCCATGATGAATCTGTTAATCATCTTTTTATTACCTGCTCTTTTACTAAAGATATTTAGAAGCAGTGTATTAATGTGTTAAAGCTTAATTGCCTTAATCTGAATTTTCTAATATCACTACTATTTTTAATGCCTGGAAGGTTTTAGGTTTGGATTTCTTTGCCTCGGTGCCTGCTGTTATCATTTGGTTTATCTAGATTAGTAGGAATAATGCTAGATTCAATAACTTAATTCCCAATGTGACTGCTATTGTTAGAATGATATTTAGGTATATTTTTAAAGATCTTAATTTGCTTATCTCTCATGAGAAGTTATCTAATAGATTGAAAGGTATTCTTATTAATTTAGGAGTTAGTTTTAATGTTAAGAATACTTATTCTGATGTTGTTAAATGGATTAAATCGAGTGTGCCTTTTGTTAAGATTAATATTGACAGTTCTTGGTATGCTAGATATGCTAGTGTTGGAGGTACTGTTAGAGATTTCGAGGGCTCTATTTTAAACTGGTTTACTACTAATGTTGTTCCTTTATCTCATCTTGTTGCTGAAGCAGATGCTATGGTTTTTGGACTTCAATTAGCTAAGAAAATGGGATGGAAATTTATTGAAGTTGAGACTGATTCTCAGATTTTGTGGAAATGCTGCTTGGTGCATTCTGATCCCCATTGGAGTATTACTATTCATGTGAAGAAAATTATGGCTCTTGCTAAACATTTTATTATCAAATGGTCCCACACTAAAAGAGATGGTAACAAGGCTGCTCATTGGGTGACCAAACTTGGTTTACATATTAGAGGTGCTTGGATCTCTAATGTTGTTCCCTGGAATCTGATGCAAATTTCTTTAGCTGATTTGTAATTTTTTGTTGGTGTTGTGTGAGTTGTATTTTTTTTTTTTAGATAATTGTCCTTTAGATTCTTTATTTTTTTGGTGTGTTGAGTCGTAGTGATAGTTTGTGGACTTTTATCCCTTTTCTATATTTTTTATTATTATTATTAACGTTTAAGGAGCCGAATAATACTCTTTCCATAAAAAAAAAACTAAATTAATGAATAAATAAATAATAAACTCAACAACTGTGGAGGCGTGAGATCGATCATATTTTTTTCTAAATCAGATGCCAACTCTCCTTTATAAAGAATCATGGTATTTTCCTTAAAGAACGTAAAAGTATGAGTACCACCTAAAATTCACAATCCATGGGGTGGAACTTTGATTTTTCTCTGAAAAGAAGCTGACTACCCCCATTTAGATGAATCAGATACAAGTTTGAGAGTTTTTTCACTCTAATTTTCTCCTCCAAAGAAGGCAATTATCCTCGTTATCCTCCAAATCAAAATCAATTGTTTTGTTTTTGGGAAAATTTCTTTTTTTAAAATTCCTAATACATAATTGGTTATGTATCTACTTTCTAGCTTCAAGGATTTTTTATGATCAAACTAGTTATAATTTTTTTTTTAGCTACTAATAAATAACCCCCTCAATCATTTACGTGACAGTTTTGTTCAAAATGCTATCATCATATAGGATAGGAAAAATATGAATAACAACTCTATTTAACCTTCATGTTTACTAATTTCACATTTTCTTTTTGCAAGTTAAATATTTCACAAAACTTAATCAAATTCGACGATCCCTATGATCATAGAATATTTGTCATATTTTTTATTATTTTAATACACCAAAATTAAGCGATCATGAGTTTTTTTTTACTTCTCTCAGCAAAATTCTCATTTTGATTATGAACTAGCAAGATTCACAGAACTGCCATTCCTTAAAAATATTGGTGATCCCATAAATAAATCTGTCAACTTGCTAATAATGAAATTTTGGTGATCCCATAATTAACTTTGAAACTTAATTATTAGTAATATTTCTTAATAGAATCAATTACAAAGCATTTCAAATTGTGTTTGCCCCACCACTTTCATCAGAGTGAGGAGGCATGCTGGCCATTAAATGCTATTTGCTCTCCTCATTCATGATTAAGTTCCTGAATTAGTGGAGGCACTGCCAATTTAAATAATTTAAAGCAAACAAAAGTTCACACTAACCTGTTAGCTAGCCTTGATTTTATATGGGACTATTTGCCCCTCATTTATGGTGACAACCGTACACTTTAAAAAAAGTTAAATGATAAGTAATCAATAATAACTTGTTTAATTTGAACATATTACTTTAAGGTGCTGTTTTGTTCCTGCATTTATATTTTAAAGTAAGCCAGATGCTGAACCTTTCAAAACTTTCACCATGTATTTTAAAATTGGCATATTCAATATTCATTAGGTTTAAACGATTTGCAAGTTTATGAGGCTTGTCACTTGTTGTAGTCAATTGAGTGGGCCTGTTGGTTGTCGCGCCACCAATGAACATTGATGGTATAGGTCGGAGATATTTTATATTGAGTTCATTCTTCTTCAAATCCGACACAAAAATGTTTATTTATTTTCGAGTTAAATAACTTCAAAATATTTCAAATACTCTTCAATCATATTGTTCTTACACTTGCACTCGTAATAAAATAATCATTTCATTGTGTTCTTATTTGCAGGTCCCGTGTTCAATCAATGCTCATGGTATTTTTAAAATAATGAATCTTGATTTGTCCATAAATCACATCTTAAGAGAATATAAGGTAAGAGAGAAAAGGGAGGGAGAGAGAAGCACGCACTAGTTTGGCTACTGAGGTCTTCCCATCAAAATACTCTTTATACATAAATTTGCTTCTCACTTTATTAATGAAATGATCTCTTTATTTCTAAGGAAAAGAATATGAGGAGGGATAATACATTTATAACTATTATTTAATGAATGTTTTGCATGGTGTCTTTGCTATTATACAAGTAGTAGTCTATCACTCGGCTGCTCTCTAGTTCAGTTAGCTATGATAGCTTTGGATCAGCATGACTTCTTCAATCGGCTCACGATGAATTTGGATACCTTTGTCTTGTTTCAGGCTGTTCAATTAGATTTGTATCTTTTTATTATTTTTCACTTGCGCATTTTTTATGTGTGCCTTACTTTTTTCTAAGGAACATTAATTAATTCTGACATTTTTTATTTATTATTATTTATTGGATCATTCCTTGCGGTTAAGACCAGATGCTCAATACTGCTTGGCATTGCTACGGTAACAGTTTTATTTATTTATATATATTAAGCCTTTAAAATATTTGAGCAAGTCATCTTAATTTGTCGATTGGAAAATTAGCCTCTTAAGACTTATCTGTATTTGCAACTAAATTCGCGACATTATAATCTATATATTTTTATTATTTTATATGCATTAATCTTTGGTTCTTAGGATCTTTTTGGGACAGTTGCATCTTATTGAAAAATCTGCTGATAAGCTGATTAAAAATAAACTACTCAGGTGCGGTGGCTATTTGAAAAAGTCAGACCTCAGTCAAAAGCTGCCACCGCATCAAGATAGGTGCAGTGTAAAAACATTATTTTCTGTGTTTTGAAAACACATAAGCTGGCAAAACGCAGTTTACCTAAATAGATCTGGTGTGTTTTTAAAACGCCACAACATCAAATAAGCTGTCCCAAAGTGACTCTTAATCTTTTTCATAAACAAGTTGGCCTGACCATTCCTCGAATTTCTCTAGAGCTTAATTTTCCTCCACGCATCCTTTTAGAGAAAAATAACATTTAACCATTATGCTGAAAAAATATTAAATTGTGTGACTTTTACGTACATATCACTCATTTCTATATATTTACATATCTAATGACTAAAATCTTATGTTTGCATACACCGCCTAAATCTTTAGTATCAATATATCACATCAAAAAATACTATCATTTTAACTTTTAAAAATAAAATAATATATGTATGTAAAAATTAAAGTTTAGGTGTAGAATATGTAAGTACATAAGAATTGAGTGATATGCACAAAAAATTTTCCTGAATATTATTTTTTCTATCTAATGTATTTTAATGATAACCATCTAATATAAAAAAGAAAAACAATAATTTTTATTTGAAAGATTTTCCTATATATATATATATATATATATATATATATATATATATATATATATATATATATATATATATATATATATATATATATATATATATATATATAGAGTTAAAGGAGACTTGGCTCCTACGCGTTTCATAAAAAGAAAAAAATACAGCCCGGGAAAGAGATCCTATCTACACACAAAACCATACAACTCACGCAAAAAAGAGTAATATAAGGACCTCTTACCACAAAAGAAAAAAATACAATCCACACTCACACACACGACACGACAAAAACTAAGAAACAAAACAAATTAAGCACAATCAGATAATAAAATCCCCATTAAAGCATGAGGAATATAAGTAGAAATAAGAGGAGAGTTCAGCTGTAAACCACATTTAGCAATCCAGTGAGCAGTCTTATTTCCATCCCTCTTAACATGCAACCAATGAATAGTGAAGTGTGAAGCCAACCAAAAAATGCGCTTCATAATTACATTGAGCGTCCAATGATGAGGAATCTGTAAAGTACAGTACTTCCATAACAATAAAGAGTCAGTTTCAATAACAATAAAATTCCATCCACAGGTAAGAGCCATATACAAACCAAAAACCACTGCTTCTGCTTCAGCAATTAAAGGAGAAGAAGAAAGAGTTTTAGAAGCAAACCAGTAAAGGGGACGCCCAAAGCATCACGAAAAATGCCCCCAACACTAGCATTCGTAGGCAGCCAACAACCATCACAGTTGAGCTTAATAAAAGGGGGAGCAGGTTTAGTCCAGTTAACAGAATCAGTAACATTCAGGGTGCTGCTAGTAGCAGTAATAGGAATATTAAACAATCTCAATAAACCATAAAGCTTACCGCAGCCTAATTTAGTACCCTGTAGCCATAATAAGCATTTAATCAAATAACTCCAAATGAGACTAAAAGTATGATGAGTAGAAGCAGCCTTACCATTGTGCTTACACTCATTTCTGGTAATCCAAAGAAACCAGATTACCACAGCAGGAACAGTTAAGAAAAAATTCTTACCTAAATTACTCCAGTTATATATATATATATATATATATATATATATATATATATATATATATATATATTTGCATATGTAACACACAAACGTTTTATTTATATTTATAGATTTTATTTATGCACGAAAAAAATATATATTTCTTTTTCAAAGTTTTTACATATAGAGGCTCTTAAATAATGTTATTTGTCTATAAAGACTACAGAATATTAAATTTATGCCTAAATGTAGTTTTATCGTTGGGTGGAAACCTTCGCCCGTGCCAGCTTCCACCTCCACTGATGTTCTACAATTTTTACATATTTATTTTAGCTCCTCCTTGTCGTCACATGCCCATCACAATTGATCATATGAAGGTTGTATGATCTTTGCTTCTTCCACTTCTACAACATGGGAACGAAACTTTTCATCAACCTCCTTCGATTCCAAAAGAAGTTAATCAACAGATTTGAAGGAAAACAATCCTCCTTGATCCTCTACAACCCATCTACTTAGGGTTTCTGCCTTGAAGCCAAACAAAAACCCCACACCCCTAGTGAAATATTAAGTAATGGGTGGAAAAAAGGAAAAATCAAGAGGCCTTAACCACAACCAGATGGTGAATCAATCAAAGAAATATGTGTGTAGGTTCTCGAGTCTGTCGCTTAAATTTGCAATATAGATGCCATCACTGAGCAGGCTGAGGAGGGTACACTTCTTTACACCACAGACAATTCGAAGTGACGGCGAGTGGGCTGAGGAGGTTGCACTTCTTTACTCTGCGAACAAAACCTACACCAACTCTTCGCATCGATTTGTGCTCAGCCTCCCTACTCTTTCCACTTGCCCGATGGAAGCGGAAGCTCAGAGGATTCCAGTCAACAATGGATGTTGGCGGATGGGAAGAAGGAACAACATTGTAATTGTGATCTTCAGGCGTAAATTTAATCTTTTGAAGTATTTAGATAAATAATATTATTTATGAGCCTCAATATGTAAAACTCATTCATTTTTTTTTTAATTTCTAATAGTGAATTTTTATGTGATATGGAAAATCATAAATTTATAAATAAATAAATAGATGTTAGATATGTGAATACATATACACTATATGATATATATGTAAATGGCCCATATTATTATAAACCAAAATAGAAACTTAGCCAATTTAAATGCAAGTTAGCTCATTGTAACAAGTAGAGTTCACTCTTTTACTTAGGTATCAGCATTTGTGCTCTATAGAATCACATAAGATATAAACTAAGGGTCAGTTCGGGGCAACTTAATTTTGCAGCGCATTTTGAAAACACCAGGAGAAGCGTTTGGAAATAGCGGCACAAACGCTTACCGTAAAAAATTATATTAAACGCAGGTCGTGGGTTTTACCATGCGGCTCATGTTTTGTCACGTGTTTCTTTTGCCGTTATTAATTTATTAGCTTCTCACGTTTCTTTTGCCCTCGTCTCTGTCGATCGCCTCTCTCTATCGTTTCTCTAGGCTCCTCTCTCACGCCTCTCTCCAGTGACAATGAGTTGCCTTTCTACGTTCTCTCTTCCTACTAATCTTTGTTGACAACGAGCTTCCTCTCTACTCTCCCTCTTCCCACTGATCTCTAACTCTCTATCTATTTACTGTGCTCGCCATCCTCCTACGATCACATTTTTTTCCCGATGGAATGACTTTTCTTTGCGATTTGTGGCTTTCTCATTTGCGGTTTGAAGTGAAAATTTAGATTCTTTTTTTCTGGCTTTCACATTTGCAGTTTGAAGTGAAAATTTGAAATTTTACAAGTTGTGTCTTTCTCTTTATGATTTGTGGTTTCATCTTTACCTTTGATGTTTGAGTGAGAGTTTGAGATATGGCTAAAAGAGGGTGCTTGATTTGTTGCTAGCAATGTTTCGGGTTCCCTTTATGTGGTATCCTAAAAATGAAAAATATGGAATGGAGCTTTATCTTTACCTTTGATGTTTGAGTGAGAGTTTGGTAAATGGTTGAAAGAGGGTGCTTGATTTGTTGTTAGCAATGTTTCGGGTGACCTGTGTGTGGTATCCTAAAAATGAAAAATATGGAATAGGGCATTATCTTTACCCTTGATGTTTGAGTGGGAGTTTGAGAAATGGTTGAAAAAGGGTGTTTGATTTGTTGTTAGCAATGTTTCGAGTGTCTTGTATGTGATATCCTAAAAATGAAAAATATGAAATGAGGCTTTATCTTTACCAT
Source organism: Papilionanthe hookeriana x Papilionanthe teres (assembly GCA_022702705.1). NCBI lineage: Eukaryota > Viridiplantae > Streptophyta > Magnoliopsida > Asparagales > Orchidaceae > Papilionanthe > Papilionanthe hookeriana x Papilionanthe teres. The sequence goes on from CM040425.1 coordinate 56,074,566, forward strand.
TGATGTTTGAGTGAGAGTTTGAGAAATGGCTAAAAGGTGCTTGGTTTGTTGTTAGCAATGTTTCAGGTGCCTTGTATGTGATATCCTAAAAATGAAAAATATGGAATGAGATTTTATTTTTACCTTTGATGTTTGAGTGAGAGTTTGAGAAATGGCTAAAAGAGGGTGTTTGATTTATTGCTAGCAATTTTTCAAGTGCCTTGTACATAGTATGTTAAAAATGAAATATATGCAATGGGGTTTTATCCTTACCTTTGATGTTTGAGTGAGAATTTGAGAAATGACTGAAATATGATGCATATGTAACACACACGAACTTGACATTATGTGGGTTATAAAGGCAACCAAGAACCATTTTATTATAAGATTTGTTGTCTTCTTATAGTGACGGATTTGTTAGTTTATATACTTAGTTCTCTGAGACTTCACAGCTGCATAAAATTATAATTAATTACTTATGTTATCAATTTTTACTTGTATTATGTCTAAGAGCATGTTTTTTTAAGCTTTCATGAATGATGAACTCAAAGATTTTTTGTACCTCCAGAGGACTACACTTCTACTGTGGATTTTAAATTTCTCTACCAACTTTACGTCAATCACATAGCTATGAGAGGCAATTTTACATGTGCTCACAGAGTATCTTGTGAGCATCTCAGAAAACTGTGATTATTTTCGGTAGGCAGATTGACTGGAAGATTCCACTGCCGGGAGTGATCGGGCATGAAGAGTATCGTGGAGGACGGCTTAGCTCATGATATACGTCATCTGTATTTTAAAAATAATATTATCATATTATTAATTATTATTTTAAGAGTATTTTTATTAATTTTATTAGTCATGCTACTCACCGTTAAGTGAGATGTCTATCGTTATTTTGTAATGTTTTGTACCGGATATTTACTTTTAAAGTATAGAATGTACTGATATGAACAGTTATGTTACAAACAATATTACTGTACAGGGGCGGAATGATCATTTATCTAAAAATAACCGCATCACACATGTTTAAACTGCAAAAACAAACAAACAGCTAGAGTATCAACGACAGCTTCTGCGTTATAGTTTTCTGTGACAATTGCTGCATAGCCGCTTATTATTAAGCTGCAGCTGCCGAAACATACCCTAACTTAATTAATTCATTTAAGAAAAAACATTGGTTAAACCTTGTTATGCAATTCACTCGCAATTCTGATTCTAGCTTTTACTGTAGCATTGGTCTTCTTCAAGTCAAACCTATTCTTATGTTTTTGAAAATATATCACAATATAAGAGTTATTGTCTTTTTCTCATTTTTTTGTTTTGTTTTTTTTTTTTTTGTTTTTTTTTTAGTGTGAAAGAAATTATTACATGAAATCAGGATGAGCCACCGCGTGATCCACGATGATGTATCCATATTCGGGCCGTCATCCAGACGTAGAGTCAGCCGTACATAATAATTTTCTCTTGCGTGAACATTATTATCACTAAATTTCAGTTTTCTTCTACAGATAAATTTTGATTTATTATTTATATATAGAGATAAAATTAATAAAACATTATTTAATGTTGAGATTTGCCTTTGATGGTTCCCAAAATTTTATAAACAATTGCAACGATGCAAACAAAAAAAATATGGACGACACTCCTTGAACGACTTGGACAGTTGCTCAAATTTGATAACATAATTCAATCAAATCATTGAAATAAACATAGTATTTATCATTAATTAATTTTGAAAAGTACGAATTAATTGTTATTTAGGAGCTTTCCTTTTTTTAGCATTTTAACATTTCAAGTAATCTTAGGGATTTGCTCTCTTTTTATCATAGTAAATATATTTATATGTAATAATTTAATTTAGTTTGAATGATTAAATTTGGCAATGATGGCCAAAGTGATTGACGGGTATTGATGTTGGTGTCAAGGACATGCATTTACCTTATAAGCAAATACATACATTATTGTTGTGCATTGTTGTCAAATTCCTTCAAACTAATGACATATATGTTGAATACAATGGTTGCAGTTAGATAACAATGGTCAATCAATTGTAGAGAAGCAGAGGAAGCTAGACGATTGTAGATGGTCGAAAATAATTAGATGATCGTAGATATGTGATCAAGTTCTAACAACTATAGACTAGTCTCGATAATTAGATTATCATAATCATGTCACTAATGATAATTTAACGGTAATGGTCAAAACTCAAATGATAGCAGTTCAATAATGGCAGTGGCCCAACGATGATAGCGGTTTAGTAAAGGCAATGAGTTTACTATTGTAGTAATTCGAAGATAATGGTCGAATGATGCGGTACAATGATGATAGATGGGTGGTGGTAATCTAAGGTTATATGAATCATTATAAGTATTTCATATAAATTTAATAGGATATTATTATATATCAAAATATATACCTCAAAATTTATAAAACGAACATCTTAGAAATATTATATCATGTCAAAGAGAAACTGGTGAACAAAATTTATAGAAAAACACCAGTAAGCTCTAAATCTTCCCTCTTGTAATGATATGCTAATTCATTAAATAAAGAAGAAAAAAAATTAAATGTAAAAATAGATAAAAATATGGAGTTTGAAAATAAACTATAAAAAGCATTTATAAAATTTAATTAAATGCTAAAAGATTGAATTCAATATTTTTTGATTTTCTTAAACAAAAAAAAAAAAAATTGAAAGTTCGCAATAATCAAAAAATCTAATTAAAAATCTATAAAAAATCAATGTATGTAAAATAAATATGTAAGTTTTATAAAATCAAAATAAGGTCACGACAAATAAATAAAATATTGTAGAAGTGCATGTCCTATATTTGATGGTGGTGGTTAAAGATAGTGATATGACAACAATTTACAAGCGACAGTGATTTAACGGTGTTAGACATATGATAATGATTTCAGAGATGTGAAATTTTGATTCAACGTGAAAACTACTCGAAAATGTAGAATGGCATGATTAACTTTTTGGTCACTTTGGGTCGAGTTCAAATTGATTAGTCAACTCAAAATAACAAATATAATTATTATGACTTATGTTAAACGTGTTATGCCAGCCGAGTTGGTTAGTTAGGCTGAAGACAAACCTGATTCGAGTGAGATTTTTATTGACTAGTTCGAGCTCACGGCGTACTTATTCAAGTCAAGTTAAATTTGAGATATAGCTGGAGTTGAGTTTTTAACCTGAATTAACACACTTAGGTGATTTTATAGTGGTAGTTGGAAGGCGATGAACGAGTCTAGGTGGTCCAATGATAATGATATGTCATGTAGAAGTAAATGACTATTCAGGCTTCCAATTATTATCAATCCATAGTCTAGGTCTCTACCTCTCATTCTTTTTAAGACTAAGATTCTTTTTAATCATATTAATCATTAATTAAGTTTATAAAACTAAAAAACACAATAATTCTATTTTATAAAATAAATTCACAAATAATATTAATTTATTCAAATTATTTTTAATTAATTTACATTAACTAATAATATTGCTTTATTTATTAAAATCATTAATTTAATTATTTTTATTTAATATGACTTCTAAAATAAAATCCTCACCTTTTTCACCTCCATTATTCTCCACAAAATTCGTCAAACTCAATAAAAAAGGGCCTAATTAAGTTGCAACGAGAATTCATTGGCTAAATTTAGGATTCTATAGAATTTGAACTGATCGCTTGATATTCTAATAAGATTTACCGTAAATTATGAATTCAACATATTATTGGAAATATTAAAAAACAAAATTTAGAACATTTGAATATTTCTAAAAATAATTATATTTAATTAAATAATTAATTTTTTTTTTTTCAACTTATAATATAAATAAAATAAAAGTAATTCTATAGGGCCCTTTTTTCGATCTTAACGAGCCACGCTAAAATTAAAAAAGATTCAATTATTGTGAACATACTGTACTCGAATCTCTTGTTTTTTGCGGAATTTAAGAAAACCAGACAAATGATGGTGGGAGGGGTAAGATTACCGGGTGGTCCCGCGCTCTCCTACCAACAACGAACCGAAATCCACGCCTGCTGGCTGCTAGTACTCCTATGTCGACCCACGTGCCCGGCCAAGCGGCCCGTTTCGTCATCACGTTCGCCATCTTTGTGGTCAACAAAAAATCGCCACGTGTCGCATTGGTTTCTGTCTGTTGAATTTTCCGCTCATCCTGGGCCCACTGGGAGAGAGAAATAATATTTTTTAAAGCAGATTTAAGGGGGATAGAGGCATTTAACAGAACTTATAACGACATTTATTAAATTCAGTTTGATGGAACTGCATATTTTTGAATTTACTAAATTCAATTTAAAATATTGGATTCGGTTCACTAAATTTTATTAACATTAAATCCTTCTTGCTGTAAAGCAGCTTGAAATGCAAACAGCACGATGTACACATTTCTGTCAACTAATAAATTCTAAACTAAATAAGTAGACTCTAAAGTTTCAATCATTTAGAATTGCTCCGTGCTAGAAAATTCACGGCGGTAGGATAATAGATTGTCGTTTTAGCATGATACGAAGATTCAGCATACACTCAGAAAAGAGAAAATAATTAATAATTACATCATAAGTTTTTTGCGTAAAAACCCAGAAAAAGAAAAATTAATGGGGCCTAGCCCAGCTGAAGAAACCCACTATAAACTGGACAGTCCGCCGTTCCACAAGCGGGAAAGGGTTAAATACTCTTCGGAGTTACAATGTGGTTGCATGAATGAACTTGTTATAAGAAATGGGTGGCGGTCGAAGACGATCGGTGGATGCTAGCAGATGGTGGTCGATAGTGACCGACGGTGAGCAATGACGGTCAACAGTGGACAATGGCGGTCGACTGCGGTCAACAGTGATTAGAATATAGGCTTGCTAGATTCAACCTTCCTTTGACCTTCTAAATATATCCTAAAAAATTTCAAGAGCGATTTAATCACTTGATTTGAGCTTGATTTGACTCAGATTGGACTAATCTTGATATCATTGGGCCCGTCTCAGCGAGTTGGTTAGTTTAACTATAAGTTGCTGAAATTAGAGCTCTCGATGACTTTTTATCAACATTCAAACCTCCTGCTCAAAAGATTGTCTCTAGATTTGTGTCATGCTAGAGATTTGTGCCTGGTGATGATAATTTGCTGACGGCCTGTCAAGACTAAAAGCAACACACTTATATGCAACATAGTGGTTAAGGATGTAGGGTGCGTTTATGTCAGCTTGTGTGTTTCAGGATTGATACGCCAACAACAAAATTTCATAATCTAACACGAATCTCGATGCAATATTTTGAGCAAGAAATATTCAAATGTTGATAAAAAGTCATCCAGAGTTCTGATTTCAGCAAACTTATAGTCAAACTGGCTGGCTCGATGAAACTGACCAAATGGAATCAAAACTAGTCCAATCCGAGTCAAATCAAGCCCACATTAAGTCATTAAACCACTTTTAGAAGATTTTCAAACATATTGGAAGGTCAAATGGATGCCGACACTAGCAAGCCCATACTCGAATCTAGCGTCTTGGCAAGACAAATCCAATGAGCCCAAGATCACTCAATTCTGACATCTTTAAGGCCATCAAATGCCCCTTAAACATCGTCTGATCGAGGGGAGACCTCAGAACCGTCCGATCAAAATGGCAGCGTTAATTGCACCAAGAACCCTATAAATAGACCCCAAGTCTCATATGAGGGGGGAGAACCAAGAAAGATAGTCCGAAGTTTTGAGGAGAAGCAGTAGTTCTGCATCACCGTCGACCATCGTCGATCACCGCCTATTGTCGTCGACCACCATCAACCAGACACCATCAGTCGACGTTATAGTCTAAAACATATAGTTACCATTTCCTGTATATGGGATAAGGGATTTCAATAAACGTTAATTAATAGTGGATTTTCGGAAGAGGGTCCGGCCCCGTGGTTTTTCCCTTTATGGGTTTTCCATGTAAAAACTTCTGAAGTCACGTTTGTTTCCTTTTTATCTGTGTGTCTGCTGAATTCTCGTACAAGGCTAAGATGATAATTAGTTACTCTACTGCCGTGAATTTTCTAGCACGCATCAGTTTGGCGCCTTCAGTGGGATGCTTTCAATCCCACAACCGAAGTACTTGCTCAATTTCTTACATGGTAGACAGAAAAAATATTCTGAACATCGAAGCACCTCACTCCAATACTTATCATTCCAGGGAGCAGTCACGAAGTCAAGGGCGGCATGTTTCTTCATTTTTCTCGTTCTAAAACATGATATCCTGCCAACGATGGGGTTTCAGGTCCTTCTATGGAAGAATTCATGCGAAGAATGGATGAGGCTCCACTACATATCATACAACTCCTACGTGGGTCCCAACAACCACCGATGAGCGAAACCTATTTACCATTAAATCCGCGACAAACAAGAGACATTCCCGGAGGAACTCGTACCGTACCCCATTTCGAAGAAAGAACACTTCCCGTGCAAGGTCATGATGTTGAACTCCTAGACATTGTAAGCTCCACTCATCCATCTCATGCAGCTCACTTGGCACTGCCACATATTCCTACCATTCCAAATGATGTCATTCGTAACTAGGGCAGTCAAAAAAGCTCTTTGTTTGCGAACAGTTCGTGTTCGGTTCGCCGGAAAGTTCGTGTTCTATTCGTTTGATAGCAAATGAGACGAACACGAACATTTTTTTCGTTCGGTTTGTTAAACGAACCAAACACGGACAGTGATGTGTTCAAACATTTCGAACACGAACACTAGCTATGTTCGTTCGTGTTCGGTTCGTTTACACCCCTATCCGTAACGAGCTACGTTGCCTCATCTAGGAAGAGTCCCCCCTAGAGAAAAAGGATCACTTCCACACTCACCATAACATCAATGAATCCTCTCCCTTAGCGAATGCGGTCCTCCAACACCCCATCCCAACTGGCTTCAAGCTGCCAAACATTGACGCATATGAAGGGATAACTGACCCCTATGAACATATTGATCATTATCGAACTATCATGCACATTTAGCGTGCCTCTGACTATCTTTTGCGTCAGGTATTTCTTGCCACTCTTAAGCGACAAGCTCGAACCTGGTTCTACTCTTTGCCGGAGGGCACTATAAACAACTTTAACGAGCTGGTCAGACTATTTGTGGAACAGTTCATAACAAATCAACGAATCATCAAGGATTCATTCCATCTGTCAGAAAATCATCAAAGTGAAGGAGAATCGCTCAATGACTACTTTCGCAACTTTTCTACTGAAGCCCGTCAAATTCCAGGAGTGGATCCAGAGTTATTAAGGGGGTCTTTCTTGGGGGACTCCGCCCAAAACCCTTTTACTCATCACTTATACGGGAGACAGTTCGTTCTTATGCTGACCTTGTACACCGTGTTGAGGCACAAGTCTCCGCAGATGAGGCCATCATTGCTTACAAGGAACAATTTGAGCGATTGGGGGGCAAGCACAATAATAACGCTAGGATACCAATCAAATCTCATAGCGAAAAAAGTATAGACCACAGGGGAATCGTGAGCAACGATCAGAAAAAGAATACACGCTACTCAACACGTCACGTGTTAACATCTTAATAGCCATCAAAGATGAAGAGGTTGTCAAGTGGCCAAAGTCGTTAAGAAATCCAAATGGTAGAGACCAGTCTCAATATTGTAATTTCTACAGTGCAAAAGGACATTCAATAGAAAGATGTTTTCAATTATAGGAATAAATTGAACATTTAATACGCCAATGTCATCTAGGTTACTACTTACAAGAACAATGCGAGGGAAACCAGAAGAGAATCGTTGGAGTTATCGAATGAGAAGTATAATTCCAACTCATCTTATATGAGTAAAAGACTAACATATAAACTCTTAATTTTATTTTAGCAAAATTTTCATGTTGCTTTAAAATGTCATTTTATTTAAATTTTCTCATTTTTTCATGAAAGAATTTTGTGCAGAAAGTCCCCTTGATAAAAAGAGGAGCTACGCCCCTGGAACCAAGAGGCAGGACTCGACAGGAAGATATGGTACTTTTGAAAATCAAGCCCAAGAGGCAAGACTCAATGAGAAGCTACCACTCCCTAGGAAGACGAGCTCAAGAGGCAAGTCTCGATGGGAAGGTAGTAGTGGACAGGGTTCTCACTAGAAATACTCCATGAGAGTAAGTGATTGACAGGGTCTCCACTCAAAGACCTCAGAAGGTTAAGAGCCTCAGGAGGCACAGGTACACTTAAAGACCTCAGAAGGCTACAAGCCTCAGAACGCACAAGTACCTCAAAGACCTCAGAAGCCTAAGAACCTCAAAAGGCACATGTACATTTAAAGGCCTCAGGAGACTACAAGCCTCAGAAGGCACAAGTATCTCAAAGACCTCAGAAGGCTACGAGCCTTAGAAAGCACAAGTACACTCAAAGACCTCAGAATGTTACAAGCCTCGGAGACGCAGGAACATCAAAGAACTCAGAAGGTTACAAACCTTAGAAGACACAATTGTATAAAATTCCTCAGAGGGATATGAGCCTCGTTGAACAATTAAGAAACCGCACACCCCGCCGCAACGCACTGTGGCAACGCGTCGCTGCGACGCACTACGGCGACGCGTCACCGCGGCACAACGTCCCATCCCAACGCATCACCGTAACGCTTCGTAGTAACGTTTCTCCATAACACTTCGACGCAGCACAATTTGGCGCTGCAAACTCTGCACCGCAACGTGCCGCCGCAACGTGTTACCATGACGCCCCGCCGCGACGCTCTGTAGCAACACATCGCCCCAACGCACCGCTGCAACGCATCACCCTGCAGCAACGTGTCGCCACAACGCACAGCCATAACGCGTTAACATGACGCCGCCATGACATTCAGTCGCGACGCGCCGTCACAACGCCTCGCCGCAATGCATCGCCCTATCGCAACACATCGCCACGATGCATCACCGCGACGCACCGTTGTAATGCGACATGACCCACCGCAACGCGTAACCCCGACGCCCTACCGCTACGCTCTGTTGTGACACGTCTCCACAACGTGCCACCGATACATGTCAAGCATTGTGCCGCTACGACGCGCCACCGCGACGCGCTTCTGCAACACTCTGCCCCGACGCACCACCGCAACACGTCATGGCATGTTGTCGCGACGACGTGCTGCCGCGATGTGTCGCCGCAACACTCTACTGCGACGTGCCTCGCCGCAACTCCCGGCGGCGACGCCCCGTTGCGAAGCTCCGCTGTGACGTTCCGCCGCATCGCGCCGCGTCAACTCTACCCCCCTCTTTTAGGCCTATTTATAGGCTCAAAAAGTTATTTGACCATTAAATGTCATTATTAAAAGGAGATAAATAAAAAATAAAAACTCTTCATTTTTTATCTTTCAAATTCAATATTCAAGACAAAAATTAATTTGAGTCATTAAAATTAAAATTCTTTTTATCTTCCTATTAGTTAATTTTTCAAATTCCCTCATAATAAATCAATAAAAAATAAAAAAAATCATTTTTTATCCTTCAAATTCTATATTCATGACAAAAATTAATTTGTGTCGTTGAATAGTAAGAAATAAAATTGAAATTCTTTTCATATTCTTATTAATTAAGTTTTTTAAATTTTCTCATAATAAATAAATAAATAAATAAAACTTTTTATTTCATATTCTTTTAATCTTTCGTCATTTAAATATATGAAATTAATTAAAAATTAAAAAAAAATTCATATTCTTTGTATTTTAATCTTTCAAATTTTCTATTTATATATAAAATTAATTAAAAAGAAAAACAACTACAGTTCATATATAATATTCTACTCAAATTTCAAGGTTCGGATTCCCACGGTCTGGCTTCCAAAGCCTGCTAAAAGAGTGATTCAATAAAATAAATGTATATTATGCTAGAGGGATTGAACTCCCCTCCTCACAACCGAATAGATGGAACTCCCCTCCTCACAACCGAATAGATGGAACTCCCATCAATGAACTACTCTTAGTTATTTGAATATATGTGGCTTTAAAATATTCTAATACTAAATTAAACTGAGTATTTCCTTTCTTCCCCATAAATATATATATGCGCGCATATATATATATATATATATATATATATATATATATATATATATATATATATATATATATATATATAGATATATATATAGTGATAATAAAATATAAAGTGCTCCGAATTTTAATATTTTCAGACAATAAAAAGGATATCGTCTGAAAATAGAGGGACAACTGATATGCCAACAATAAAATTTCATCATCTGGCATGAATCTCGATGCAATCTTTTGAGCAAGAAATAATCAAATGTTGATGAAAAGTCATTCAGAATTTTGATTTCAGCAAACTTATAGTGAAACTAATCGGCTTGATGAAACAGACCCAATGATATCAAAATTAGTCCAATCCAAGTCAAATCAAACATGCATCAAGTCATTAAACCACATTTAGAAGATTTTTGGACACATTAGAATGTCAAATGGATACCGACACTAGCAAGCCCATACTCGAATCGAGCGACTCGACAAGATGAATCCAACAAGCCCAAGATCACTCAATTCTGACATCGTTAAGACCATCAAATGCCCCTTAAACGCCGTCTGATTGAGGGGAGCCCTCTGAATCATCCGATCAAAATGACAGCATTAGATGCACCAAGAACCCTATAAATAGACCCCAACTCTCATATGAGGGGGCAGAACCAAGAGAGATAATCTGAAGTCTTGAGGATAAGCAGCAACTCTGCATCACCACCAACCACCGTCGATCACCGCCGATAACCGTGGACCACTGCCGATCGCCGTGGACCACCGCCGATTGCTGTGGACCACCGCCGATCTGGACTACCGCCGATTGTCATCAATCAATCAACTAGACACCGTTAATCGACATTATAGTCTAAAACATATAGTTACCATTTCTCGACTGTGGGACAAGGGATTTCTGTAAACGTCAATCAATAGTGGATTTTTGCAACTGGGCCAAACCCGGTGGTTTTTCCCTTTACAAGTTTTCCACGTAAAAAACTTCTGGAGTCATTGTTTATCTGTGTGCGTGCTGAATTCTCGTACAACGCTAAAACAATAATTTGTTAATCTAGCCTCGCGAATTTTCTAGCACGCATTAAGGATAAACAACTTATCTTGAAATGCGGCTCGCATGTCGATCGCAAGGTTCGACCCGCGGCCTACTTTTAGTGTAAAAATCCAACCACGTTTTCGAATAAACGGGCAAAACATACAATCCAAACAATACCACTATGTTTTCAAAAATGCCCCCACAATTATAAATTGCCCCAAACAAACCTATAGTTTCTAACCGTAAAGTCTTGAATCTTGATCACACTTATTATTATTTGGGTTCATCTTTCATGGAAAAAAAGTTATACTAAAATCAAATAATTTTTTTTTAATACAAACTAATTATATTTTCATCTTCATTTCTCTGTTTTAGTTCAATCAGATTTTACTTTAATTTAAATTAGTCATCTATAATTTATATTCAAGAATACGAATAATATGTAATATTTAAACCAGAAATTATTCAGTTACAATTTTCAAATTCTTTTGCTTTTTATCATAATTATGGTAATTAAAATGTGCTGCATCATATGCAATTTTGTCCCAAATAGTGGTTTCTTCGCAAATCCAAACAAATATTATTTTACCAAAATATTAAATTATGAAAGATATTTTTCGAGGAAGCAGTCAAAAACACAATAAAGATAGAAGTTTAATCAATTTAATATTGGCATGTGTCCAATGTTGAGTGTCATACTATTAATATTATATTTTCTTAAAACAATTTAAAGGGAATTTAATTATGAATATAAATGTTTGTTCAAATAAAACTTCAATTTTGATTTATAAAGCTGAAGATGCAACTCCAATATGTGTAGCTGACGACTACACTTAGGGTCTGTTTGAGTTTGTTTCAACTTATTAACAAGCTGCAGATAAGCAGTTGCTAAGGATAAGCTGGCTGTTTATTTGGTTTGTGATGTTGAAAAACAGCTATTTTGCAGCTGTTTGTGGACAACTAATCATTTTGCCCCTGTGCAATAATATTGTTTGCAACAAAACTGTTATGACAATATATTTGATACTTGATAAACAAAAATTTACTTTAGAAAAATATAAAAAATAAGTTATACATCTCACTTAACAGTGAGTATCATGATTATTACAATAAGGAAAAAAAACTATTAAAATAACATTTAATACTATGATAATATTAATTTTAAAGTGGAAATTGCGTATGTCAGTAGCTAAGTCATCCTTCAGGGATACACTGCACGCTGGTCACTCTCGGTGGTTGATTCTTCGAGCCTATTTGTCCACTGAATGAAGTCATTGTTTTTCGTGATTCTTCGCGGACACCTATAAAACTCTCCCGTAGATATATAGCTTACGAGACCTCAGCAAGGAAGTCTAAAGTCCGCAGTAGCACGCAATCGTTGGGAGGTCCCTGAAATCTTATAGCTCATATTTCTTGAATGCTTCAAAAAATAATCAATTATTCATAACACAAGTACAAATTGATAAAATCATTAATAATTTGTGTAGGCGTGATCTCTCAGAGAACTCAGTACACAAACCAATAAATTTGTCACTACAAGAAGACATCAAACCTTATAAAACATATGTTTTTGGTTTTCTTTAACCCACGTAATATCAAACTCACATGTGTCATATATGCATATCTCCAATTAAAAAATGTCATCCAAAAATACCTCAAACACCGTTGCATCAGAAAGGAAATAGATACTTGGTTGCCCTCATCAAGATTTCACATGTAATATCAATCATACAACGATTAACAGACCATCTAGAAGAACTCATAAATTCTAACGTTTCATCATGGATCACACAAAACAAGAAACAAAATGGAGAAAGAAAAAAGAACTACAAACAACGTGAAAATATAAAACAAAAATATTAATCATGAACTGTATAATATAAAAGAACAAAAAATAATTTTAATAATTGATACGCCACCAATAAATTTCATCATCAGGCACGGATCTCGAAGAAAAACACGAATCTCGATGCAATCTTTTGAGCAAGAAACATTCAAATCGTGATAAAAAATCATTCATAGCTTCAATTTCAGCAAACTTATAATCAAACCGACCAGCTCGATGAAACAGACCCAATGATATCAAGATTAGTCTGATCCGAATCAAATTAAGCCCGGATCAAGTCATTAAACCACTTTTGAAAGCTTTTCAGACACATTAGAAGGCCAAATGGATGTCGACAGTAGCAAGCCCATACTCGAATCGAGCGTCTCAACAAGACGAATCCAAGGAGCCCAAGATCACTCAATTCCAACATCATTAAGGCCATCAAATGCTCCTTAAACGCTGTCTGATCAAGGGGAGCCCTCTGAGCCGTCCGATCAAAATGGCTGCATTAATTGCACCTAGAACCCTATAAATAGACCTCAACTCTCACATGAGAGGGGGAGCCAAAAGAGAGAATCTGAACTCTTGAGAAGAAGAATCAGCTCTGCATCCTCGCCGACCGCCGTCGACCACCGCCGACCGCCGTCGACCACCGTCAATCATACACTGTCAGTCGACGTTGTAATCTACATCATACAATTACCCTTTCCCGTCTGTGGGACGAGGGATTTCTGTAAAAGTCGATCAATAGTGGATTTTCGCAACTGGGCCAGGCCCCGTGGTTTTTCCCTTTACGGGTTTTCCACGTAAAAATTTCTGGAGTCACTGCTTTCTTCATTTTCATCTGTGTGCGTGCTGAATTCTCGTACAACGCTAAGACGATAATCTGTTACTCTACCGCCGCGAATTTTCTAGCACGCATCAGTTTGGCGCCGTCTGTGGGAAAGGTCTCAATCCCGCCACTGAAGTACTTCTTTAATTTTCTACATGGCAAACAGCAACGATACTCGGGACAACGGAGCAGCTCGCTCCAACACCCATCGTTCCAGGGAATTGTCACGTAGTCAAGGGTGATATGTTTCTTCATCTTCCCGTCCTGGAACACGCTATCCTGCCAACGAGGGGGTTTCAGGTTCTTCTATGGAAGAACGCATGCGAAGAATGGAGGAGTCCCAACTGCAAATCTTACAACTTTTACGTTGAACCCAACAACGTACCGATGAATGAAAATCGTTTACCATTGAATCAGCGTCCTAGGAGAAACATGCCCGAGGAAGTCTCACCGGACCCCCTCCCCAAGATGGAACACTTCCCGTACCAGGTCGTAATGCTGAACTCTTAGACACTGCAAGTTCCACCCATCCATCTCATGCAGCTCACCTAGCACCGCCACATCTCACTACCATTCCAAATGATGTTATCCGTAACGAATTACGTCGCCTCGTCCAAGAAGAGTTCCCCATTGAGAAAAAAGATCGCTTCCACAGTCTTTATAATATCAATGAATCTTCTCCCTTAACAAATGCAGTCCTCCAAGACCCCATTCCAACTGGATTCAAGTCGCCGAACATTGACTCATATGAGGGGATAACTGATCCCTATGAACATATTGATCATTATAGAACCATCATGTACATTCAACGTGCCTCTGACGCGCTTCTATGTCAGGTGTTCCCTGCTACTCTTAAGGGATAAGCTCGGACCTGGTTTTACTCTCTGTCGGGGGGCACTGTAAACACCTTTAACGAGCTTGCCAGACTATTTGTGAAACAGTTCATAGCAAATCGAAGGATCATCAAGGATTCATCCTATCTCTCAGGAATTCGTCAAAGTGAAGGAGAATCACTCAAAGACTACTTCCGCAGGTTTTCTACTGAAGCTCGTCAAATTCCAGGAGTTGATCCAGAGTTGCTTAGGGGAGTCTTTCTTGGGGGACTCCGCCAGGACCCTTCTACTCATCACTCATGCGGGAGACAGTTTGTTCTTACGCTGACCTAGTTCACCGTGTTGAGGCCCAAATAACTGCAGATGAGGCCATCACCGCACATAAGGAGCAATTTGAGAAATTTGGGGGAAAGCACAAAGGTAACTCCAGAGATAATAATCAATCTTCACAAAGAAGAAAATCCGAACAACCAATGAATCGTGATCTCTTTCTCCAACCAGCGAGACAACAAACTGAATATCGGCCCAAGAAAGAGTATACACCACTCAACGCTTCGCGTGCTAACATCTTGATGGCCATTAAAGATGAGCAAAATATTAAGTGGCCTCACCCCCTAAAACCTAACTCGGGGAATCAAGAACAATACTGTCATTTCCATCGAAGTCGTGGCCACACCACTGAAGCATGTAAGCAGCTCAAGGAAGAGATTGAAAGGTTAATTAAGCAGGGATATCTTGGCAAATTTGTACAGAGTAAACCAGCTGGTACCGATAATGCTCCTACCGGGGGCAACATACACAAATACAACAACATGGGGGTCACCCATTCGTAGGCGAAATTCAAACAATTGCTGGAGGCCCGTTGCTTACTGATCAAGTCCTTATCACTGTACCTGGTGAACCAGTGCAGAAGAAATTACGCCTCGACCCTATCACTTTTGATGATTCTGATTTGGAGGGAGTTCGAGTCCCTCATCAAGATCCTCTCGTCATTAGCGCAGGAATTGGCGAACCCTGCTATAACGTAAAAAGGATCCTGATCGACAATGGGAGCTCTGTCGATGTCTTATTCTATTCAACTTTCCTCAGTTTGGGATTAACAAGAGAAAGACTTCAACCTGCATCAGGACCATTATATGGTTTTGATAATCGACCCGGTAAGGGTCGAGGGAACAATAAATCTTCCTGTTATCATGGGTGATTTTCCTCGACAGATAACTCGTTCTGTACAATTCATCGTTGTCAAATCAGAATCAGCATACAATGCCATCTTCGGAAGACCCCTGCAATCCATTTTTGGCATAGTGACTTCTGTGCTACACTTGAAGCTCAAGTTTCCAACCCCAGCAGGGATAGGCGTCGTACGAGGAGATCAACAGATAGCACAATCATGTTATCTCAGACAAGCTCGACCACGCCCGTCAGTAACACTTAGCATCGAAAAATTTGATCTTCGAGATGAAGAGGTATCTCAAAGAGCTTCTCCCGTAGAAGATTTGGTTCATATCCCGCTCTCTAATGAACACCCGTCAAAAACAGTGCAGCTTGGTTCCTTACTCTATGATGAGCAAAGGTCAGAATATGTAACTCTCCTCCAGAGAAACCAAGACATTTTTGCATGGACCCCGAGCCGACATGCCCGGAGTTTATCCTGAGATAATCATGCACTCTTCGAAGGTAGATCCAACTGTTAAACCGGTGATCCAAAAGAAACGCAATTTTGCCCCAGATCGCTTACAAGCTATTGAACAAGAAGTCAACAAGCTTCTTGAAGCAAAGTTCATACGGGAAGTACACCACCCTACATGGCTAGCCAATGTCGTCATGGTGAAAAAAGCTAGTGGTTCATGGAGAATGTGTGTCGACTATACGGACCTCAATAAAGCTTGTCCGAAGGATAGCTTTCCTCTCCCGCGCATAGATCAACTCGTTGATGCCACATCTGGGCATCAAATGCTTAGCTTTATGGATGCATACTCAGGGTACAATCAAATAAGGATGAACCCAGTAGACGAGGAGGCCACCTCTTTTCGAACAGATAAAGGCTTATACTGTTATCAGGTTATGCCTTTCGGATTAAAAAACGCTGGTGCAACTTATCAACGTCTCATGAACAAGGTCTTCAGAAATCTTCTCGGGCATACAATGGAGGTTTACGTTGATGACATGTTAGTAAAAAGCCTGGAAGCATCTCAACACATTTCTCATCTGGAGGAGTGTTTTCAACTCCTTCGTCAATACGATTTGCGACTTAACCCAACTAAATGTGCTTTCGGGGTCACATCGGGGAAGTTTCTGGGATTCATGGTTATCCATCGTGGAATTGAAGCAAACCCGAGAAAAATCAAGGCGCTAAGAGAGATGGTGCCTCCGAGGAACATTAAAGAGGTGCAACGTTTGAATGGCCGCATAGCTGCTCTTTCCCGATTCCTAGCTCGTTCTGGGGACAGGTATCTTCCGTTCTTCAAGATACTTAGGGGCGCTCGAAACACTAGTTTTCAATGAACAGATGAATGTCAGATCGCTTTCGAACAACTTAAGGCATATCTGGCCTCGCCTCCCCTTCTCTCAAAACCCGTCCAAGGGGAGATGTTGTATATCTACTTGGCTATTTCACCTCACGCAATAAGCTCCGTCCTTATCGAAAGGAAAATTCAACCGAGAAACCAGTATACTACGTCGGTAAGATTCTTTCCGATACGTGAAAGTCGTTATCCAATGGCGGATAAGACTGCGTTAGCTACAGTATTCTCGACGAGGAGACTTCGTCCATATTTTCAGGCTCACACTATCGGCGTCTACACACAACTCCCTTTGAAGGCTATACTACAAAAACCAGAAGCATCAGGAAGATTAGTAAAATGGTCAGTGGAATTGGGAGAATTTGACATTCATTACCTACCACGACCAAGCATCAAATCACAGGTGTTGGCTGATTTTGTGGTGGAATGTACAATGCCTACCTCTGTTGAACCACCTTTCTCTCCTCCACAGTCACCCCAGTGGACACTATACGTGGACGGAGCTTCCGGAAACTCAGGAGCTGGTGCAGGAATATTACTCATCTCCCCGAAGCAAGACATCTTGGAGTACGGACTTCGCCTAAAATTTCCGGCCACTAATAATGTTGTCGAATATGAAGCACTAGTTGCCGGATTAAAACTTGCCATAGACTGTGAAGTACAAAATATGATTATCTACACTGATTCTCAACTCATCGCATCCCAAGTAGAAGGAGAATTCGAGGCTCATAACTCACAACTGGTGCAGTATCTTAGTCTAGTTAAAACACTTCTCGCCCGAATTGACACATATCGAGTCATTCACATACTTCGGGAGCATAACACCCGCGCTGATGCCCTCTCCAAGCTTGCAACATCAACAACTGGAGATCTCTATAAAAGAAGGTGTATTGAGGAGATACATTTTCCCAGTATTCAGGGTCCGTGGGTGATATTATCTATAGATGACCCAGGGAAGACATCATGGATGGACCCCATCATATCCTTCCTCCGAGACGGAACACTGCCAGATGATACTACTTCATCAATTCGTCTCCGACGCATGGCCGCCAACTTCATCCTCATAGGGGATGAGTTGTATAAGAAGGCGTTCGTAGGTCCATACCTTAAGTGTCTTCCACCATCTGAA
Organism: Papilionanthe hookeriana x Papilionanthe teres; assembly: GCA_022702705.1. Classification (NCBI taxonomy): domain Eukaryota; kingdom Viridiplantae; phylum Streptophyta; class Magnoliopsida; order Asparagales; family Orchidaceae; genus Papilionanthe; species Papilionanthe hookeriana x Papilionanthe teres. The sequence continues at coordinate 56,092,741 of CM040425.1, forward strand.
GCTAATTACGCTCTACGAGAGGTTCATTCCGGAATATGTGGGGAACATCTCGGAGGAAGGGCTCTTGCTTTCAAAATAATGAGACAAGGTTTCTATTGGCCCACGATTAAGCAAGATGCATTAGAATTTGTGCAAAAATGCAAGAGTTGTCAATTACACTCCAATCTAACGCATGCACCCCCAGTAGCACTCACATCTTTTCTGAGTCCTTGGCCTTTCGCTCAATGGGGGATAGACATCATGGGACCATTTCCGATAGCTACTGGACAACGTAAGTTCATCATCTTAGCTGTCGATTATTTCACCAAATGGGTAGAAGCAGAGCCACTTACTAAGATCACTGAAGCAAATGCTAAACAGTTTGTCTGGAAAAATATTATCTGTCGCTTCGGGCTTCTTGCAAAGATTATCACTGACAATGGGACTCAATTCACTGGAAGAATCTTCACGGCATTCTGCAAGGATCTTCACATTCAGTTAGTGCATACTGCCGTGGCGCATCCCCAAACGAATGGGCAGACAGAGGTAACAAATCGAACAGTGCTAAAAGGGTTGAAGACTCGTCTTGAGAAGGCTGGAGGGCAGTGGGTAGAAGAGTTGCACAATGTCCTCTGGGCCTATCGCACCACCACACGAACTCCAACTGGGGAAACTCCATATAACTTGTGTTTTGGCACTGAGGCTGTCATCCCTGTTGATATCGGAGTTCCAAACCCACGAGTTAAAACTTTCGACTCGGATAACAATGAAGAAAAGCTCCGACAACAGTTGGATCTTCTCCCAAAAATGCGTGATGTGGCCTACCTTAGAGCTGCTTCCTACCGCCAAAGAGTTGCTCGTCATTTCAATCGAAGGGTTAAGCCTCGACCTATCTCCATCGGTGATTTAGTCTTGCGTAGTATTGAAGCCGCTGGTCATGGTCCCCAACGCAACAAATTATCTCCTCTCTGGGAAGGCCCATATGTCGTGGTAGCCATGATCAAACCTGGAACCTTCAAACTCAAAGATTCAGATGGGAGAATACTGCCCCGAACTTGGAATGCTGAAAACCTTCGCAAATACTATCAGTAACACACAAGTTTTATAATATGTTTGTTAGTAATGTATCTCAAACTTATTAAATACTCGATTTATTTTACAAAAGAGAATATCTTTAAAAAGTATAACGACTCATCCATGAGTCACTTTCTGCTCTAAACCCGAGAAGTGCACAACTCCGATTGTATCTTGGTCAGAGCATGACCGATCCCAGGGGGATTTGGTTTGACCTCTTCCATAAGAGTTAACATCGCAGAGTTTGCACTCTGATAAACAACTCTAGATAGGTTAACAGTCCTTGGTGGACTACAGTTGATCCCTTCCACACAGGTTTATAAGCGTGCAATGCTCCAGCAAACAACCTTGGATGGGTTAATAAATCCTTAGTGGACCTCCTTTGGCTCTGGTCATACAGGTTAAGATCATCAAGTAAAACTCTGATCCATAGCCTCAACCAAGCCAAAAGTCCTCGCTGATTTATCCCCACAGTAACTCTCCCACATGTGAGAACTTCCAAGATATCTTTATCCACTGTGGAATACAAGGAAAACATATTTCAACAACATCGTAGAAGGGAAGAAAATGTACTCGAGGGGCAAATAGCTAACGTAATCTAACAATCAAACAAAATAACCAACATGCGTCACATACAACATTATTACAACAATTAGTAAGGTCCAACCAATGCGACAAAAGCAACACATTACAAGCATGAAAGGAAGAATAAAGCACTAATCAACGTCAATATTCTCCTCTGCCCCCTCTTCATCATAGAAATGCACTTTCCTCAGTTCGCTCTCTACGTCTTCACCGTCAGAATCTGAGGAAGAATCCTTCGAAGCTTGGCTAGGAGTAAGCCCTTCCACTGTAATCCCTGTTCGACGTTGCACCGCTCGACTCCCCTTCATAAAACCCCTGATGAATCCTTCCTCGGTGAACCACTTTTGATGCTCCTTCACCTCAACATCAAGCATCCGATCACGAGCCTCTTGAACACGATCTCGAATGATAGTCTTAAACTCTAACAAGTTCTCGAAGTCCTCAACCGCTTTACGCCGAACTTCGAAGCATCAACTTCTTTGTAGACTTCAAAAGTTGAATATCCTCTTCTTGAGCTAACACGGTTGATTTAAGAGCTCTCACACTCTTATTACTTTCGCGAAGGCCGGCTCGTGCTTCCACCAACCCCTCTCGGGTTTTCTCTAGATCCTGAAGCTGCAATGAGAGGGAGGTTGCCATTGTTGAAAGTTCTGTCCTGCACTCTGTCAACTGTGATTCCAGAGATGTAACTTTTTCAACCTCAGATTCATACCGATGTGTTGACCTCATTTTTGATGAGGTCTTCTCTTCTTCTTTTTAGTGCTTAGGATCTTGCCTTAGGCTTTTCCTTTGACTATCTTAGAGGACTAGAATTGGGACCCATCTTTTAGAAATTCAAACCACTTCTTAACTCCCTGCAAACTCCACAAACTCGATCGTAGACCCCTAATCATCTAGAGGGTTAAAATCAAATGTGGAAGTTTAAAGGATGAGTTCCTATAGGACTCTTCGGCCTTAGGACCGCCCCAGGTGGCCCGGTCCAGTGGGGCTGACTTACACACACACTACACTTACACACTACACCTATACACTACACTTTCACACACTTCCTAAAAAAAAAAAAACACACCCATACCCAACTTGACCTCCTGACTCATATAGGTGATTCACATGGATGGTCCTTAACCCCTAAGCCCTTGGCTAAGAGGGTTAGGAACAACATAGTGAATGCCTCAAATGAGTCCCTTCATGGCTCATATGGGCTTGATATGGCTTCATGGCTCAACCAAAATGATTTTATTCCACTTACATCCACCCAATCTTCATTTTTCCAAAATTTCAATTTTTGACCCCGGGCCCTACACCTACTAAACCTACCAAAAACCTTGAAACTACCCAAAATTCTCAAAAATTTACAAATTACCCAAAATTCTCCAAAATCATTCCCAAACATTTCCACATCACTCAAATTGATCATCCATACCCAAAAACACCAAAATTCCAAAATACCTTCCGATACCCTCCAAATACCCAAAATACCCCTCTTGACCCAAAAATCCAAAAATTCAGAAAATTCCCAGAAAATTCCAGAAAATCCCAAATATTCCCAATTTCATTTTGTCCAACTACACCATGGGCCAATTTTGATAATTTACCTTACTTTTGTCAAAACCCCCAATTTGACCCATTTTAACCCAAAGTGAACCCAATGTCAAACCAAACCTACCAAATTGACCCCAATTTTGGTCCAATTCAATTCTAAATTTCAATTCAACATTCCCAATACCAATCTAGACCAAATCCAAATCCAATTTGATTGACATTTGGATCCAATTTCACTTTTGGCCTTAAAGCCCAATTTGGACCTATGACCCAAACCTAACCCAAACTCACCCAATTCAACTCCAATTAACCCCAAATCTTTTCTAAATCTCCCTTAACATTCCCACAAACAAAAAACTAACATGATTTGCCCAAAATTTAGATCCAAACCCCACTCAAACTCAACCCAAAGCTAAAAGGCCCATTTTTGACCTAAACCCAAACCTAACCCAAATGAGCCCAAACCCCAAAATCAAAACCCAACCAAAGTCAAAACCTCTTTGAAACACTCCCATAAATATTTCTCAACATTAATTTTACATCAATTTCAACCCTAGCCCAACATTGGCCCAACTTGGCCAACTTGGACCTATATTGGCCCATTCACCAAAAGAGCCCAAATTCAACCCAATTCAAACCCAAATCACTCCCAATTTGCTTCAAGTCACTCATGATACATCCATGAGCTAAACCCAACAATTATTTGGCCCAACCTCTTTACAAAATTTCATCCCAAAATCCATTTTAAAATTCAAAAGCCCACTTTCCTAAACCATTTTAAAAGCCCATCCTTCACCACATCCAAAGGCCCAAAATTGGTCCCAAAGCCCATATGACATTTCTCCTCATCATACTTTCAATTAAACTCAATACCTAAGTCCTAAATTCATCATCAAATAATTCCAAATCAAGCCTCATGCCAAATCACCCTTAAATACCAAAATTTTCGTTAAATCCATTTCCATGAAATTGACTTCACTTTTCCCAAGCCAAAGATGAGCCATGCAAGCCATGGACAAGCCACATGAAGCCATGGAAGGCTTGACATGTGATCAAGCCATTAATGGCAAAAGGAGGGGCCCCTTTCCTAATCCTCCTTAAACCCTTTTTTACCTTAAGCATGTCACACACTAAACCATGCTTAGCCACCTCATCATGGATGGAGACCACACCATTCTCTCTTGGCTGACCCAAGTGACCCTTTTCAACCTAAGACCGGACCTTGGGTGGTGAACCTAGCCCAAAACCATGGGTTGACTCATTTGAACCCAAAATGGTCTTTCCCCATTCCATTTCAATCCAAGCTCTTTACACATGACATTTGCCAATCGCTTGCACCAAGTCCCAGCCACGACCCACCCGACCTCGAGGGTGACCCATGCTCGGCCGGCCGGCCACCGGCCGCCGTAAAACACCATGGCCGAGAGCTCACATGTGAGCCAACCTAGGAATTCTCCCTCGTCGAGCCGCCCCATGCCCAATGGCCACCATGGCCGTTCTTCCCATGCCCGCAGCTACGCGATCCCAAGCCCTAACTCTCCCGGGAGGCCCTCCACCCTCTCCTATTTAAACACCACCACTCTCGGCCATGAGAGGTGGTGAAACAAACCTTAAGGAAACTCTGCCAAAATTGTTCTAGACTCCTCCCCATACACAGAGCACTTGATCCCCAGTGAGATCCCCTGCCATTTCTTCTCTGTAAGCTCAATTTCAGAGTTGAAATTCCACCCAAAACCAGGACACTTCTCCACAGTGGACCAATCCTCAAATTGATTGGACCTACACCTTCACCAGACCAAGGGAAGGTGTCCACCAGCAAAAGCCCCATCTCCGAGCCACCCGGTTGCTCCGACCTCCAAGCTTTGTGATCGGGCTTGGTCGAAATCACATCTGAGACAATTCACTGCACCGGGAGACTTCATCCGGAGCTTCGTCGGGATCCAATCGAAGGTGCAACAACTCTCGGATCGAAGCCACACTTCTCTCGAGCAAAGGTATGAGTTAATTCTTCATCCCGAGCTTCTAGAGATTCTCCATTTCAAATGCTTTAATTTCAATGCATGATAACCAGTATAGATGTGTTCGTCTCTTCAAGACGAATCCATAGAGCATAAGAACATGAAAATCCATTGAGTATCGAGTGAGATATTAGGGATTTAGTGTGGACGGCTCTCGGGTGAGGACACTTGGGGACGATGAACGGATGCCGTCCATTTAATACACGCGCGGACAGACGGCTCAGATCGCGTCGGACCAGAAGACGGAGCGATACAGCGGGCCCCGGGAGTGCTGAGTCAGATGGCGGCGTCGAATGAGAGCGCGACGCGTGTGCGTTCGGAGATGCCGAGGATGAGTTGGCGCCGCGTGGATGAATAGAAAATTAGGGGTATTTTCTATTTATTTAATTCCATAAACTTCAAAAATTCATAACTTTGTGTAGAAAAATCAGAAAAATAAAATAAAAATACCCACTTGCTCAGTGAACAGAGGAGAATAATGTGGAAAAGAAATCATTTAATTTCATCAAGTATTTTATTTTTTATAATTTATTTACTCTCTGCATACATTTAATTCTCCATGCATGTATACAATTCACCATGGCATGAGACCATAGGGCTTTTGAAGCCTCTGAATTTGGGAACATTCCCTGAATTTTCCAAAGTCAGAGGCCATCCCTATGAAGAGTTATTGATTTTTCAAATTCATGTTGTTGTTTTGAGTATTTTAATTCCAATAAATAACATGTTGTGAAATAAATTCTAGGAAAATTTGGTGATGTTCCTTATGACCAGAGAACCCTAGGAAAAATAGGTTTTGAGTTAGTTCATTTAAAACAACCCTAATTGGCTTAAACACCCAAAATATGACTCTAATTAATTAGAGCTAACCATACATCAAATTGACTTGAAATCAATTCTCCACTGACCTTTAGGATTAGAGGAACCCATCATAAAAATTTGAGGTCAATTGGACTTGGTTCGCCCTATTAATTGGGTTGATTAAGCCACTTAGTCATTTTAAACTTTAAAAATTCATAACTTTCAAAATGTCTTTAAAAAATTCACCAAATTGGTTTTGGAGCCTCTCTGATATTAGGGGAATTTAAGAAAATTAAAATTTCAATTTTCTAAAAAAGTTGATTTTTTAATATTATTTTAATATTTTAATAATTAAATAATAATAAAAATCACAAAAATAATAAAATTCACCAAAATGTCACATTTTGAATTTTAATCACTTAGGAACAAACCCCATATTTTTCTTAGGTCTATTTAGTGAGATATTAAATTTTAAAGCTCTAGGGTAATTTTAAAATTAAAAAAATGTATTTTCTAGCATTTTAACCAAAATAATTATAATAAATCATAGGAAAATCATAAAATTGTAAAATTTGATTCTCTGATTTCCTTGATATCAGAGAGATTTTTGAAAACATAAAATTCATTTTTCAACATTTATTTTATTTTTAAACTAATTAACACTCCAAAACTTAAAATAATTATAATAAAAATAATATAATTCAAAAAATCACCAAAATTGGTCCTCTGGTCATTAGGAATGTCCCCAAATTTTCTTAAGGACAGAAACTTTCCCTTGGTCATGTTATTAAATTTTCCTTGAAAATCTTTATTTTCTACCAAAAATAATTATATAAATAAATTAAATACAGAAAAATTACATTTTCTCCTCTCATGTCTTTATTGACATATGAGTGAAGCCACATAAAAATCTCAAATTCATTTGAGTTCAATTTAGTGAGTTATGAAATTATTATGCTTAAAGGGTAAAATGGTAATTAAATTTTAATCCTTAATTAAAACTTTAGGTTTAATAAAAAATTAACAAGTAAAATATTTGATCCTAATCTGATTTGGATGATTGAAATTTAAATAATTAAAGGGTAGAAACCCATTAAGCAATTTAAAATGATTAAACCTTAATTAAATAATTGATTAAATTTGGAAGAATAATAAAATTGGAATTATTAAAATAGGGATATTATTAGGAAGAGATTTATTCTTTAATTTAAAATTCCCTAAATTAATCATTTCATTAATGTTTAATTCTTAATTAAAATGATAACTCAAATTTAAAATATTAAAAGGCTTAATCATTAAACTAAAATCAAATTATTGAACTCTTTTAAAATTTTAATTAAAATTAAAATGAATAAAATTAAATAATAAAATTAAATTAAATTAAATCAAATTAAATCAAATTAAAAATTAAATTAAAAATTAAATTAAATTAAAAAATTAAATTAAATTAAATTAAAGATTAAATTAAATTAAAAAATTAAATTAAATTAAATTAAATTGAATTAAAAATTAAATTAAATTAAATTAAATTAATTAAATTAAATTAAATTAAATCAAATTAAATTAAAATTAAATCAGATCAAATTAATTTAATGTAACATCAAAGCAAATTAAATTAAGTTAAATCAAATTAAAGATTAAATTAAATGAATAAGTTAAATTAAAGTAAATTAAATTAAATTAAATTAAATTAAATTAAATTAAGTTGAATTAAATATAACACCACCAAAGACATAAAGAATTCAAGACAAATCTAAAATAACTTGAACACTATTCCAAATTTAAACCCATCTGATTAAATTCAAACTAAATCACCGAGCTTACCCTCGGAGCTTTAGTTATCATAACTCCTAAACGAACATTAAATGAAATGTTACTTCACTTATAGGATATTCAAATGTCCTAGTTCATCGAGCAAGTTAACAAAACTTGAAAACCTCGGACGATCGATTCATTTATATAATTAAATCCATTTGGACTTAAAACAATCCTAGAAATATTGAAAAGATGTTTAAGATTTGTCTTAAGCACTTCCTCGATATGATAGGATGTTCATAAGAACAATTGAATTTAATTGTTCTTTGATGAAGAAAATCGTCTTCAAAACAAAACACAAGGAACCTAGACGTCATAGGAAATGACTAGCTATAGGATTAGGAACTTGGTAGAAAACCATAACCCTTACCTTAGCTTTACCTAGGGACTTGCTTAAATATTCTAACTGTGTTTTAAGTGCAGCTTGGAATGACGGGAAGACCCTCCAGCTACGCTTTTATTTTATTGCAATTTACTTTCTTGCAATTTACTTTATTGCAAATGCACTTTACTTTTATTGCATGAAAACCCACACCTTTAGGATAGTCCCTAAAACTGAAACCAAAACTAAGTTAAAAGTCATTGCAAGATAAAATTCACCGCCACAACATTTCAAAATATAAAACAACTCAAAATTTAATCACAAACGAACACAAAACTACAATTACAACTAAATTAAAACGTCCCGTTGGATGATCGGGAATACCTCGGATGATGTAACCTACGTGTTGCTAACGGATTTCCCACGGTCTAAATGAAAGTGTGGAACTCATTCAATTGAGTTTAGCAAATTCATTTGGACTAAGTGAATCCGATAAAAATAATGATGCCGGAAGGATGGAACCGTGGGATCTTAACCAGTGTCGTTATAATCAACTTTAAGATTTGTTTTAATTAAAACACAAAAAACACTTGGAAATTAAGACTTCTCTAAACCAAAACACTTTTCTCATCCCCGATTTATGATTTCTAAAACTAAACCTCTACAACAACAAGGAGCTCGGAGCATGGTGGGCAAGCACGACCATCGTCGTCAAGAAAACTCGAACCTACTTCACAGAAACTTTCCTAGAATTAAACAACAAAGCCATAGGACTTCGAGGTAGTTTGCACTAGTGCAACATAAATCCTCAACTCTTCGTTAGGCATTTGCATTGCAAATTAAGCCCTAACCGGTCTTAGGATTCCGAGGTAGTCTTCCGATACGACATAAACCCTCACATCTTCTAAAGTTATTTGTATGATTTTATCATATAAATATAAGCCCTAATTAATTAAAATTGGCAAGATTAAAACATTAAATAAACATTAGGACTTCCCTAAATCTAAGCCAAACAATAGGATAGTCGGGAGATTATCGAAGTTCACTTCGAATCCGTAATTTCTCCTACTTTTCTTCCTTTGAATTCCCAAAATAAAATGTTCCAAACTCGATCCATTCCCTATTGAAATTCCAAAATTCAATCCTTTGAAAACTTACACTTTGAAATCCTTGAGAGCAGAATTATTGATTATTATCGAGAGTTTTCTTAGGTGATTTCCGTCACTTAAGATGTAATTAACTATAGGGGCTTGCCCTTATAGGAATTTTAAAGAACCTGTGTAATATAAACCCCGTTTAATACTTTCATATTAAGCGGGGAATTTATCGGCTTATAAAATTGGTTCGCGGACCAAACGGATGTCACAAATCTTCTAGTTTATTTAATCGAGCCCCACCGTCAAGCGAGTGTGTCTATCCTTAGGGATAGATACACGGCTTAGTGGTGCGGTGCTCGTTTATATAAACTATTTGGGATGTGAGATCGGTTTAATCTCATATCTTAAAACTTTCAAATTTAAAATTATTTTCAAAAATCAAATACTACTTTCTAAATTATATATATTTAAATTAAATTTAAAATTTAAATTCGCCGACGACTTCTGTTAGGCGACCCCTTTTCAAAATAAACACACAGACCTAAAATAGTGCCGACACGACGCTTGTACTCGCCCTGGAAATATTTAATCTTAACAAACTCAGAATTCCAGTTTCTCAATGCCAGTGCCAACCCCTTATGAATTTCCATCATGTTATCCACCTAAAAGAAAAGAAATTTGGGTCAGATATATAAAATAATACAGTAGCAGAAGATAAAAGAAACTTACCAAACTCTCGGCTTCCAAGAGCCCAGTACATTCATGAGATAAGACACTCTCAGGAATACGAATAGTCGAAGGACTTGGCAAGGGATCTCGCGATGTTTTAACTTTCTTTTGTTTTTGAGGCGATATTTCACGATCATCGCTCGTTGGAAGCCGCTTTAAGGGTTCTGCGAGAACCGGCTCGAAGGTCGTTTCTTAGACTTCTTTAATATCATAGCCGTAGATCGTTCGGTTCGAAAAGAAAGTTCGACCTCGAATAATGATTCCTCACTCACAAATTCGTAAATGTATTGCGTCTCAAACAACAACTCCTTAAAATCATGAAATCCCAACATCTGCAATATTCCATCTTCGGTAGTTTGAAGAGAGACAGACAAAGGTTGAAACTTTCCTTGCCTCTCACGGAGCCCCCAATCATTCTTTACAAAGAAAAATCTTACGGACCATTATCATATTGGTTCCTTTAAGCGAAAATCCAACGTCTTTTGCTTAAAAATTATACGACCATGTGTATCGCTAAAAAACCCGCACAGTCGTGCCAAAATTGCTGGAGTTAGCGTCGACCCACGACTCCTGAAGAAAACAATCAATCCAATAATTACTGTAACCACCCGACAAGACAACTGAGCAATGCAAACACCGAACGCTTTTATTATTTCAATAAACTCAGGTGCGGGTGGAAATCGAAGACCAGCTCTCAAGGCTGCCTCGTGAATAGCGATATATCCAGAAGGAGGAGAATACACTCGATCATTTGAAGCTGGCAATTTTACCACCATATCGATCGGGAAGTAATATTTCTTTCGAAAAAAGATTAAGTCGCTATCCGTCAAAATTGATACGGCATCCTTTGGGTTCTGACTTTTCCTCTGGTTCTCAGTAGAACGGGGTTCTCGAATTGTCGTCATTTCCGCAATGTCTCACAGTACCAATATGCCACAACGTTTCACGGCAACGGTTCGTCGCGACGCTTCACAACAATGATATGTCGCGACGCTTCACGACAACGATTTGCCGCAACGCTTCACAGCAACAGTATGTCGCGACAGCACTTCGCCGCAAAAGTTTGCCGCAACGATTTGCTGCAACACTTCGCCGCAACGCTTCGTCGGTACGCTTCTCCGCAACTCTTCGTCACAACGGATTGCCGCAACACTTCACCGGGTCACCTCGCCGCAACACTTCGTCGGGACGACTCTGCACCGCAACACTTTGCTGCAACTCTGCGCCGCAACTCTGCACCGCAACTCTGCACCACAACTCTTCACCGCAAGTCTTCGCCGCAACTCTACGCCGCAAGTCTTCACCGCAAGTCTTCGCCGCAACTCTATACCGCAACGCAGGATGTCTTTCTCCTTCTCTTCACTTGTGATTCTTTTCCTCATCCATGGGCTCTATTTATAGGCTTGGGATATGTTATAACATTAAAAATAAAAAACGGCAGCCCATTAAAACAAAAACAAAAAACGGCAGCCCATTTAAAAAAAAAACAAAAAACGGTAGCCCATTAAAACAAAAACAAAAAACGGCAGCCCATTAAAAAAAAAAAAAAACGGCAGCTCATTAAAAAAAAAAAAGTTTCGCAATATATATATATATATAGTTTATATCATTAGATATATATTAAATTATATAGCAGTTTTATGTATAACAGAAATTAATTTGCTATATAAATATAACATGTTATATATTGTAACTTCTTGATTTTTAATGACTAGAATTTAAACATACACAAACTTTATGGGGGTTATACTCTTACCTTTTAAATGACAGCTTTTTGAAGTTAAAGAGATAATAATTTTAGCTTTTCTCTCACGTTTCGCTTCTCTATATTAGTTTTGTTGTTCAGATTCTGTTAAAAAATAAAAAATAATAATAAAAAAAGGTTTTAAACTGCCTGGAGGAGGGATCGAACTCCCCCCTCGCAGCTCCAAGCAAAGGGACGCAGCCACTAGGCTGGGATGACTTTTTGCACAAAAAAATGGTTTTGTATAATATTAATATAAAATTTCGAAGAATATTATATATATATATAAATACACACACTCACACACGCTTGCTCCGGACTTTGATATTTTCGGACTACAAATATGAGGTTGCCCGAAAATAGGGGGGCAACTGATACGCCACCAATAAATTTCATCATCAGGCACGGATCTCGAAGCAGAACACGAATCTCGATGCAATCTTTTGAGCAAGAAACATTCAAATCGTGATAAAAAATCATTCATAGCTTCAATTTCAGCAAACTTATAATCAAACCGACCAACTTCGATGAAACGGACCCAATGATATCAAGATTAGTCCGATCCGAATCAAATTAAGCCCGGATCGAGTCATTAAACCACTTTTGAAAGCTTTTCGGACACATTAGAGGCCAAATGGATGTCGACGGTAGCAAGCCCATACTCGAACCGAGCGTCTCAACAAGACGAATCCAACGAGCCCAAGATCACTTAATTCTGACATCGTTAAGGCCATCAAATGCCCTTTAAACGCCGTCTGATCGAGGGGAGCCCTCTGAGCCGTCTGATCAAAATGGATGCATTAATTGCACCTCGAACCCTATAAATAGACCTCAACTCTCGCACGAGAGGAGGCAAAAGAGAGAATCTGAACTCTTGAGAAGAAGAATCAGCTCTGCATCCTCGCCGACCGCCGTCGACCACCGCCGACCGCCGTCGACCACCGCCGACCGCCGTCGACCACCGTCAATCATACACTGTCAGTCGACGTTGTAATCTACATCATACAATTACCCTTTCCCGTCTGTGGGACGAGGGATTTCTGTAAAAGTCGATCAATAGTGGATTTTCACAACCGGCCGATCTCGTGGTTTTTCCCTTTACGGGTTTTCCACGTAAAAATTTCTCGAGTCACTCGCTTTCTTCATTTTCATCTGTGTGCGTGCTGAATTCTCGTACAACGCTAAGACGATAATCTGTTACTCTACCGCCGCGAATTTTCTAGCACGCATCAATAATATAATGAACAAAAAGTAAAAATGAGCTGTATAAAATAAACAATGATAGTCCAATCAACATCCAATAATGGCATATGTAATTTGTTCTCTCAATTCAACTATTTATGAGACATCTTTATCATCATGAGTGCAACATTTATGTTATTCCACTTCTGGTCGTGATATAGATTGTCCTGTGTGATATTCAAATGCTTCTGTTATGACCTACAAATGATCATCGTCAGCCATGATGAAGTTTACATTAGTTCGAGAATGATGTCGTCTAATGTAGTTGTGCAGAGTCATTGTAGCAATTACAATATGCACCTACTTCGGAAATGGAAACATCGGCATATCACGCAGTATGAGCCATTTTTTCTTCAAAGCTTCAAATGTTATTTTAATTACATCATGCAATGAGGAGTGTCTTTTGTTAAAAATTTCCTTCATACTTCGAGCAACACTGTTGAATCTTTCAAAATTAGAAATGTGATATTTTGTATCTAGAAATAGCTTCAGATACCCAATTTCTAAGGGAAATGCAACATCAATAATATTTATTTATCTCAAAATAAAAATTAGTGATGAATTTAAAAACAAAAGAATATGATTATTATTTGGACAAACTTAGAGGTGGGTCGGGAACCTATGGTTTCAATTTCTTGTTGCAAAAACAAAAATATGACTATCATGTGCACTGCCTTTCCAACAAGTCATCACAAAAGTAAAACACATATTGAAGTCACATGCGACAATCACATTTTGTGTGAGTGATCCACACTGTCCACTGTATGAATCATTTTCATTATTTGATACACGTGCATTCATGTGGGTTCCGTCAATCAGTCCAATAAAGTTCGGACAAATTAAATATAGTTGTGATAACTACATTACTCATTTTGACTCCTGGATATAATGAGTTAAATAGATTTACCTTAAAAAATGTCACGTACCGCAGGTCATTTACAATATTTGTTGGAGTACTCTCGAATGTTGGATTCTTTAGCTTAATAATCTATACCGACAAACTAATAAGAGCTTTCAACCTCACTGAGAAATATAAGTTGATTGTCTCCTATGAATGCTGATCGCTCCATCACTCATCTCATAGATTCATTATGTGGTAAAATGTAGAGGGTTACACATCTCTTGTTGTCATTCTTGATGAGCCTTATAGTTAATGATGACTGCGTAGTTCATCAAGCAAATTCATAAATATAGCCCGTGTCATATGAAACATGTTACTAAATCTTATGGGGGTGTCCTTGTAGCAGTTCCCTAACCCATTTATCACCAATATAAGTGGATATCTTGCAGGAAGTTTGTCTGAGGTATGAGTTGTAGTATTTGAACAACATACATACTATTGTCGCAATTTTTCTTCTTCGCCTCTCTATTTGTGAGTACATGCTAAAAGAATGTTCTATTCAGGTAATATATGTGAATTAAACAACGTTAAAAAAACATCTAAAATCTCAAGATCGCGTCAGTGAAAAGATGTAAATACATAATAACATATAGATTGTTCTTACTAGAACGAAAAATCCTACACATCAGATATCTGATGAAACAACTAGAAAAAAACCAAAGCGGTATAACAATAACTTCATAAAATCAATTGCCCTTATTGTGAAAAAAATGGATATAGCTGATCCTACGGGTTAAGGGGCATCTTCATGAAGATTTGTCTACAGGTCGGGTCTTCCAACAATTTTAAGGAGTTCAGATATAACGACATATCTCCGTAAACTTTGAAAGTTGTATCCAAAACTCATAGAAAGTCGTCTACAGAGGTTTCATGTGAAGTATCAGCCTAACTTGTGCACACATCCACCAGTTTATTATTTGGGTACTGATGAAAGCAACTCATTTTTTTTGTCCACCCTAAGATTCTTTGACTTGTAGACAGACTCCTTTTCATTTTGGTTTGGGCTTGGGCCTTCATTTGAGCCAATTACCTGTTCAACCTCCAACTCCTATGGTATGCTACCAATCCTATGCTCACTTGGGGTGAGGGCATGAGTGTCTGTTGCCACAACCCCATTGAACATACGATCAAACTTCTCTTCTAAATCATGGTCAATTCCACATAATTTGAATTTTGTGGCCGACACTACCTACAGTATGCGGGGAAGTTGATTACTTCAAAAGTTTAATATGAGACATTATTGGAAAAGTATCTTTAGTATAATGAAAATTAAGTAATGAAATTTGTTATCTTCAATTTCTCTGTCCATCATTTCTTTGAAGCATCAATAGTACACTTGATTGGATCCCAGCCCAAATATGTGGATCTCTATTTTAATTCCTTCCATAATTTCTAGTCAATCTTCAACTGATCCCACATATTCTTAAGTTGCAACCTATCACACTTCTTGTCATTTCCTTCTTCATAATATTTTGCTACCATTCCTTGTTAAAATAGATGATGAGCTTATTTCCCAGTTGAACCTCCTTAAGACAGAGGTCGCAAAATATGAGTTTTGCTTCCCTATCCCACATGGCTGATAAACGACCTCTTCGGACTTAGCCATTGTGGTACTAGAACAGAAAAAACAAATATTAATATTTCACAAAAATCACAACAAAATAATTAGTTATGAGAACCACATAACACAACACAACCATCTTCACTCAAGCACAAACCAAAGCTACCACACAACCCAACTATTCACACCCCAATCCATGACCTACTACCACCATCCCAACCTAGCACCACCATACAACACACATCACAAGCCAAAGCCACCACCCAACCTACAACCAACACACATCACAACCTTTACATGCAGATGTGTGAAAATACTAAAATAGGAAAAAAATATTGCACCCCATCATGTGATTTTTATAAGAACCAATTTAACTATTCCATTTGAGATGTAAAATTTATAAGGCTCAATTTTCTGCAACACATAACATGGATACCTTTGAAATCTTTGTTATTATATAAAAAATGCCACCATCATTGTCTTTTAAAATTGCATCAGTTGGAAATAAAACCAGCTTTCACAATTCTATTTTTTGTATAACTATTTATTTGGTAGATTGATCAGTGAATGTACAATAGAAAGATTTTGCCAAATATTTAAAATCTCGTCTCACGATGAAGTGTAATATTTTTTCCCAAGTATTATTTCTTCAAACATCTGCTACAAATAAATATATCGTTTTCTCAAACTTCAATTGATAGTGGCAACTGTGTTGAATGCTTATTGACATGAATCTACCATGACTGAACTCATCAAATTACAAGGTGTGATATTCACACTTGCAACACAATGGTATCACAAATAAATGTATGGAAGGTGTATAACACTTTTTAAAAGGCAATGATGGTGGTAGTTTGATATTAGAACAAAAATAAAAAATGTTTGCATGTTATATGTTGCAGGAAATTGGGCCTTATAAAATTTACATCTAAAATGGCACAGTTAAATTGCATCAGTTTGAAATTAAACCAACTTTCACATTTTATTTCTTCAATATAATTATTTATATAGTGGATTGATTTGTGAATGCACAATAGGAAGGCCTGTCACATATTTAAAGCATTGTCTCGTGATGGAGTGTAATATTTTTTTCCAAATATGATTCCTTCAAACATCAGAAAGAAAGAAAGATACTATTTTATCTGAACTCAATTGACAGAGGATGACTATCTTGCATGTTTTTCATTTACATATTTCAACCAGCATGAATGAACCAGAAATTGACTCATTAAATTACAAAGTGTGATATTCACACTTACAATACCTTGACATCACAAATATATGCATGAAAATGTGTATATCACTTTTAAGAGGGCAATGGTGGTGGTGTGTTTGATATTATAAAAAAAAATTAAAAAGGTGTGCATGTTATGTGCTGCAGAAAATTGGGTCTTATATAATTTACATCTGAAATGGAACAAGTTAAATTGCATCAGTTGGAAGGAAACTAATTTTCACAGTTCTATTTCTTTTGTATAACTATTTATATGGTAGATTGATCAATGAATGTAAAATAAAAATGCCTTGCCACATATTTAATTCATTATGTCATGATGAGGTGTAATTGTTTTTCCAAGTATGGTTTATTCAAACATTTGCAAGAAATTAATATACTCTTTTCTCTTACCTCAATTGAAAGATGATGTTATTTTGCATGCTTTTCATTTACATATTTCAAGTAGCATAAATAGACCACAAATGAAGTTATCAAATTACAATGTGTGATATTCACAATTACAACACAATGACATCATAGACATATGTTTGAAACGTGCATATCATTTTTAAGAGGGCAATGATGACGGTATGTAATATGATAACAAAAATTTGAAAGGTGTGCATATTATGCACTGCAGAAAATTTACCCTTGAAATGAAAGGGTTAAATTGCCTCAGTTGGAAATGAATCAACTTTCACGGTTCTATTTCTCCTGCAGAACTATTTATATGGTGGATTGATCAGTTCATCCAATTTCAAATAGAGCACCCGAGAATTTGCCATCTACTAATGAATCAACCCTTTCATCTATTTATTAGATTCATACCCAACAAAGCAAGCAAAATCTTTCATCTGGTTTCCAAAACAATACTCAAATTTTTGAATTTTTTATTGCAAGATCCAAATTTTAACAGACCTCAAATGACAAATCAGAAATTACAAATAACAAATATCACGAAAATCTTGCAAAATTACAAATCAGAGAGCCAAAAATCGAGTAAAGAAAGTCAATTCATCGACAATTACCGCAAGAATTACTTACAAAACACAATAACCAATGCTCTGAGAGAGAAGGAAGATGAGAAAGACAACATTAATTGCGAGAAAGGGAGAGAAGCGCGACTGTTGCGAGATCGATCACACTTTGAGCGGACGAGAGATGAGAGGCGCACAAGAGTAGCGGGGTAATAGACCATTAAAAGAACACGTGAGCGAGATCAGTCTAGCATTTGTGTTTAATCCAAATTTTGATTGCATTATTTTGATAATCCGACACGCCACACCAACGAAATGCGACAAATCATATTTTGAAAACGCATCACGAGAATTAAGCTGCCCCAAACGGGCAATTAATTGATTTTATTAATTCATTATGCAACCTGACGAATAATGTATAATATCAGGAGTAAAATTAACGCAATAATAACTCATAAAAATGTAATAATTACTACTATTTTATGTTAATAATTATATTTTATTGAAGATAAATTTTCATTAATGGTTAATATTTGAAAAAAATAAAATCTTCACGGTTAGATAATTATTAACAATGTACAAATTCCTAATGATATGTTCAAATGATCTCTTTGAGACCATGCACTGCAATTATGTACAAATACTCACATACTTGTCTCTAGATTTATACAAATATGATATATAAAAAGGCTATGAATTTCAAAATTATTAATTTTACATTAAATAAATACAACATACTAATAACAAATAAAAATTACATCACATCTACATGAAACAAATATAATGATTTTAAAACAATTTGACTTACAATTCAAAAAGATAATAAATATAAAAATCATAAAATATGAACCCTGAATTTATACTTTAAAAAATTAATAAATAAAAACTGATAATATTAATAATTTATCTGAAACGAGCAACTAAAATGGGAACTTGTTTTAGATAAAGAAATAGTTAGTATATTCTAGCAGATTCCCAACCTCTAAATCGCGCATGTGATTATGTGAATCTGTTCAACGGCTGCTATCTCGTCCTTAATAGAAACCAAATTAGGTCACGGGGCCCGCAAATTCCATTGCTCCAACGCGCTTACGCGGAACATCATTTAGAGCCACCAGTTTCCAGCCACGCGACTTCATCGTCTGTTCCAGCTTACCGTCATCCGCTTCCCTCTTCTTCCTCGCCATATATTCCAACCAATGTCCTAAATAAAGCCGAGGGAAGCGTCTCCCTTCCTCTGCTCCCCCTCCTACAGCCGCCGCCAGGACCCGAACCGCCCTAGATTAACTCTTTAGCTTCTTTCCGATCAGATATGTCTCTGCTTAGACGACGACGACAGCCTCCTCCTCCGCAGCCGCCGCCGCCTCCCCCGCCCCCGCAGCATATCGATGGCAGTAACGCCTCACCTGCGGCGGTTGTCGAGGAGAAGGGCGACAAGGAGAAGAAAGCGAAGGGAAATGAGGTGAAAGCGCGGTGGTCTTGCTGGGATAGCTGTTGCTGGTTGATCGGGTGCATCTGCACGGCGTGGTGGCTGCTTCTTTTTCTCTACAACGCGATGCCGCCGTCGTTCCCGCAATACGTTACCGAAGCAATAACTGGCCCGATGTCGGATCCGCCGGGGGTAAAGCTGCGGAAGGAAGGGCTCCGCGCTCGCCATCCGGTTGTTTTTGTTCCAGGGATCGTTACCGGCGGACTCGAACTATGGGAGGGGCACCAATGCGCTGAGGGATTGTTTCGCAAGCGGCTGTGGGGAGGAACATTCGGCGAAATTTATAAGCGGTATTCTTCATTAGACTCCATCTTTGCCCTTTCATGTTTATGGGTTTCACTGAGTTTAATTTGGTTGAGGGATGATTTGGGAAAGATTGTTTGTAGCTGAAATGGAGGTGTGGGACTTATATTTTGAAGTTCCTTCTTCTCATTCGTGAATTCAATGTTTTCAAGTGCTGCATGACATGAGTCCTGTCTTCTTTTTCCGCTTAGGGCCACATAGGCTTTACGGAATGTATAGTGGTTGGAATGGTATAATTTTATGTAAAGTTTCTTTAATAGTATTGCGTTCTACTGGAACGAAGAAAAAGGTCTTACAAACTAGATTGGCTAAGTTCATGACCCGGTCGATGTTGTTGTTAAGCAGAAAGCAGACGTTGTATTCCAATAAGGTACTTCGCATTGAGACTGGTTAATGGCTGCATTCTTAGGGTTGGTGCAATTGGCCTTAATTTTATTGTCGGAATCTCCCTGCTTGCATCAAATACATTGTTTGACACATTTGTTTGGCTTTTATTTTATAATTTCTGTAAAATTGTTCATCTTAGGCAGAAGATATTTGCAAACAACTGTTTGCAGACTAATTGCTTCAATTAACATTGGAACCTAGCTTTCCTAGATTGATCGCGCCTTCTTTAGCTATAATTTATAATGAATAAATACCTCAAGAATGCTTTTTAGAAGAAGACTCATGAAGAATTGAGTTGAATGTTGTAATATTTTAATTCTACAATGTTATATGAAAACCAGCTAAAGAAATACAAACAACTAAGTAATTTGACTTAAATTTTTTCGGGCGATTAGATACAGGGCAACCAAAACATTGTCATTTACAAATCAAGCGTCCTCTTTCATCCATTTTTCAAATTCTCACTCAAATATCAAAGGTCATGATAAAACTCCGACTCATATTTTTTATTTTTATCAAATTCACAATGGTTTGATAGTGGCATGCATAAATGCATTGGTTTCATGATTCAAAAATTACCTGGGTGCTTGATTTGTAAACAACAATGTTTCTTGTGCTCTGTATGTAATTATCCCAAATTGCTTTTAGATGTATTTTTTTAATAAAGTTTAGCTAAATAAAGTTAGAAATGGCCCTCTTAGAAAAAATTATGAGAGAAGCACTTAAAAAATATAAGGTAGTGGTATATAAACATAATATTTGGCATTTAAAAGGGCAGAAGATGCATCTAAAGGCAATTAGATAGTATTAATGTGAAGTAAGAACGAGAAAAGGGCTAGAGCAAATGTATTTTGGTTAGAAGTTGAACGAAATGACTTGCATAAAATAGAATTAATATCTTGTGCAATGCTTAACATGAATGAGGATAGTTTCATAGGACCAAGACTGAATATTTTTTTTTCTAGAAATGAAAGGGGCAGAAGTCTATGCTTGTAGCTAGCTCTGGTACCACAGGTCATGACAATTTAGTTCTTGCTGCTTTCTTAAATTATTGTTCGGCTGTAGTATAATTCTACAACTGCTGAGGTGTTATCTAATAATCAAGATAAGCAATAAAAGCGCTCCAAGCTTTGCCGAACAATAAAAATGTGTAGGATATTCATTGCTCCAAATCATCAATGTTTGTAAAATAAAAAGGGGTCATTTTTGAGGAAAAATGAATTGGTAACTCACTTCTCACTTTTTTTTTTCCTCTCTGAAAATGTATGTTTAGAAATGAAGGGGGGCAGAAGTCGATGCTTGTAGCAAGCGCTGGACCGCAGGCCATGACAATTTAATTCTTGCTGCTTCCTCAAATTATTGTTGGCATGTAGTATAATTCTACACTTGATGAGGTGTTATCTAATAAGCTAGACCTACAATGAAACTTTGTAGGATATTCATTGTTCTAAATTATCAATGTTTGTAAAATTACAGGGGGTCATTTTTGAAGAAAAATGAATTGGTAACTCACTTTTCACCTTTTTTTTTCTTTTCTGAAAATGTATGTTTTTTGGTGCTTCTCAGGCCTTTATGTTGGGTTGAACATATGTCTCTGGACAATGAAAGTGGACTGGATCCACCTGGCATTAGAATTAGGCCTGTAACTGGATTAGTGGCAGCAGACTATTTTGCTCCGGGCTATTTTGTTTGGGCAGTGCTAATTGCTAATTTAGCACGTATTGGTTATGAAGAGAAGACCATGTATATGGCAGCTTATGATTGGAGATTATCTTTTCAGAACACAGAGGTAACTTTTTGCCTCTTCTTTTATTCTATTGTATTGAACATGAAGCATTATTTTGTTGTTTTGAAATTTATGCAATTGCTTGATATCCATATATACTAAAGTACAGCCCAATACATGTATGTTATCGCAATGTGTAGATATCACATGATTTTCTTAAAAGCTAGATAATTGATATACATAACCAATATCAAATGTATTGAACAGGTGAGGGATCAAGCCCTAAGCAGAATAAAAAGTAATATAGAACTCATGGTAGCTACAAATGGTGGGAACAAAGTCGTAGTTATTCCACATTCCATGGGAGTCTTGTACTTCCTGCACTTTATGAAGTGGGTTGAGGAACCAACACCAATGGGCGGCGGCGGCGGTGGGGACTGGTGTGCAAAGCACATAAAAGCTGTGATGAATATTGGCGGACCTTTCTTGGGCGTTCCAAAGGCTGTTACCGGACTGTTCTCAGCTGAAGCTAAGGATGTTGCTGTGGCCAGGTAATTTATTCTGCTTTCATTTTATATTTTATCCTTCCTTGAAATGGTTGTTAGGCTTATTAAATAGTGAAAGTAACTTGAGGCTAGCATTGTCTTTGTAGATATGGTTCTTTTGTAAAGTATTTGATCGAAAAAAGATGCAAGGTAACTTATTCTAGGAAAATATATGGTCTTATTTACAGGCTTTTTGGATGATCGTGCAAATTGTAACTGAAATGTTTTCTATGATTCGGGAAGGACTGGTCAATTATAATAACAAATCGTACTAATAGATTGTTGAGTGATCAAAATAGCCATTTCGGACAAACACTGTACCATATGAGGAAATGAGTTTTATTTTTCCTCATCTGATAGGTGTCACTCTTGAAAAATCCTTCCATTTAATATAATATGGAATCATCGCTTTGCTGCAATGAGGATGCTACCTGATGATCATATAAAAGTTAATATTTATAACCATATGGTATTCCTTTGGAATCTGATATTGCATTGCGGATTATTTGGTTAAGAAGTTGTTTGTGTTGATATTCGGAAATCCTTGCAGCACCAGTTTTCTAAGTTTTCATATCATATATTTTAATGATATTGCGAATTGCTAAAATATCTTACAGAAAATTTCCTGTGCTAACAGAGCAATTGCGCCTGGTGTATTAGATTCTGATTTTCTGGGGCTTCAGACCTTGCGATATGTTATGCATATGACGAGAACGTGGGATTCAACGATGTCAATGCTTCCCAAAGGTGGTGATGCTATTTGGGGTGGTCTAGACTGGTCTCCAGAAGAAGGTTATGATTGCAATTCTAAGAAGTCGAAGAGCAATTATTCTCATGTATATAATGGTAGTGGTGCAGAAAATGAGAAATCTGGACCACACCACATAAATTATGGAAGACTTATATCTTTTGGAAAAGATGTGGCTGAAATGTTTTCTTCAAAGATTGAGAGAATAGATTTTAGAGTAAGTTTGTTTTATTATTGTAGTTCTCGAATAGAGTTACCTTATGTGCTTGTGTTCCAATTAATTTATTTCAACTATAAGTGCTCTCATGTGTTTTTCTTGTGCTATTCCCTTGGGTTGATTGCATATTAGTTGTAAGTGATTTTTATTGTGCAAGTAAACTTGGTAAGTTCTAAATCTTTCAGTGACATCCAAAAATTTTTCATGAGTGAAAGAAAATTAAGCTGTTAAACGACAATAGAAATAGTATAAAGAGACTAATTCTTTGGTTTATTCTCAGCTAAAGTATTCAGTGTGAGGGTCATGCAGTGGTCTTTTTCGTTGTTGACAAAAAACGAAGAAAAGAAGGTGACATTGATTCCAGTTCTTGTGGATGTATAGGATTTTTGTCTCTGGCTTGCAAATAAGTTGTTCGAGATTTCTATGCAAATGAGAGTTCGCTTGGTTGGGCAGTCTGGTTTTTCTTAGGGATTTATCTGTTGTACAGTGGTAACATTGATCCTAAAATTTAATTGACTGGTTATTAGACTTGTATTATTTCTTTGAATGATAGATTATATTTAATAATCGACAAGTGCTATTCTCAATAATAAAATCAACGGGTAGTGCTAAAATTTACTTAATGACTTTGGAGAGCAAATGGAGATTGGGAAAGGGACGTATAACTACTTGGTCTAAAATGAAAGAATTCTTACAAGTTTTTTATCATATTACATTAGATTACTCTATGCATTTAGTTATCTAGAAAAAAGATACTAAAGTTATTATCCAATGTATGAGGAAATTTGATTAACTGCTACTATGTTTTTGAGATCACTGGCCAATAAGTGGAAGGGAAAGGGAGGTAGCTAGATTTTGGGTGCAATTACCTCTACAGAATTAACTTAAATTTCGAATGATGCAATAAGATTGGCTATGATATCGAAATTGATGATCTCTTTCATCATCTCCTTTTCGTTTCTTTAAATTTGTATTATAATTGCTTGATTTTCTCCAATTAATGGAGAAGGTTGGATAAAGCTTGTGGGAAAGATTTTTAAAGAGAGCATTGGGGTAGGTTTTTGTCTTAGGTGTGATTCTGTAGAATAGAAGGTTTTTGCTAATTGCTCATAGGAAAGAGTTTTATTGTGAAGAGCAAATTCAAATAGGAGACAAGGAACCATGGAAGGAAGAGAGACGCTACTAAATGGTTGGTATTTACAATTTTTGCTTATCATTTGGTTGAACTGGATTTTTTTTTAATATTGGTTTCTAGTGAATGCATATAATAGTTTTTTGAAGGTTTTAGCTTATTTGTCCCGAAAATTGTGAGTTTGTTGTTTTGGTTGTTAGGATCTTATTTTGTATTATATAAGTGATGTGTGTAAAAAACCATAAACCCTAGAACGTGCTATACGTGATTTGGTATTAACCCTAAAAGTTATTTTATATCATCTTCTGAAAGTGAAACTTTGTTTTAGGATCAATTAATAGATGAAAAAGAGATGATTTTAACCAATCAATTTAACTGTGACTTCTAAACAATACCAACATGATTTCTATGAAGTTTAGAATTCTATTCTTACATTCAAAGTGAGGTATAATCCTAAGATATTTTCTAATAGAATAAAAAGTTTATGGAACTCTTTGAAAGACAAGATTGAATCTCCTAAGATAAATATGTTGAATTTTCTTAATTGTCCAGTTAAAATGTTACTAATCATGTAAAACTTTTGGCTTTATATTTGGCATAAACTCAGTGATTATATTTACCCTTCATGCATTATAGAGATTAACTGCATGATGTATTTAAGAACTTTAAAAAATGTTAACTATAATATCTTTGAATTTTTTTATCTGAGTTTATAATTTTGTATCCATGTTTTATTTGCTTTGATATTACAATAGATATTTCACTATACATCTCATTCAAGAAAGTAAATAATGATTTAAATCATATTCTATCAAAAATAGTTTTAGAATTCAAAAGAAATTTGAATTACCCACATATGACTATGACAACTTTAATTAATATTTCTAAAAATTTCAATTGATTACTTGTAAATGTTGATTGGCATTTATGTTTTTTGCATGATTAAATTACGGGAGATTGTGTTATATTATGTGACTGCTTCTAGGGTAAACAAATCCTAAAGATATGAGAAAATCAAACGTTGAAGTGCAAGAGTGAAAGACTGTTTTTACTCGTGCAATGGTGGTTCTTCCTCCATCATCAATCTGGGTTTGCTCTTTGAATTTGGGACCAACTTCTGCAAGTATGATAATGGAATTTTATTCTCCAATTATGGAAATTCTTTCTCCCTTCTATTATTTGAAGACATAAATTGCCATGATGCTCCATAACCTGTTGATTTTGATGGGTTTTTACGAGTGATAATTCTGCAGGGTATATAGGCTTCAAATCCCATTTATCAGACGGGGCTATAATATATATAATAATAATTATAATAAAACGCCGCCACTCTATTTTCACGAGGCTTTAAGCAAGGCAATCCAACTGAGCTATTTTTTTCTCCTTTATTGTTTTTTCATACATTTAAACATTTCATCCTTTTGCTCCATGCTCTATATATTTATTCTCTTGTATTTTTTGTTTGTGCCATGGAAATTTTAGATAAGTGTCCTTGTTGTCTCGTATCTTTTACTTGAAATAATATTCTATTTAAAAAAGCGTAAAACCTTGACCCGATTATAAGTGAATACATTTCTTTCTCTTATGTAATCTCCATTCTTTGAATTTACTGTTGATTTTTATATTTTATGTTCCTCTTTCTAAAGCTCTTGTTGACAAATTCAATCTTCCAATTTTTTTTCTTTTATTTATAGACCATCTTTTCATATATAACACTTTGCTTCCATTGTATCCTATGTTAGATGTTGCTGCTAGGCAGTGAAACACACGTCAACAATGCAAGTATATTTGTTGCTCAAGTAATATGCTGATTTGAGTCAGTGCATCGATCCCCCAGAGAACTTGCTATTTTTCACAATAAGTGATTATTTAGTTTACTAGTCCTAAGTCTTGTTTAAAGAGTTAAATTTTTGGGAGTTTTAAAGTGGCTGATCCTATTTTTACAAAAGAAATAGAATCCTTAGTAGAGCAAGTGGAATTTTCTATTAAGTAAAAGATTCTCCCCTGAATTGGACCTAAGAACCCTATATTCAACCAAGTGGATATCAATTATTAGTGACAATTAGGAGTATATTTTCTCCTTAGTGTTTTTTCAAGATCATCAATTTAGTATCCTTAACCATACAAAAAATCTCCGGCTTCTGTATTTCCCTTCTCGATTTCACAATCATAGCAGCAGTATTTCTATTCTTCTAAGCCAGAGTGGTTTGACTTAATTGTTCCACTAAAATCATATATCATAATAATTTTTAACTGGTCAACTGGCTAGATTGAAAGTAAATGAAGTATACAAAGTTAAAACATCACCATTCCACAAGATTAAATCAATCACATAATATGGATAATATCTAGTTTCCTAGATTATCAATCCAAGGGAGAAAAAAATTTAAGTGCTACTCATGAGATTAAACTACGCAAATATGACTTCATTCATCCAATCCAAACAAATACAAGAGTTTATAAAAGAAAAACCCGATAGAAGATAATCGTTGTTCCCAAGAATTGCTAGCCAACATAATTTCTCCCTTGCACAACAATATTCAGTTGGAGGAACTCACATATACAAGAAAATCTTCTCACAAAGTCTCCCCAACACTTTCTCTTGATCTCCATCAAACTTTCCTCCATGCTCTCACCATGTTTTGGACACTCTAATGTAATTGGGGCCTGCTCATTATAGACAAGTAACCAAAGTTGTTATCAATTATGCCGAATTTAAGTTGTTATCAAAGTCACATGGACAAGAAACCAAAGTAACTTCCATATGTTGTTCTGGGAGTATCAGTTTTCCCCCTTGAGCGCCTGGCTTTCAACCGCTCGAGCTAGCATATGAATGTGGGATGTAAGGCTAGGGTCAGGCTTCCCATATGAGCATTGAGTCGCCCATACCCTAGCGGGCACTGGGTTTCTACGAGTGGCACCTAGTTTCTAGCTTCTCTATTCCGCGCGCGTGTATTGTTTGAGTGCTGGATCACTGGGTCGAGCACCGGATTTTCAGCTTCTCTATTTTCACCTATTGAATGATACATGTGAAGCTCTAGATATCCACTTAGGGCCAGACAAACACTTAGGCACTTTTTGTTCCGAATGCTCTCCTTTTAACTTGTAATTCCACACTTTGCAAAAACATCCGAAAATTCCCTGAAAAAGCATAAAAATGATGTAAATAACCAGAAAAATATAGGAAAAAAACATAAAAAAATAGCCCCACACATTTCTTGCACATCACGTGTTAGACAAAATCTGTGCTATTTTGCTTCTTAAAACCATTTTGTATTTTCATAATAGTTTGACTATTTTTTTTTATATTTATTTAGGATGCTGTCAAGGGCAGTAATTTGGTGCATGCAAATGCATCTTGTCATGATGTTTGGACTGAGTACCATGAATTTGGAGTGGGAGGAGCCAAAGCAGTTGCTGACTACAAAGCATATACAGCTGATTCAATATTAGACCTCCTACATTTTGTTGCTCCAAAGATGATGAAGCGTGGTAGTGCTCATTTTTCTTATGGGATTGCTGAGAACTTGGATGATCCGAAATACAGTCACTACAAGTATTGGTCAAACCCTTTAGAGACAAAGTGAGTCCTTAACGATGATTTTATCATTTCTTCATGGATTATTTTATTAATATGTTTTATATTTTACTCTCAACCACTTTATGCTTAGATAGTTTTAATCATATGCAAAGAAATGTTGCCCTTTAGTGAAACAATTATTAGCGGCAACTCCTTTGGCTTCACTATCAAACGGAGCAGGCTGATTCTTCATCTTATGTATCAACATAACGCCATTTTGATAGAATGAATTATTTTTATTTTTATTTTGAATCAAATTGAAATATTTCTTTTAGGTCATTCGTGTAATTCTCTGATGCTTGAGGTCAGTTTTCAGTTGTTTCTTTAAGGTCATGCTTGGATTGCTTCTTCATTGTATGGTTAAACTTGTTTCATATAGACACCTGATTTTGGTTTTCCCAATTCTATTTATGTTACTCATACTCCTTTTTTGGATGTTTCATTTTGTTATTGCTTTGGAACTTCATCAAAATTTGTTCCTTTTCCTTTCTGGTTGTTTAGTCGTTGCAGCAATGCCACCTTTTTTTATCATGCATATTGTTAAGTAGAGTTTGCTAGATCTGTTGTCTTCATCCAGGAATATTGAATTAAAAAAAATTTTCTCGTCTTTTTTTTTTAACTCGTTTCTGAAGCTAATTTGTTGCCACACCTCTGTGCTACACAGAGTGTGCGATCCACATTTTGAATTGTCATAGAAATATTTATGACAAGAAACTGTTCATGGCTAAATATTGAGGAACTGTAAAATTGGTTTATTTGGAATCCCTATGGTAAGATTTGCGGGACTATCAAGTTTGTTTTTATTAAAGTGAGCAAAAATGATGTTTTCAAGAAGGTGCGTCAACATAACATGCAGTTTTTAACAATAATATGATCACTCTCGCACATAGAAAATATAATGTTCTTAAATTAATACCGATATCTTAAAAATAAAAAATACCGATATCCTTTGCTAGACAATTTTTAGGAGTGCAAGTATCATCTAGCTAAATGAAGGACTAACCTTTTCTCTGTGCATGTATTTACTAGTAAGTTGGTTCTCTCATTATTGAGATATATTTGTTATTTTGATATATTGTTCATTATATTACCATCTTTATTGTTCTTCTCTTCTGCTTATATGTAGGTCTTATATACGCTTATATACAATAAAAATATAGAATCTTATTTCTTCCACTTACGTTCTTTTATAACATAATATCAGAGCATGTATTGCTTTTAGGGCTATCAAAGAAACTATTTGTTCGTGAACAGCTCGTGTTTGTCAAAAAAACTATTTGTTCGCGAACAGCTCGTGTTCAGCTCAATAAATAGCTCGTGTTTGATTTGTTCATTAAATAAGCGAGCCGAACACGAATAAATTTTTTGAGCTCAATTTATAAACGAGCCGAAAACGAATAAATGTTTGTTCGTTTGTGTTTAACTCGTTTTAGCTCGAAATAATTAAATAATAATATTTATTTGTATCTTTTTTATATTAATTTTTATATGTATTTAAAAAAATGCTAAATTTATTATTTTAAAAATTATTTGGGTGATATAATTATAAAAAATATAAGTTTGAGTGGTAGATTTGTAAATACATAGCATTTGGGTGGTTTGTAAGTGCCCCAAATTATTTAGCTTCCCGCTTCCCTCGGAAAGTTATTCGCTAGTTGTCGGAAATCGGGGCCACGGGCTCAGGCTACAGGAAACGACGACCACAGACTGCAAGAAATCGGGCCCGTTTCTTTAGTCCCACATCGATAATGGAGGAAAGTTATTATGAGAAAAGCCTTATAAAGTAAGAGCTGTACATCTCCAAAACTCCAATGTATAAAAAGTTAAATCGCACGAAACATGCAAAATGTAAGCACACGACCTCAATTTATTAACGAGTTGAAGATGAGCTTAATTCGAACAAATGAATTTGAATCAAAGCCGAACATGAATAGGTTTATTGATGAGCTATTTCGAACACCAACCAAAGACGAAAAAAAACACGAAAAAAATCGAATGAGCTAAACACGAACTAGCTTCAGGCTCGCTCAAGCTTGGCTCGTTTATACCCCTACTCACTTTGATTCTCCCTTGAATACACCAACCTCACTAATTTTCTCTCACTCATGCATGATCTCTAACTTTCTATTTACATGATCTTCATTATCACATATGTAGAGACCAACTAATAATCTCCTCTATAATTAGCCGACCCCCATCATAGATTGTATGATGCACACTATAGCATCACATACTATGATGATTTGCACTTCTGCAAATGACACCTACTTATAGAGACTACTTGCATTACATACTCCAGTTAAGAATAGTAGCTCACACTTAAAATGGAAACCTTTAGCCCCAAAAACATAAGATATAAGTATGCATTTTTTTCTTTGAATCAAACTAAATAACAGAGCCTCCTTCCAAAATATGTAAAGCATATCAACATTATATAAAGAAGCAGAGGAGATAACAATTAAGTGCATGTTATTACTAAAATAATGAGGCTTAACAACCTTCCAAGATGTGTAATCACCAAGAGCAGTTAACAACAATCCAGCATTGGTAAAAGAAAAAAATCGAGCAAGATAATCAAGTGCTACAAACTAATCAAAACCTTAGAGAATTGAGTAAAGCTTCTCAAGCATTGTTACATGCTTGTCTCCAAAACCTATTTAGCTATCATGAGGCATATAGCTAGGATGAATAACTTCGTCCTCAAATCCACCACAATATCAACTTGAATAGTTGAATAACCGATCCTAGAAAGATTTCAAATCCATGTTGACCATTCAAATATTGAGGTCCCAAAAGTTATGCACAATAAGTCACGATACCATGAGATTTGCTAGTACCACAAAAGAAATGCATGATGACAAGCCTTTTCTTTGAAAACAAATACAGATCTCTACAAATAAGCAAGAAAATCCAAGCAACCCAACAGAAAACCGAGAAATCAAGCAATAATACCAAGAAATCTTGCAAGAAAATGAATGATCAAAGAGAGATATGGAGCAACCCAACAAAAATATCGAGCAACCCAGCAAGAAGTAACAAGCAATAAAGCAAAAAAACCGGGCAAACCAAAAGAAAATCAAGTAGCCAAGCCAAGCCCTAGTCGGCTCTCTCACGATATGGGGATGAAGTAGGCCTCGCCGACAACGCCAGATCGAAGAAGAAAAAAGGGGAGGGGTTCGGTCACATGAAAGGAATTCAAAGGAAGGGTTTCAACCGAATGGGGAGGTCTGCTAGG
Organism: Papilionanthe hookeriana x Papilionanthe teres; assembly: GCA_022702705.1. NCBI lineage: Eukaryota > Viridiplantae > Streptophyta > Magnoliopsida > Asparagales > Orchidaceae > Papilionanthe > Papilionanthe hookeriana x Papilionanthe teres. The sequence goes on from CM040425.1 coordinate 56,123,706, forward strand.
GCTTTAGGTGGAAGGAGTGTGAGGTGGTCGGCGTCAGTGAGGGCTCGCCGGCGAGGGAGGCGGAGGAGCGGCTAGGGCTCAGGCGTTTGGTTGAAGTAGGGATCGAGGGTTTCAGCTTGAGTGTTATGAGGTAGGGAGGGGAGTTAAGCGGAAAGAGGAGCGGCTAGGGTTTTCGCGAAAAAAAAGGATGAGGTTGAGGGTTTTGTGCGTGAGTTTAAATAGTCTCTTTTTTAATTTTAAGTTATATGGATCGATTTTCAAGTAATTCACTCGTGCGCAGTGTCCTAGCAAAAAGGGGTGTCTTTCGTAAGTAAAATCGATGTTCCAGATGCACTCACACGGTTCGTTTCGTCATTCGGGGTCATCCGAACAAATTCGTCGACGAGCGGCTCAAAAGTGTATCAAATTTTCTTTTGCTTGAATTTTGGTTCGCGATTGATCTTTGTTAAAATTAATTTTAATTTTAATTAATGGTGGTGGTGTGTGAGTGTCAGTGATCTGAATCATGGCGTTTACGTGTGTGTAAATTGCGGTACGCCACAAAATGAAAGCTCATAAGTCTAAAGGGCTTTCCTAGGGCATTCCTGATCCTTATATGAGCTCTCTTTGAGTTTCATCATGTTGGTCTAAACCATCCAAGTGCTGGCGGTCCAAAATCACTCATGTGAGACCCCTAAGAAGAGCCAAGAAGTTGGTAGAATTTCTAGGTCCCAGTACTAGTCCTCTAAGAGGGTCAAACATGAAATCTTAGGGCTAGATCCTAGGCTCTAAGGAGAGGAAAAGAAAGACATAAAAAAATGAGCTCAACATGATTACAAGTCTAAATCACCCAAAATTTCGGCAACCTCCCGGCGTCAACTCTTGTTAGGGGGGCACGGTAGAGCGTCGACTTTCTAGCTATCTCTGAGTTTTCAACTCGCAGTCTCAAAAGACACATTAGAGGAGCAAAACTAAACTTTTAACCCGCGATCTCAAAAGATGCAACGGGCTTCAATGTACCTGCAAAAAAGGTTAGATCGCAAACAGAGAGCTCACCGAATTTAAAAAATAGTTCTCCAGAAGAGCTCGTGATTTTCTCATCTAACGGGTATTGTGCTCCCTCGAATGGAGGTTTTCAAAAATCCCCCACTTACCCCAATATTATACCTACAAATTCCCTACTTATCCCAATATTATACCTATAGGAAGCATGAAACTCCAATTTTAAAACAAATTCTTCTAACGGGTTCTCACTTTTCCCGCCTTGAGGGTACTGAGCTCTCCTCAAATAGTGGGTTTTTTTTTTCATCTTAAAAATTTCCCAATTGCCCTAAAATTATATTTGCAGGAAAACATTAAAAAGAATTCTCCAAACGAGTTTGTCACTTTCCCTGGTGGATGGGTACAGTGCTCTCCTCGAATAGAGTTTTTCGAGAGGTTTTCCATCGTTATACCTTTTCGAGCCCAGACGGCGCAACGTTCTGCTTATTTGATGGATTTTGACCCCATGAAACATGAACAGCTTTCTTCCTGTAAGTGTTCCATTCAGAGCTTGCAGAGCAGATTCAGCATGGCTTCATTGGACAAATTGTACAAAACCACATTGCTTCCTAGCTGAAACCTTTACAGAGGCAACGTCAACATGACTAGAAAAGATCTGCTTCAACTTACCTACACTAACATTTTGTTCAAGTCCTTCAACAAATATTGTTGTGTTAGTTGAATCTTCATCTGATTAGGAGCCGTGCGTCGATGCATTGCTAGATCCTGAGCCACTAGGTAATTTTCTTGGATTTGCAGCACAATTATACATCGACCTCACCGATATGCCCAAAGCAACTATGCAGATAATTTTCGTCCATCCAATATTGGTTATCCCCAACCCAAATGATTTTATTCTCATCTGCACTGGTTCCCATCAGTTGCAAAGGCGAAGGTGGAGGGTGCATCGTTTAGTGAAATCCAACGAAGTGCAGCGCCGCGAAGTGCATCAGCGGTGATGAAACATGAGGTGCAGCATCACATTAGCAGAACTGAAGGTTGCATGGCCGATGACGAAAACAACGGCTGATGTTGCAATTTCTTTTGATTGGCGTTGCTTGTTGGTTGCATGTTCGTCAGTAATGGAGGTGGTCCTTGCTGACGCGGGGATTAGACGACCCTAATAAGAGAAGATGTGCGTGGGTGAGGAAGGCAAGAACTTCAAAGCAAGAAGATCGCTCGGGTGACGGAAGAGGCAAAGGTGGGGTAGTATGCAGCTTCAATTTGAAGGTTAAGGCAGAGAGGAGTTAATGAGACTGAAGTTACCAGGGCAGACTAAATAGCAGGGAGCATCACAACTGTTAGCTTCAGTTTCAAAGGAGGTTTATTGTTTGCGTCCCATCATCACTGATGGAAAATAAGTATCACATGCTCGATCGTCGATATGGGGAAGTAAAATAAGGTTGATTGCGACTTCGTGAAGCACCAGAGGAGAGATTGAGAGAATTAGGGCATGGCTGTGGCTCGGAACAGAGCGAAAGGAGTGTATTGTGATCCTGAAAAGAGTGCTTTGCAATGTTTTTGTTGCTTTCCCGCTAAATATAGTTGCGACTATAAGCAAGCGTGAGAAGGGTCGGAGTGCTATGATCCTACTTTCGGTCATGGAAGGGAAGCAAGAGAAGCTTTGACTTTTTCTTTTGTCGCGTGAAATGGCTTCTACCTGCACTAAATTCAGGCGACATGGGGGAGGGGATGATCGTGAGGCTTCAAGGCGCAGCTCTGGCGTGCGGTGCTTCAGTGATCTTCTCACGCAACCCCTTTTTTTTCTTTTTGGTTACCTTAGCCGTGATTGTCTTGTGAGTGGATGAAGGAAACTGTGGCGAGTGGGGAGGAAACAGACGGACGAGGCTCTGTCATGCCCTTTTGAGCGGAAGAGGAATACGGGGCCTGTGAGAGCCATCCAAAATTGAGCATTCGTTGGTCCTTTTTGCGCGCGAACAGTTAAGGATAAGAGTCGGTAGGAGTAGTTATAGAATTTAAATTTATTTAATTAATTTAAATATTATTTTATCTCTCTCTTATCTATTTAAACTGTCAACAAATGCCCCCTAACAGATATGGTGCATGTATAAAACTGGCCATGTTTGTTGTAAACTAATTGACCCTACGGATCTCCAAAATTTTGTTTGTATGTCACTTTGATGGTTTAACTTTGCATATCTCCAGTAATGCTAATTGGATGTTGATGCAAAGTATAATCTTGAGGTGAATGTGCAGACTTATAGCATTATATATCAACTTTGGTTGAAGTGGTCTCTTACATTGGCTAGTAGATTGCTTATCTTTTGCTCTTTTCTTTTGTTAGGTGGACTTTGATGAAGAAATTGACATTTTGTCCTAGTTTTATGCTTGTCGGCCGCTTTAGGAGCTTTGAGCTTGAGGATTTAATTTAATTTATATATATGTATTGATTTTTGAAAATAACATTTTAAGTTTTAAAATATGAGAGTGAGAAAGGACGAATCTCATTCGTTTGGCAGTTTGAATGAACGAGCGTAATATCGCGAGTAACACATCTATTCAGAAGAATGACACCTCTACTCAACAATATCGCTCGATCAAATAAACCATAAAATTCATGACATCCAGTTACGAGCTGCGAACACTCTATGTGGACCGAACAAATTCACTATTTAATACTGAAAAGAATTAAATAGGGTTTATATTATCCGGGGTGCTTTAAAACTCACCTATAGAGCGAGCACTATAGTTAATTACCCTCGGATGACCGAAATCACTCGAGAAGCTCTCGATTTAGATCTCGGGTTTCTATCTTCACGAAGTCGAAAGGTAGGGTTTTCGACGAAATTTGAGAGTAGGAAATCCGATAGGTGAAGAGGCGCGAGGAGGAACGAGTTATTTACGGAGTCGAAGGAAAGAAGGGTAGGGGATGTCGCGGATCTCGAGGAGGACCTCGAGGACGTCCGAGCTATCCTAAGGTTGGGTTTTAAATTTTGGAAAGAGATTTTATTTTGATTTCAATCATGCAAATTAATTATAGGGATTACGTTTGCGTAATGCCCGGTATCTGTAAGCTACCCGAAAGACGGGAGGGTTTACGTCGTATAAGGCGACAACGCTCGGAACACTAGCAGATTAGGGCATATATTGCGCGAAGGGGTGTCTGAGCGCTAAAGAGAAGGTGAGGGTTTATGTCGCACGGGCGGACTACCTCGAAGCACTAAGAGCATGTTGTTTAAAGCTAAGGAATGGGTTTTCTTGATGTCGACACGGGTTTCTTGAAGAAGATGGCCGTCTTTGCCACCGTGCTTCCGAAGCTCCACGTCGTAGCGAGGAATCGCGAGTTTAGATTTCAGTCTTAAGTTAAAGTGAGCGTACGAGTCGTTTATTTATTTTTATTACGACGAGTGAGTGTGTGCTGTGATGGCGTAAGTGGCGAAAAGACGATAAACGAGGAGCGTCTTAAGCTATGCGGGAAGTAACGTCTTATAACGAGTGTATGCGAAAGTAAGCGAGCTATACTTAGCGGGAAAGAGTGCGAAGAAAGTAAAGCGTGCTTAGCGAGTAAGATCTTGAAATGTAAAACATGCTGAGCGGTATAAATTGAAAGTAAACGAACTAAGCTAGCGAGTGCATCTTAAAAGTAGAGCAGGTACGACAGTAAAAGAAAAGAGGTAGAGACTGTGTCGTAGGAGTACCGTATGTCCTGCTTATCCTTGGTGCGCTGCTGCTTATTTATTGTTATTTTTTATATTTTTTTTTATCTCCTCGGTGTGTATCCTAGCAAAGCACCCCAAAATCCAACAACAGAGACCAAAGGGCGTAAACCAAGCCAAACCGATCGACTGACTTCCGGAAATTTCGAAGAGCGAGGCCGACGGCACCTCGCGCTTACTCGAACACAAGCTCGGGAAAACCGTGAGCAACGGAGGAAGAGAAGAAGAGGAGGAGAGGTAAGGCAATGGCGACACACAACACCAGTAGCGACAAAAATAAGAGCCGACCTCAAACCCTAATCCAAAAGAGGCTTTTATAGCCGGCCTCAGAAGAAGAGCCGGCGGAAGCCGTCCCACTTACACGGGAGGCTCGACAAGAGAAGGGGAGAGGGAGAGAGTGGCGACAAAGTCGGCGAAAAGAGGCGACGAGGGGCGAGAGTGGCGGCGGGGAAGGCCGAAAGAGGCCCGCTACGGGCGGGATGCCGGGGGAAGTGGCGGCGTACGGGACCATCGTCGAAGCTCGCGCGGGAACCAGAGAGAAGGCTCGGGCTCGAGAGGAAAAGAGAAAGGCGAGCCCCGGGTGAGAAAAAAAAAGTTTAGGGTTTAAAAAAAGGGTTAAAATAGGAAAGATAGAATTTATTTAATAAAAATCGGTAAATTTAACGTCGCGGGTCCGCGCTCCAAACACGACAAGTTATACGTCTTTTCCTAGCAAATTCGACGTTCCGGACGCAACGGCGCAGTCCTTTTCGCGATTCGAGGCTGTTCGGAGAACCTCGTCACCGGTCGAGTCGAAAGTGCGTCGAGTCGATTTCGTCGAAGTCGGCCGCTGATGGCGCTCGTTACGGCGTTCGACTCGATCTTGATCCGTCGCGGAGAATTTGAAGACGTCGAGGGCGGGGTTCGAGGAATTTGTGCTTCGATCTTTGCAGAAAGTGTGCGCGAGGCTGCACTAGTGGTCCCATAGGAACTCGATTTGGAGTCCTAGCGCTAATTCAACCTACCAGCTCGTGAGCGAGGGTCGGGATTCGTCCGGGATTCCAAAGAGTGTCGAAGTGGTTTCGAGCATTCTAAGACGAGGTGGGTCCAGTGCTAGGAATCTAAGATCGTCGGGGAAGCTCCTAAAGCTAGAACCCTAGATCCTAGGAGGAAAACTAAACCTCGACAAAAGTGAGGTCAACAATGCTTTGAGGGACTTTTGAAAGAATTGACCTGAATTGTCTCTACAGACTTGTCAGGTCAATGAGCATACCTTCGGTCCTTGCTTTATGCTTTGACGGACTTGTTCAAGCAATTGACTTGCATCGTTTTTATAGACTTGTCAGTGAGCATGCCCTTGATCCCAGTTTTATGCTTTGTTAGACTTGTTGAAGGAATTGACCTGAAGCTTTCACGGACTTGTCAGGAGAATGAGCATATACCTTCGGTCCTAGCTTTATGCTCTGGTGGACTTGATGAAGTGGTATGAATTGTCTCTACGGACTTATCAGGTGAGTGAGCATACACCTTCAGTCTTAGTTTTATACTTTGGTGAACTTGTTGAGAAATTGACATGAATTGTCTCTACAGACTTATCAGGTGAGTGAGCGTATACCTTCGGTTCTTGCTTTATGCTTCGACGAACTTGTTGAAGGATGCATGCCAGTGACCTACCCTGCGGGCTTATGTTGATTTAGTGACAAGAAATCGTCGGTCCTGTGCTTGGTGCTTTATTGGACGACGACGATTGAATTCTCTTAGTTCAACATTGAGCTTTGAACAAACTTATGGGATAACTTTCTTGTCCTTTGCTTACTGCTTTGTCAGACTTATTGAAGAAGAGAATTCCTTCAGTCCGTGTCTTGTGCTTGATTAGATTTTTTTTTATGAGGAAAATGTTGGGATTTCTTTATTTGAACAGTCCATCAAGCTCAGCTTGATGCCTCTATCAGCGATGATCATTCTTTTGGCTTGTCTGACTTTTTGATTGTTTAAGAAAATCTCTTTGATCTAGTTTGCTTGAATATGCTTGAGACTTGATGGTTTTTATCATCAGACTAACAAAACATGGACTTCTTCACTGTGACCATTTTTGTGGCTTGTTAAATAAGGAGAGCTGTCAGTGACTCGACCATATTGGGGCTTGTTGAGTCTGACCTTCAGGATCTGCTTGAGTTTTAGATTTAGACCACATGGAGTTTGTGTTTCTTCAACTTAATAAGCTTAAACTCATATACTTGGGAGTCTTCTTTCTCATATCACAAGATCTTAGAACTTTTATAGTTGAGAATGTTTTAGTTTGACTGCATAGCCATTTTTGGGTGTAGTTTATCTCATGGATTTAACTTTAATCCATCAATCTATTGAGAAAGTCTTTTGGATTTGGATTACTTGAACTCATCAAACTGGACGAGTTTGGGAACTAGAAAACTCTTTTCACCAGAATAACAAGATGGGGGTTCTCTTGTTGTTGTGGCCATTTTTATAGCTTGTTGAGGAAGAAGAATTTGCTTCTTCACTATGGTCGTTTTTGTGGCTTGTTGAGTGAAGCGAGCTGTCGACAACTCGGCCATATTTGGGGCTTGTTGAGTTCGACCTATTTGACTCACTTGAGTCGTAGATTTGAGCTATAGTAGAACTTACAACTTTCCAACTTAACTCGTTAAAGCATGCAAATCTTGAGGACTTTTTAGTTGAACCTTCAAGTTCTTGTTTAACCAAAGAGAAAAGTCTTTGCCTATTAAATTTTGTCACACATATTTTGCCTGAAATAAAAATATTTAAGCAGATATTTGGGATTTCGGCATTGAAGCACGATGTCCACCCAAAAGGAGTGATATCTCAATGTTAGACATGATGTCAATTCTTGTCGTTATGGAGCTTAGCCATAAAGTTTTTTTCAATCTCAAAAAGAGGCACGTTGTCTGATAAATTACATTTGGGGATCTCGATATCGAGCACGATATCAACCTAAATAAACTAAAAAAATGCTCATCTTAGGGGATATTTTATGGTTAGATAGAAACACATTCTTGTACTATAAAAAGTTTTCTAGAAAGATTTTCTAAAATCTCCTCACCCTTTTCCTCTATTTGAACAACTTGATAGACTTCTTGTTGGGCAATAACTTGTAAAGGAGAGTGAGGAGCAGTTGAAACTCCTGGTGGCTTGCATATGATGTCCAGTCTACCAGTAGGGATTGTCTATCTATTTGCAATAGAGAGTGAGGACTAACTGAGAACTCCTCCTCGAGCCCAGCCGGTGGTTATAGCTCATGATGTAGACCCCATAGTGCTTGTGGTTTGACTTCCAACATTGTGCAAGAAGATGGAGATCCCTTATTGCATTGTGAAGGAAAAGCTCAGTTGGGAACAATTGTCCACAAGAAAACCGCTGCAGTGTTGTGCTTAACAACCTTCAAGAATTAAGGCAAGCGTGAGTTCAACAAAATCTTGGAGGCTATTAAGGGCAACTTCAATAACAAATTTGTTGAGATTCGAAAGAAACGGGGAGGAGGAATTATGGGTTCGAAATCTCAAGCCAAAAGTAAGGCCAAAGAGAAGCTCGTGGCTAAAGAAGGTGCTCAGAGAATAACTTAGGTTTATATTATATTATAGCTTTTCTATATTCAAAAAATTATGTTCTTTCTGTATATTTCTGTTTTTTAGCCGATAATGTCCATTCAGACTTCACAATTTAACTTGATTAACTCCTTTTTTCTGATTGTTTAATGTTTTTGTTTAATGTCTAATTTCCCCTCTTCCAGTGGGGATTGTCTATATATTTGTTATGGAGAGTGAGAAGCAAGTGAGAACTCCTGTTCGCTTGCATTTGTTGTCCTCTCTTTCAGCAGGAATTGTTGATAGCGTTCGTTTAATTCTTCTTGATGTAATAGGGAGTAAAGAATGAATTAAGCGAACGCTATCAACAATTTAATAACCTCTTCACTTGCGGGGTTTAGGCAAGAATCATCTGCTGGATTGACCTTACTCATTCAATCAGTTAAGAGAATCTTAAGATTTGGATCACTTAACTTATCAGACTAGATAAGCTTTATTAAGACAACTATTGTCATTAGATGGAAGGCTTCTTCACTTTGACGTTTTTATGGCTTGTTGAGTAAAAAGTGTTTTCAGCGACTCATTAATATTTTAGCTCGTTGAGTTTGGCTTTCAGGATCTGCTTGTGTCTGACTTGAGCAGGAAACAAACTTTTTTCCTCCAACTTAACCTATTGAAGATCACCAGCTCAAAATTCTCATACTTGACTTCCCAAATTGTGTTAAATCTGAGAAATGATCCTCAAACTTCTGAGATTCTCTTCTTTGTAATTTGCTTGAAAATAAACTCATTTTTGCTCAAATTGACTGAATATAACTTTGACACCAATATGGTTAAAATAAGTTCAATTGGGTATCTTGCATTCAACACGATGTCAATCAGAATGATGAAATATAGAATACATTTGAGGATCTCGCCCTAAAATTCAATGTCAACCCAAATAAATATATGCTCTCTTTGTCTTAACCACAAAGAAAAAAAAATTATATGTCATCTTAGAGCTTGATACAAAGCTTGGGCTAGCTTCTTTGGTTTTATGCTTCACACTTCATCAGACTTGTTGAAGAAGAGAGGAATTTCTTCAGTTGAAGCTTAATGCTTGTTCAAACCTATTAAGAAAGTTGCTTCTGAGTGGCCTAATGCCACCATATGCATGGATCATTTCTTTGACTTTTATCTTAGTTCTTAGATTAGGTGAGAAAATTTGATGAATTTAGATTACTTGACTTTGTTAAGTTGGATGGACTTACGTTTTTGTTGTCATTAGACCGACGAACGAAGCTCGCCACTACAACATTGGCTTGTTGAATGAAGAGAGAAACCAACAACTCGACCACATATTGGCTTGATGAAGCTGATCTCCGATCGAGTCCTAGACTTAAACAATAAATAGTTTCATGCTTAGTCATCATGAGACTGACAAACGAGGCTTTTCACTACAATATTGGCTTGTTGAATGAAGAGAAAATGCAGCAACTCGACTACATATTGGCTTGATGAGTCCGGCCTCCGTTTGAGTCCTACACTTGAGCAATAAATAGTTTTATGCTTGCTCACTTTTTGGCTTTGATGAGTCTGGTCTCCCTTTGAGTCTTAAACTTAAGCAGAAGAGAAATTATACTTCTCCAATTTAAATGCCAAAGCTTGTAAATTTTCACAGATTTTCTTGCGGAAATTATAGATCTTAGCATGTTTTAAAGATGAACCTCTAACCTTTATAATCATCTGATAATTTTTTTTTGGAACTTGTTCTTTTTAGATTGTCAAACTTAACATAAATTTATCATTGACAACTTGAACATCCTCTCAGGGATTTCGAATACCCAAATAAACTAAAAATACCCTCTATCTTGCAGGGTGAAATTTCATGATACTTTGGAAATGCATTATTGTATCATAAAAGAATTTTCAGTAAAGTATTACACTCAGTACCGAATAGATCAGATATTCTTCTTTCTATGTAGGAACTTTTATAACAGCTTTGACTGGGGTGCTCTGTTTAATGCCTCTTCAAATATCGATTGATGATTGTCGATATTAATCGTCGACTATTAAAGTCATTGAGTTGACAGACTTCTCCATATATTCATTTTCGATTACAGAAAGACCTTTCAAGTTAGGTTCAACTTTTCTGTCAACTTTAGATTTGAAGGTCTTTTCGTTAAAACTTTGTTTTGTTAGCTCGAATTCAATAATCCTCCCATCAACAATGATCAAAGATATATCTCTACTTGATTGCTTTGGATATATTGGAGCGTGAGGAATGACCAAAGTCAT